>OX030951.1:31931180-32461180 GCA_943735915.1 Pherbina coryleti
AAAATCAAAATCAAAACAAAATCAAAATCAAATCAAAATCAAAATCAAAATCAAAATCAAAATCAAAATCAAAATCAAAATCAAAACAAAATCAAAATCAAATCAAAATCAAAATCAAAATCAAAATCAAAATTTTGTTATGAAAACCACACCCACCTCCCACACAAAGTAAAAAAAAGTAGGTATTTTGATACACATCCAATTTTTCTTATAAAAATATATATCTCGGGAACCAGATGTCTCAGACAGATAGCGGTATACCGAAATGTTCGTATTCAAATTAGCTAAAATTTTTTAATACATTGCAATGACGTCACTTCAATAGTTTAGATGATATGCGGCAAAAATTGTAAAAAATCAATCAATTTTTTGCGTTTACAAAAGTTCATGGAGGTGGGGTATGGAGTATGGGTTAAACACACAAAAAAAGTATCCAAATAGTTTTTATATCCATTCGCAAGTTTTTATCGCTAATCAAACTGAATCGGTTTCTATCGTTACGCCCTAGTGTATAAGGATTTGCTATATTATATAAAAATTCAGTTTTCTGAAAAGTGACTAAAAAAAAATTTGACTTATACGATTCATTTTTCCATTCCTCTTGTTAATATTGTAGAATTATAATTCAAATTGAGTAATTTTATATGCAATGATATTCCCTAATCCAATCTATTTAAAACAGAGGCTTCCGGAATGTATTATTAGCTCTATAGACCATTTATTTAATAAATGCAATACGATGTCCCATTAGTTATTATAGGCGTCTTATATGACTACCAAAAATTCTACTAGCAGCCGTCAGGGTGTGTGGACCGTTCGATGTAATTCTATGAGGTTCATGGTTCGAATCCCAGCAAATCCAGAATATTTTTCAATTAAAATTATTTTATTTTTTACCAAACCTAAGAGAGTTAAGAACACAATGTAAAGAGTTTTGAGAACATAAAAATTAGCCGTTCGGAGTCGACATAAAAACTAGTAGGTCCAGTGCCGAAACAAATTTGTGTACATACATAACATATAATAACATGCCCAGTCAAAGACCTTTCAAGGACTAAAATGGTAAATTTGTTGATTTTTCTAGGAAAATCAAGGTCTTGTTTTTAAATAATAAAAAATTGATGTGGCGACCGTGGCATAGTTTGTTAAAGTGCGTGGCCTCTATGTCAACGAACTTGGAGACCCGGGTTCGAATCCCAGCAACGATAGAAATTAGTTGAATTAAAATGATTTTTCTGTACGGCCGCCATCTCTCTGCAGACAATGGCAAACCTCAGAGAGTAATCAATATTGAGTAAGTAATATTGAGAACAAGAATATTCCGTTCATCGCCGTTCGGAGTCGGCGGTAAACCTGAAGGTCCACTTCTCGGTCAATTGTGTACAAACTTAATAACACTCACAACACAATTGATCATAAGAAGCTTGGTCAAAGTTCTTTCAAGGGCTGAAATGGCCAGTTATTTATTTTTTTTTAATTTTTTTTAATTTAACATTAAAAGAAATGTTAAAAGAATGAAGAGTAGGACCATGGCTTGAACCGGATTGGAACCCAGGACCATTCGATTACCGTGTTAGCGAACTTAAAAAAAATATTTGATCGTTCAGAAATCTAGCTGATTCTAAAATTTTACATAACGTTAAAGTTGTTGCTTGCTCTAACCTTGATCCGGACTTGTCATAAAATAAATTACATTTTCAATATAAATTTATTATATCCTCTTTGTTTTTTATAGAATCGATCTGAGGGAAATGGTCAATGGATTAATCGTATAAAAATATTTTATTTTTCTAAATAGATTTTTAGCAAAAATTGTTTCCTAATAATTTGTCTTGCATTAAAATCGTAAATAAAGATGAATTCAATCAAAACATAAAAGGTTATTTATTTTTGTTGTTTCTTTAAATATGAAAATTTGGTATTTTTACACGTGCCCTTAATTTGATGACTTAACTAATACTTTTATGTATTAAAAAAAATAATCTGAATGAGGATTCAATTATTTTTAATTTGCAACACTTGGGGTTATTTACACTACGATGTTTCTCATAGGGTTAAGAATGAAACAGACATGTTTACCTACTCGCTGCTTAAGCGCATTACTAAGAGAATTCAAACATTTAGCTATCAGCATGTTGCTGCAACATGCTGATGTTAGACTTCAAAGCCAACCAAAAGCAGACAACAAATGCAGTTTTTCAAACAGCATCAACAACAACAACAAAGCATATTTTCCCATAATGTTGTTGTGGCAGACAGGTTGTGTTTTGTTTGTAATCGAACATGTTCTAGCGGTGTTAAGCGAAAATAAATAAAAAAAAAAAACAATAAATACAACAAAAATATTTAGAACGAGCTCGAGTCGAGCAGTGGCTGGTTTGTGAAAACAAGTTTCAGTTGTTAAATGGACGGCATACATAATGGTTGCTTAGTGAAAAATTCGTAGTGTAGAGGAGTGAAGCGCGATTTAAGAATGAGACACGCGTTCTAGTAGATAACAAGAAATATACATAAATTGATAAATCTATAGAAATGTTAAGACAATTGTTTTTTTTTTTTTTGTTTTAAAGTGGAAAATTGGAGATGCACAAAAATTGCTAACAACAGCGTTTTTACTCAATGTTTACTTAACAAGCGAGATATAATCATGTGAGGTGAATGGAAAACGTAAAAATTAAAATAAAAAAAAAAAAAAACAAAAAATAGAAAAGTATCTGCGAGATACTTTGACTTTTTCTGGTATTTGTCTGAGTGATGTGCCTGGTGCCTGCCGAGTGTTTTACCAGTTTCTTTGGATGTTTTGCTATTTTGCTATGCTATTCGCCGTTGTTGTTGTTGGTGCTTTTGTTGTGCTGCATTTGTTTTAGTTTTTTTTTTAAATTTTGTTTTTGTTTTTTTTCTGTCGCGCTCACTGCAATTGTTGCATTCTGCAGATACATGCGTTTTGTTTATTTTTTTTCTTTGCTGCTGCTGCTCATGTACCGCGGTGGCTTTGAGAAATGCTCTCAGTCTACGCGTGTGTTTGTGCTTTGTTTTGCTCTCTTATTTTTACATTTTTAATTTTTAATTTTTTCTTATGCTTTTGTTTTTGTTTATGAAAATTTTGCCATATTTAACACTTAAGATACAAACATACATAACAACAACAACAACAACAACAACAGCATGAACACTCAACAACGTTTGCAGTATCTTTCTTGCTACTCGCTGCTCTGAAAAAAGCGAGTTTTTGTTTTTGTAATTTTTTTATTTTCATTTTCTTCTTCTTGTGACACGTGTTATAGTAGCCAGTCTACACAAAGATACTATCGCTGCATAGCAGCCATAAAGTGGTGCATCTATGTGAACCGAACAAAGCTAAACAAAAGCAGCAGCTTAATTTTTTAGCTTTTAAGCTGCTGCCAAGCATTAGCTGCTTAATATTAATGAAGAGCGGAAAAGCAAACACACAAAAAAAAAAAAAGAACAAACCTACTAAAATGAAACAATGTATCGTAAAGATACGTTTAGTAGATGCTGTTCCACAAACTCAAATACACATGTAGCTTTGAGTGTGTGCGAATGTGCAAGTGTGTTGGTGCGTTTGAATGCAATATTTATGTGGTTACATGTTTACATTTTTTCCCATGTAATAGTGGTCATAAGTTATGCGTGCAGTGGTCAAACGAGCTGCTTCTTCTTAGTGTTAATTTTCCGCTCGAAGCATTTTGTTAAGCTTTGGCTAAGGTTTTAGTGCAAATTTATAGTAAAAAAAAATATTCTTATAAATTGACATTCCTTAGCTGGCAGTTAATTAAATTACAAATTTTAATAAGAGGAAAATAAAAATAAATAAAAAATTAAAAAAAAAGAAACACATTCATTTAAAAGTGACTCAAACAACTTAACAACCAAAACAACAACAACATCCATAACATCAACAATCTTCAAGCGGTTTCAATAGCTGTCTGCTTCTAATGGTAAGCACATCTTTTAATGATAAGCTCTGCACATGTGCACATGTACACATGTGGACAGAAAAATATGTGTGGATACTTTATATTTAAAAAAACATGCTTCAATTTCATTTTTTGCTAAATTTTTATGTAAATTTAAATTATGTAAAGTTACACTTGATTATGTTAAGTTAACATAGTTCTCAACATCATTATAAAGAAGTGTTCTCAACGTGTAGAATGGACGGCCGCTTAAGCATTTTGGAATTTTGGGTCATGTTTCAATTTGGGCCGACTTTCTGAACCACAAAATAACAGATTTATACAAATGATTTATGAAATACATATATGTTCTCTTGGAGAGAACGACGACCGCGCTCGAGCTCATTGAACCAGCGTTTTATAGTCGTTGGGTGTCGTGCTTCATTACCAAAACTCGAACTAAGTTGATCGATGACATTCTTTTTTTTTTTCAAAAATAAATTTAATTTTTGTGCTAAAATAGAATTTTTCAATCACTGTAAACAACATAATAAGCACTAACACCAAAACGTTGTGAGTAATTTTATGCTAGAAAACGACAAATTTTCGAATGGATCTGTCAAAATTAATCTGGCAATGTTTAGTAATGCCTAAGCGCAAAACCTAAAAGGCAGCCCTTATATGGACAAAAACAAAACCTAAAATTTTTTTAAGATTTTCATGAAAAAAGTTTCAAATGAAATTGTAGATAAACCTAAATAATCGGTATTATTTAACATTAATTTTTACCAGAGTACCGAATCGTCAGCTAGGGTACTTTTGTGGTCGTACGATTCGAAAAGGTACACAGATAATACACAAGTAGGTACACAAGTGTACGTGATCGTGAACACATACCCTACATAAAATTTGATCGTTCTCGTTCACAAGCCCGTTCCTTTTGGTGAGAATTTGAGAAATGAGATCTTATTCCGTGTACCTACCTTAACGTACGCGCTCATGGGCGAGAGCTCAGATTGCGACAGTAAAAAATGGTTTAAAATACAAAAAATTAAGGTAAAATAAAAAAGGGGACAAGGATTGGAAAAAGTATAAGGGCAAAGATACGGATAAATATCAGGACCAGGAATGAAATAAGGGGTAGGACACAGATTTGAAAAAAGATTAGAGCATGGAATTGGTTAAGAATTTGGACAAGAATTCAGACCAGGATTGGGAAAAGAACTACATATGACTCGATTTGAGACAAGAATAAGGACAAAGACTTAGACAATCCTAAAACAATATTTTGGACAAGATCGGGAAAAGCATTAGGATAAGGATAAGAAATGGAACAAGTAATAGAACAAGGTTTTAACACTCCAAGGACAAGATTTCGGACAAAGATTGGGAAAAGAAGTGAAATAAGAATTTGGAAAGGTAGTCAAACAGTGATAAGGTCAGAAATTTTGGCATGAATTAAATCAAGAGTTTGGCCAAGAAATATTACAATTATCAGGACATATATAAAATAAGCATAGAGATGAGGACAAGTTTGGGAAAGCATACGGATAATGATAAAGATAAGATGTCATGTCATAACCTATGACAGTGTTACGATACACTGATGCTGATGTTGATGTTGATGTTGATGTTGATGTTGATGTTGATGTTGATGTTGATGTTGATGTTGATGTTGATATTGATGTTGATGTTGATGTTGATGTTGATGTTGATGTTGATGTTGATGTTGATGTTGATGTTGATGTTGATGTTGATGTTGATGTTGATGTTGATGTTGATGTTGATGTTGATGTTGATGTTGATGTTGATGTGGATGTTGATGTTGATGTTGATGTTGATGTTGATGTTGATGTTGATGTTGATGTTGATGTTGATGTTGATGTTGATGTTGATGTTGATGTTGATGTTGATGTTGATGTTGATGTTGATGTTGATGTTGATGTTGATGTTGATGTTGATGTTGATGTTGATGTTGATGTTGATGTTGATGTTAATGTTGATGTTGATGTTGATGTTGATGTTGATGTTGATGTTGATGTTGATGTTGATGTTGATGTTGATGTTGATGTTGATGTTGATGTTGATGTTGATGTTGATGTTGATGTTGATGTTGATGTTGATGTTGATGTTGATGTTGATGTTGATGTTGATGTTGATGTTGATGTTGATGTTGATGTTGATGTTGATGTTGATGTTGATGTTGATGTTGATGTTGATGTTGATGTTGATGTTGATGTTGATGTTAATGTTTATGTTTATGTTTATTTGATGTTGATGTTGATGTTGATGTTGATGTTGATGTTGATGTTGATGTTGATGTTGATGTTGATGTTGATGCTGATGTTGATGTTGATGTTGATGTTGATGTTGATGTTGATGGTGATGTTGATGTTGACGTTCTTGGTGTGGTTGCTTTTACTTTTGCTTTTTTTCTTCTCCATTGGTTGTGCCTTTCCTTGGCCTTAGCTGTATGCAATTTATCCAGCAAAAGTGGTGCGTATGCGTCACATTAGGAGGTTTCCTGAAGGACCTCATGACACCGTCAATTCTTTTTTTTTTATTTTTATCGTGTGTACGAATATATCACCTTCATTATCGTTCCTTAAAATTTACTGTTACGCCAGTGGTCACAGATTTAAAATTCTATGCAACGTTTTTTAATGGTTGTATTTTACTCTATTATGTAGTTATCATCCTGAAACCATGACGATAAGAATTTTTTTTTTTGTAATTTATTTGTAAGGTGTAATAACACATCTATGCTGTCGTAAAATAAAATTTACGGCAGCGCATCTCCTGATTGAGTAATAATTCCATGCAACGATATTACAATTCTGTTACATAAGCTGTTATATTCATGACCTGGTGACGTTACAATTTTTTTTTTTATTTTTGTCGTAAGACCAAGTATAAATCCTTCATTTTCCTTTTTAAACATTAATCGTAGCTTATATACTCACCGAGTAAAAATTCAATGCAACGCCGATGCATAAATGTTGCATTGTCGATCTTTGAGCGGCTCTCTCTTTGTCCCCATGACGTCAGAAATTTTTTATCTAATTTTGTTGTGAGGACTTAAAACAGGCCTTTATTGGAGTATTATATTTATAATCTTAGCACTAATACTCAGCGAATAATAATTCTATGTAACAAATTTTCAGTTGTGTTGCTTAAGTAGCACCCACCGGGTCCCGATGACATTTTGAATTTTTGTTTTGTTTTTATAATTAAGTCAAAGAGTCCTTACGTTCGCACCATTTTTTTAATCATAGCTTTTATATTCAGCGAGTAACAATTCAATGCAACGCCGATGCATTTTAAAAAAAATGCATTTTTCAACTTTTTTAGAAACGCCAAAACAAAATATTTTTAGTAACCATTTTTTATTAAACGTTTATTTATATTTAATAATATACAAAAAAATTGAACAAAAAAAATTGAAGAAAGTACAGGCTGGTTGGGTGGGTGGGGGGGGGGGGGTGTATTAAGAAAAAGAGCGCCTCCATCTTGATACGATTTCAAACCTCCTAATCATCTAAAAAAAGTTCTTAATGTGTAAGAATGTCGCTATATCCCGCGGACTACGAAAAGAAAAAAAAGGGCGACTGTTTGAAAAAAAAAGTATTTTTTTTGGCCTATTTTCAAAGTTTTTAATTTTTTAAAAAACAAAATTTTTACATAATTCCAGTTCGGGTCATAGAGTTTATTTATAAAAAAGCCCACACCAAATTTTAAGTTAATCGGTTCATTAGAACTTGAGGTATCATCTCAAACGTGTTGGAAAAGTAGTTTCGAGAAAAATGAGTTTAAAGTTTTGAGTTTCATATGAGCCACTTTAATTGTTGCATCCCTTAAGTAGCTATAACTTCTTTAATAATTCGAATTTTAGAAATCCTTTTAAGGACATATTTTCAAATGTTTAAACTATCGAAAAAATTTTCGATTTTTTAAATTTTCTAGACTATAATACCCCCTTAATAGCACGCACAACACAATTCGATCATAAGAAACACGTCAAAAGCCTTTCAAGGGCTGAATTGCTCAATTCGTTTATTTATTTTTTGTTTTTTTATTTTCTAACTATTGAGACCTCGAAGGGTCATCTTTTATCCATATAATGCGATCCGACATCTTGCGAATATTTTGGATTTTTATTGTCGCATCTATTTTTCTGCTCAAATGTGTATATAAATATGCCTGCATGACATATGATTATAGCATCATTTATCTTGGCGATATTTCTTAAAATAATAACAACAACAAAAACAACAACAGCAACTAAGTAATAGAAAACAAGCAGCTTTTGTGTAGCTTAAAAAATTTGTGTATTTTTTCTTTTATTTTTTTTTGGTTTTCTTTGTGTTAATGTGTGTTTTTCCTTTATTTATCTATGCGTTTTTTTCCACATCATCTCTGCGGTTGACTCCATAAAATTGGCCAATAATTATTATCAACATTGACTTGCTGCAATGTCTACAGTTCGTCGCATTTAATCCACTTGCAACGAAGTGGAAAATTATTTAGTTTATTCAGCTGGTCTTTGTCGGTCATTCAAAAGACAAGCAGCGATAGCAACAGCAACAGTTACAGTAACAGTAACAATTCCAAGTAGCTACTATGTATAGTAGTTATTATGTAAGCGTATTCGACAGCTCTACAGCAGGAGGTCAAATTTAACTGCTCTAACATCCATTTTTCCCTTTAAACGTACATCTTAAGTAGTGCGCATATAATTCGACTGTCGTGTTTATACGATAAAATGTCTTGAAATTAATAGAAATAAATTTAAGTCGAAAGCTTTGTTTATGCTCTAGCATTAACGGTTAAACAGATCAAAGCAAGTTTTGATCAAAGTAAGCAATCAAATAGTTAGATTTTTGTTGCCTTTTTTCTCCCGCCAACATAAACACTCTTGGTTAACAATGAAATTTTTATATTTTTTTCTTATGCTGTGGCTATCTGCAAGACTTGATCTGTGGCATGTCTTAATTACATCATAAATACTTGTGCACTAAATTCAGTCTTTCCAAAATGAAAATAAAAACAAGAAAAACTTGCTGCACATTTACTTTTTATCTCTCGATATTTTTGACCCAAATTAGCTTAAATGTTTACATTTTTCAATAATTGGTATAGAGAGGCTCGTGGAATTTTTCTTTGACATTGAAATTCTTTTGCTTTGCTCTTTTACGTAGTTCATTAAAATTCTCATCCAATAAAGCCTGGAGATTGTTGCTTCGAATTTCAATTCACTCAAATTTTTTTTGTGTTTGGAAATATTTGTTAGTAATTGGAACTCTTGACCGTACAACTTATCTCTCTGAACAACTAAATTGGTTGTAAATGTGTATTTTTTTTAATTAGAGTGAAATACATCTTTTTGTGTCTTTTTTTTAAGGCCAGAAATTGTATCTTTTCCACTGAAGCACTCGCTAAGGTTTGCTGAAAAGTGAGAGCCTTGCGAATGTTTTTAGGTTGATATTTTGTTTTGTATAACTTTTTGGTTTCGAACTTGGAGTTGCTTGCGCTATGTAACAAGATAAGCTTTCACAAGAAAACGGACATTAATTAAACTTTTTTTTTAATTAAAAAATTTCAAGTTTACATCGTTCGTAAAATGATTAATTTTTTAATCAAACACTGACACTCTTTCCATCATAACCGAGTTAACAAATGGTTATTTTTCTTTGACTAAGTCATAAATGATGACTTTTGTCTAAATATATTGTATGTTTAAAAATTTATCAAAAATTATAGTATTTTCTTCGTAAATGCGTTCGTAAATAAATCACTACATTTTTAAATCTTGTAAAACACCCAGTGTAAGTACTAACGGACTGGTATTAAAGAGATTTTGAGAAAACGAGTCAATACCCAGCAGTACTAATGGACTCGTATTATAGAGATTTACAGACCAATTCTGACTGTCAATTTACAAGAAATAATTTGTCAAAATTTTGTCAACCTGACTTGTAAAATCTATTCAGGCGAACACTTGACAAATAAAAAGCTTTATTTATCCACCACAGGAAGGTGAAAAGCATGTTGTTAGAAAGCAGCTGTTAAGTGTTGCACTTTTATTGAAAAAACTACCCCAATTTTGTTAAGTTTCTTTTTTAAAATGAAAACGTGAATTTATCGTTGAGAATTTGTTAGTTCTTTTGATATTATATACTTAAATATTGAAGCCCTTAAAACAATGGCACAAAAAAATTTCTTTCTCTTTTCTTTTAGAAGTTATATTGGTTCAAAGTTATTTCTTAAAAGTATGATAACTCTGACAGTTTAACAGTTACTATAAAAAAATATATATCAAATTGAAGGATAAAAATATGACGTTTTTTCTTTTCAAAATCTTTTTAAACACTTCAATATTGTTAAATCATTTAAAAATATTTAAATAAGCAAAAATATAAAAATTTAATTTTTTACTTGAATTATCCCCCACAACAGATTTGATCAATACTGTTTATAGGAGGCAACACTTTGTTCTGACAGTGTTTAAATTATTTCAAGAAAATGGACGAAATAGTTTTTATTTTTATTTTCTTTCTTTAGTTCGTATTGTTTTATTAATATGTATTTAATATTATTATACAATTATAATAATTTATTTGATTTGGCGAGCAAAATATGAGCGAACAAACCAGCAGCAGCTGGATATCTAAATACAAAATTCACTGTCAACACTTCTTTTGCTATTGACAACTGTGTCAAGAAAAGAGCTTTTAGAATTGAACGAGAATAGGAAATATTGACAATTGTCAATATATTTACTATTGTAAATATGTTGAACTTTGTCAACTCACCGGAATAGGTCTGTAAGAGAATGCGAGTTCAATACTCAGCAGAGGTAAGTTTATTTTTTACAGCAGTACAGTACAGTAGTTCAGTACAACTTTACAGAGATAAGAGTTAAATTGAACTATGTCACATGGGATTCGAACCACGGACTTAGTAGTTTGTGGAATTGTCATCGGAAGGTCTTTAATACATTCGGCCACGGCTGCTATTTCAAAATACCAAAGATCGTTAAACTATCTCTTAATTTGTTTACGAATAGAATAAATAAGTTTTTGAAGATTTATTTTTTCTACAAAAGAAGTACAATTTTGATACTTTTGTGAACTCTTTAACGGTCCAAACTAGGTTTATGAGAAGCCTTTTCGTCCGGAGAATGATTAAAAAATTATTTATTATTGACTCCTAAAAGTATACTTTCTTATCCGAAAAGTAACGGAGTAATTTTCCGGAGTATGATTAAAAAATTATTTATTATCGACTCCCAAAAGTATACTTTCTTATCCGCTTAGTAACTTTAAATGCAACACTGGTTCTGTCTACTAGCATCTGTTAATATACTACTGTCAAATTTTGAGCAAGCAGAGTCATTTAGTTTGTGTTTGACCCCAGATAGTTATTGAAAGTAGACAACCTCGTGAATTTCGCAAAGCTGTAAGAGAATGTATTCATTTGTGATTTAAAATCATTTGATTCCTAATCAATGATTTGAAAAAATGAATGCAATCATTTTTTCAAATCATTGATTGTAGTTTGAAATTTCAAGTCTCTATCAATGATTTGAAAAAATTATTACATTAATTTTTTTTTTCTTTTGAAATTTCAAGTCTCAATCAATGATTTGAAAAAATGAATGCAATCACGGAGTCCAAATAAATGAATTGAAAAAATTATTGCATTAATTTTTTCAAATCATTGATTGAGACTTGAAATTTCAATTTAAAAAAAAAAATGAATGCAATAATTTTTTCAAATCATTGATTGGGACTTCAAATTTCAAATTGAAATCAATGATTTGAAAAAATGAATGCAATCAATTAATAATTTGAAAAAATATTGCATTAATTTTTTCAAATCATTGATTCGGACTTCAAATGTCAAATCACAATCAATAATTTGCAAAAATTATTGCATATTCGGACTTAAAATTTCAAATCACAATCAATAATTTGCAAAAATTATTGCATATCATTGATTCGGACTTGAAATCTCAAATCACAATCAATGATTTGAAAAAATGATTGCATTAATTTTTTTTCAATGATTTGAAAAAATTATTGCATTCATGTTTTTCAAATCAATCATTGATTGAAAAAATGATTGCATTCATTTATTCAAATTTTTCAAAAATGATTGCATTCATTTTTTCAAATCATTGATTGGGACTTGAAATTTCAAATCACAATAAATGATTTGAAAAAGTTATTTATTCATTTTGAATATAAATTTAAAATCACAATTGATTACATTCTTTTACTTTTCTTTGGAATTCTTTGGAATTTCGACGAAAATGTAAGCAAGTAATTTTCGTTTATTTAGTAAAACACCTTCATCGAAACCAAGTATAGGCTTGATAACTACTTTGGGGACTCTGCACCATAAATTTCAATGATTAAGAAGTGACTTTCTGAATTCCGTTGTGGTCGTAGCTTCACAAAATGTTCACGTCGTCCAAAAGAGGTCATCACGCCAGAAATTGTCGATAACATCCATTTAATGTTATCGGACGATCGGAGAACAAAAGAGGGTGAGGTGACTGGGGCTGAAGGCATCTCAACTGAGTGGGTACACCAAATTTTACATGAATATTTACACATGAAGAAGCTATCCACGCGATGGGTGCCGCAACTGCTCACACTCGACCATAAGCGGAGCCGTGTGACCACTTCAAAGGAGTGTTTGGCGGTGTTCAACCGCAATCCGAAGGAGTTTTTGTGCCGTTTCGTAACCGTAGACGGAACATGAATACATCACAATACACCGGAGACCAAGGAATAGTCAAAACACTGGACTTCTATGGGTGCACTACAGAAGGCCAAGTTGGGTCTGTCGGCCAATAAGGTAATGGTATAAAACGTCAAGGGTTAAGAACAAAATTATTACCGGCGAATATTATTCACAGCTGTTGGATAGATTTCACATTGATTTGACGCAAAAACGATATCATTTGGAGATGAAAAACTCTTCCAACATGGCAACGCACCGGTGTACAAGTCTGTAGTCTTCATGGCAAAAATCCATAAATTGAACAACGAATTGCTACTTCATTCACTATATTCTCCAGATGCGACTATTTCCTATTTCCTCCCTGCGACTATTTCTGATTTCCAAGCCTGAAAAAATGGCTTGGCTCTTAGAGATTTGGGTCAAATGAAGAGGTATTTTTTAAGGACCTTGATAAAACCTATTATTTGAAAGGAATTAAAAAACATAAAAGGAGTCTGTGTTGAGAAATAAAACGGTTTTTTATCGAAAAAAACATCTTTTATTCAAAAAGTCACTGACTTATCATATTGCTCTCGTATTATCATCTATATTTAAAAATTTAATTGAAAATTAAAAATTCATATTTTTCGAGCCCTAACCACACAATTAGTTTAAAAGCCAATTATTCCCAAATTCTCTATTTAATGAGTTATCAACAATCTAAAGTAAATCATAACGCAATTAGATCCATTCTATAAATTTAATTCTCATGTAAATAATGCTGTTCCAATGTTGTCATCTTGGGGGCCATAAGCTGGCTACTAGCTGTAAAGATGAATATCTTTGAAAAGATGATATATATATAAGTAGCACTGTAGTTTATTTTCTTCTCGATGGAAGCTATACTAAGTGGAGCATAATTAAACATATTTTTAAAATTTTGTCAAATATATCGCATTGAATCTCAAATTTGACCAATATTCACACGTTTATTGCTTTAGCTCCGTTGAAATCATTTTGCCAGCAAATAAATTAAAAATTATACTTCACCATCCCATAGAAATTAATGAGGCAAATAAATAAAGAAACTGGCAAAAATTATAGCTTTAATTAAAATTCATTGATATACTAGATTTTTTTCATTTGAATTTCTAATAAAAATGCAAAGTATAGAGTGCAATGAACTTATTAAGACGAAAAATCATAAATATTGCAAATAATTATGGCAAAAATTGCAAGGGTATTCACAATTGTGTGGTATTGTGGTACCATAGCTGAAAACCACAATTATTCCCTTTGCATCCTTTGTTACTATATTAACAAATTAACTATCCAATTTGATATATTTCATTAATATATGGCTGAAAGAAGTTAAACTTACATTTAAAGTTGTAAGTGTAACATACATTTGGTGCTCCTTCCATTTTGGTAATTATAAAATAACTGGTAACCGATCAGCCATTTATGGAACTTTAAAAACCACTTTCGTTAAATATATTATTGGGCTGATGAAAATGACCACAATTTTGGTTTTTAGATCTTTCATGTAAAACAACAAAAAATATAAAAAAATATAAAAATATTAATACCACAGGGTTTCTTAACCACTCTGAAACCCACGCAATTGCGAATACCCTTAATAATTTACCTCAAATCATGACGAATGTGCAGGAATTTTCCATGGTTACTCGTTTTGTATCTTGATAATGATGGAAGTTATTATTATCATGACAATGGGCTTTGTATTACTATCATGTCTCTAAGGGCCAGTTTTTCAGTGAGAGTTTAAACTCTAGTCAAGTTAAACCGAGGCTAACTCACCAAAATTGGACGTTTAAACTCGGTTGAACTATATATTTTAGCATTCGTTGAAGTTAAATTGACTTAAATTATCATAATATGTGTTTCTTTTTTGCCTAAACCGAGATAAAACGTCCAATTTTGGTGAGTTAACCTCGGTTTAACTTGACTAGAGCTTAAACTCGCACTGAAAAACTGGCCCTAAGTCTCTGAGATCACTCAAAAGTTCTGTGCTATTTCGATTATAACTTTCGCGTCAAATATCCTTCATACAGGACTCTGTGGATAAAAATCGTGAGCGGCATCGTATTAAGCAAGATATTATTAGTTTAAATCTATACTTACTTTTGCTTTAAGACATACGTAGTTTTCCTCCAAAACTTTGTCGTTGCGGAACATGAAGACACCTTGTTTTTCCCCATGCAAATTTTGAGACCTCTTAGAATGTAAAATTCGAAAAAAATTGTAATTCGATACGCCCTACTGTACACTTTCTTCCTATTCCATCTTCGTGTTTTTGTTTTTATCTTTTTTATTTTGTAATGTATTCTAATGCCGCGTTTTTAGTGCGTGATGAAGTTGGAGCTGGATTGTGAGTTTAGTTTGAGTTTCGAGTACAAAATGGAGTTTTGCCATTGAACATAAAATAAACTCTTGAGTTCTCCAGGACAATTTTACAGGATAAAACTCAATTAAACTCAAATTTGTTTCTGTGTTTATCAAAACTCAATTTAAGAAATGCCTGAAAGTATGATAATGTTCTTAAAAAAAAACCATGTCCAGAGACAACTTTTTATTTTTGTGGTGAGAAATGTCAAAAACATCTGTTCTAAAATTGTGCAATTTAATTTGCAAAAAATTAACAAAAACTCGAAGAAAAGAACTTGGGCAAGTGTAGAAGATGAGGTTTCCATATCAGTATGGGCCGATAAAAATTCCGATTTGGGAAGTGCAAGGAAAAACTCGCATGTGTACGCAGAGTTAGCTGCAGCCTTGTCCTCAAGTGGAATTGATTTCACGGTGGTGGGTATACCAAAAAAATATGAGAGCACAAAAGAAAACAAAGAAATGTCACACTAAACACAATTCTGCTGACGCAGCTCTGTGTGAACAGCTATGGTTGAATTCAAACTAAACTCAAACTAAATTCTCTGTGTAGACATGGCCTTATGTTCACAGAGAGAGTTTAGTTTAAGTTCAACCAAAGCTGTTCACACAGAGATGCATCGGCAGAATTGAGTTTAGTGTGACATGTGTTTGTTTACTTATATATTCTCATAATTTTTGCACCTCCACCACCGTGCAATCAATTCCACTTGAGGAAAAGGCAGCAGCCATCTCTGCGTACACTTTCCATTTCTTCCTTGCCTTGCGTAAATCGAAATTTGTATCGGCCCATACTGATATGAAGGGTTCATCGTCTACATTTACCAAAATTCTTTGCTTTGCTTTTTTGTTAATGTTTTGCAAATAATAAATTTCACAACTTTAGAAACATCTGTTTTTAACATTTCTCAGCACAAAATCGTCCAATACTCTCTGAACGTACCTTGTCATTTAAAAAGCTGCATTTGAACGTAAGTTTTCATCCGAGCATTAGCATACGCTTAGACATTTCTCAAATTGTGTTTTGATAAACTCAGAAAACAAATTGAGTTTAGGTTGAATATCATTCTGCATAATTGTAGTGGAAACTCAAGAGTTTATTTTCAAGAGTTCAATGGCAAAACTCGACTTTGTACTGAAAACTCAAACTAAACTCTCTGTGTGAACATAGCATTAGAAAGCAAATTGAGTTTAAATAGAGTTTCATCCTGCATAACTGTAGTGGAAACTCAAGAGTTTATTTTGAGTTCAATGGCAAAACTCAACTGTACTGGAAACTGAAACTAAACTCTCTGTCTGAATATAGCATCAGAAAGCCAATTGAGTTTAGATTGAGTTACATCCTGCATAATTTAACTGGAAACTCAAGAGTTTATTTTGAGATCAATGGCAGAACTCAACTTTGTACTGGAAACTCAAACTAATCTCTCTGTGTGAATATAGCATCAGAAAGCAAATTGATTTTAGGTTGAGTTTCATACTGCATAATTTAACTGGAAACTCAAGAGTTTATTTTGAATTCAAAGGCAAAACTCAACTTTGTACTGGTAGCTCAAACTAAACTCTCTGTGTGAATATGGCACCAGAAAGCAAATTGAGTTTAGATTGAGTTACATCCTGCATAATTTTACTGGAAAATCCAGAGTTTATATTGAGTTCAATGACAAAACTCAACTTTGTACTAGAAACTCAAACTAAACTCTCTGTGAATATAGCTCAGAAAACAAATTGAGTTTAGATTGAGTTTCATCCTGCATAATTGTAGTGGAAACTTAAGAATATAAATAACACTGAGTTTTTCCCGTAAGATTATTCATGAAGCGTTTTTTAGAAGCGGTTGCCATCTTCAGCTTCTGCGCGCACCATAAATACGGCCTAATAAACCCAGGTTCTGCGAACAAAAGAAATAGAAAACGCAGCTGCCGTGAGGGGCGCGGCAGTAAGAAAGATATATCTCTGTAACGGAGTGGAATTTACTTAAAGTTTTTTTTTTAATTCTTCATAACAAAAATAGTAATAGTAATAGTAGATTTTATTGAGACTTGAAAATTTTTACACATAGATTTCTTACACACTTACACAAGAAACACTTAGATCTATAGAAGTATTATTCTAATAACAAAAGAAAAAATATACATGCTGCATGCAAACACATAAGAAAATACACAAGGACAACAATAGTTAGAAAAATTAAATGAAAAACAATGTTTGCTCCCGGCATTTAGGCTGAGACTAAGAGAGAAAACTCAGATAGACTTACAAGCTAAATAACACTTAAATACAATTAAACCTAAGAATAACAAACTGTCCATTATACGCCAATATAAGGACTATAAAGTTAACAGCCAAATTAACATAAAGCTTAGTGAATGCTAAAAGTTAGTAACAGAAGGTGAAATTTGAAAACATAAAAAGTAGAAGTATAAATACAAAACAGAGTTCAACAATTACAATTACGATTATAAATCATATCATATAAATTCCATAAATTCCATAAATCAGCCTCTATGAATGCCAGAGAGTGTTTTAATATAAAAAGAGGGTAACAAAGGTGCGGAAAAGTCAATATCCAAAGGAATATTTTCATTAATTAAACCAATAGGAAAAAGGTAAGTGGAGTTAGACCAACTAAAAGATTTTTGACACTCGAAGATATCATTTATAAGATAGTTATCATGAAAAGAAGATTTAAAATAAACTTTTTTTGTAAGGATAAAACATATTTACAAAAATGAATTATTTGAGCTTTACTATAAATAAAATTATTAGAGAAACGTTTAATGAAGGATTCGTAGTTTCTGTCGACACAGAGTCTTAAAACATTACGTTCAAGGATTTCTAATTTTTTGGCCACGGTAGGAGAAATGGAAAACCAAATGGGAAATGCATAAATTAAAACAGGACGTATGCAAACTTTATATATTAACAATTTCGTTTCATTTTTTAAATATTTACTATTAAAAAGTTTCGAAAACATACCTTTGACGAAAGAAGTTTTTTAAAAACTGATCTTGCGTGATCATTAAATTCAAACACCCAAATACTTAAAATTAGACTTAAAAGGAATTTCAACACCATTCAAAAAAATTTGCAAACGTTTGCTTTCAGGAACGACATAACTTTTGCATTTCCCAGATGCATTTCTCAGGCAAAGAGCCACTGATTTGGAAGTATTTATAGTAATACCCCAGTACTTATAAAAAATCATCCACTTTAGCCAAGTGTTTCGAAACTAGATCAAGAGCTTTCAAAGGAGATTCATTGTGTGCATAAATCAGAGAGTCATCTGTATATATAATACCTCTTGAGCCATCCAATTCATGAGGAAAATCATGAATGAAAATATTATATAAATGAGGCGCCAACACAGAGCCTTGGGGAACACCGCTCTTAACTTCACCCAGTTGAGAGACCCCTTTATTAATCTGAACACAAAACTGCTGATCATTGAAAAAACTGCGAAACAATTTAATTATAAAAGGATCGAAACCTTATCTGATAAATTTTAATCAAATGCTTTTTCTATGTCTAAGGACACAGCAACTGTACAATTACGATTTCTCAGATTACAAATTACATCATAATGGAATTTTAATAAAGCATAGACTGTCGAATGACCTTTTTGAAAACCAAACTGATAGGCGGGGATATAATTAATGTCTGACATTATGTCCATTTTTAAACGTAAGACATGTTCAAGTAACTAACCAATATTCGAAAGTAAAGTAATTGGTCTAAAATTATTAAGGTTAGAAATATTAGGTCTTTTTTTAATTGGGATTATTTTTGCAATTTTCCAACTTTTTGGAAAATAACCAATGTTTAAACAATTATTATATATAATTACATGGAAGTTTAAAGGATCAACAGAAAGTTTCTTTATAAGAAAATTAGAAATTCGATCAAGACCATACGATTTCTTACCATTTATATTTTTAACTATCAGGGAAAGCTCATCTAAATTTGTGAAATGAAAAGAATCATTATTATTCAAGGAGGAGAAATTATCGTCAAGCAAATAAACAGGATAACTGGATAAACAATTTCGAACAGAGCTTTTGATTTCAGAAGAATTAGATCTGTTAGATGAGTTGTCAGTATAAACAGAACTACAGTGTTGATGAAAAGAATTAAGAATTTCATTTTCAGAGGTAATAGATACATCATCAATCAAGATTTCATCACAGGGACCAAACTTTTTCTTTAAAAGCATTTGGACCAGGTTTAATTTTTCGAAGACTAGAATTAAATTGCGAAGATTGATCTATTTGGATTAGTTCCTTAATTAGAATTTTGAGTAATTGTATTTGTTTGGAAAGTAATTTATATTCGGAGTTAGATCTATTCGAGTTTCTATGAAATATTCTTTTAAGTTATCTTTGCCAATTCTATTTGATTTTAAATAATTATTTTACATGATCAGAGACAATGAATTTTTTATCTTTGAGATCAATACGTTTTGTTTAAGAATCAATAATCGAATTTACAGAAGAGGTAAAAAAATCATTAAATTGATAAATTTCATGACAGTTAAGATTACGATTAACAGGAGAAGAGTTAAAAGCAAGAGATAAATCTAAATCAGTTTTAAAGTTCTTCCAATTTGTATCTTTAAAACAGGTAACAAATCGTGGTCTTCTTAATTGAAAGTCAAAATCTGTCAAAATCGAAAAAGTAGGAAGACTAGAAATTTTAAAATTATTGTTAAAAGGGTCAATAAGATTAGAAGATAATAAAAAATGAACTAAAAAAGAGGGACCGTTAGGATAAGAAGGAGAATCACCACAAATTCTTTAAAAATGAAGAGAATAATCATGAAGCCATTTTGAAAGATGTCTACCATTGAGATTTTGAAAAGAGTCTCCCCAGGAAGGATTTCGAGCATTCAAGTCACCTCCTATAACCGTCCCATCAAAATTTCTTGAAAATAAATAAATTTTAAAAAGACCTTCATAAATGCCAGATGAACAAAAATTACATGGAAAATAAATAGAACCAAATAGAAATTTATAACAAATTGAACCAGATAAAAGAGCTACTTCAATAAAAACGTGGGGAAAAGATATTCCAGGAATGAAAACTGGAGAAAAGGAAAAAGTATTTTTAATCAAAATGCCAACTCCCAAAGTCGAGCCAACTCGTAATTTTCAAGAACTGAAATTTTATTTTTCAGATGTGTTTCTTGAATGAAAGCTAAATCAGCATAATGAATGCAAATAGTTTTAATTAGATTAATTTTCCTGCTAGTATCAACAAGCGATCTAACATTAAAAGATAGGGCATTTAGAGAATTACGGACTATTTCAAAACAAGAATAGAAATCTGTTTCTGGAAACAGATTTTTTTTTTTTTTAAATTTCAGCGTCATTTGAGTTCTTATTTTGAAACAAAGCATATTAAAAATTCATTTGTATCCGTTAAGTGGAAATAAATTCTTTGCAAAATACAATTAACTTAAAAAATTCATAAAATTTCAATACAAATTTGTTGTTGTTTTACCACAACAATTTCAAATAAGTGAAAACCCGAATAAACTAAATAAAATGCGTGAAATATTTGCGATTAAATTAAGCTAAAGGAGAGCAAAATAGAAAAATGTGTGGATTCATTGTATTGCTCCAGTTACAGCGACGGCATCATTCAAGGTGTTAATAGGTTTCTTTCTTGGACGTTTCGCTTTTACTTAAATGCTAGCCAACTCTACTCCCGGTGAGCAAAAAAAAAAAAAAAAAATAAAAAGCGATGCTATAAAAATGAAAAAAGAACAGCAAAAAAGCGATATTCTTTGGTACACAATAAATTGAACCCAGAGGAGAGACAACAACATAAAATGCAAGTTCAAATGTCTGAACATTTTTTTTTGCACTGAAGCTTGAGAGGTTTTTTATAGTTCTGTGTATTTTTTTCTTTGTGCACCATAAAGATAATGAAAAATATGAACCAAGTTCAGTTGAGATGATGAGGGCACGTCGTAAATCTCTTAATGTAACACTTTTAGCACTTTGTGTTCCCCCTCCCCCCCTCCACCTTTATTTAACTACGTAATTTTCTGCCGTGCACTTGACTCATTTACGAGCAACACGAAAAGTGAGCTCTGTGGCTTCGCTCTGTGTTGAGTTGAGCAGTGTTTAAGATTTGGCTAAATTTGCTTTGTCTGGCTTATTTGTTTGGCTCAATAAAAAAGTGAATTTGCTTAAATTTCAAGTAATTAAAATTGTGAACTGAAATTAAACAAACCGCTCATTCACACTAAAGCAACGAAAACAAAAAAAAAACAAGGGGGGGGGGGGGGGTACAAACAAAAGAAAAATCACAGCCCCTTCGGCACCTTTGGTGGCTAGGTTTCTCGGTCTCTTTGGTGTTTATTTTCTACGGCACACTGTGAATCAGTGCTAATAATAGCAAAAATTATTACTAAAAAAAGAGTATAACATGAAATTGTTTTATTTTGATAACGAAAAAAAAAAAAAATAAAAAAAAAATATTAATCATAAGAGCGAGCAATAATAAATATGCAAATAGCCTGAAATTGCTGCCGGTTTGTAGAATAATTTAACCTTTAGCATTGAAATTTTTACATTAAGTATCAGCACTTTATTAAAAACCGGCAGAAATGTCGTCGCTCTCGAAAATTCTACCCCCAACATCTCCCTTTTCATTAACTGTTTCGCACGAACTTGCTTTTTGTTAGTGTGGATATTGAAGTTAATTAAATTTAAATTAAAATTGCTGCAATGAGCGTTTGGAGCACACAAAAAACGTCTAAAGCTATGGTCTTAATAGCCACCATTTTTTATTTATTTTTTGACAAAATATGTGTTGTGAAGTACGCAATATGAGCTGCATTGGTTCCCAACAATTTCTTATAAAGGGTGTTTTTGTTAAAGTTACATAACTTTTCTTTCAAATAAAACGCAGAAACATTAATGAAATGGCCAATATTTTGGCTTTATTAGTTAGCAAATTTTATAGCTTTAGTGTTTGAACACAATTTCGGATATGTGGACACTGCGACTGTGTCTTATGAAAAACATCCTGTCGTTTTTGAAGAACATTTTGCACCACTTATCTTGCCAATAAGCAAGCTGGTTATTGGTCTTTAACGAAATCACAGAATTGTCTATGGTCATCCGGCTTAAATTTTTGCGTCACCACAATCTTATACGCATGTAGGCCCAAATCCAATAGAAAAATAAGCCTAGTTAACTCTCTGGCGATGCCCAATTCAGCGGATCGTCGCCGAATCGACATTTCTGGGTCTTCTTCGACAATGGCCGCTTCAGCGGCTATGTTTTCTTCACTTCGCACCAATCTATATCTGGTTGATGGCTTAAGGTCCAAAATAATGTACTCATTATTTTGACGAATTGCCTGCGCACTGTAGCCATGATGCGGACTATCCTCATGAATAAATTCATTTTGCGTATTTACAACTGAGCCAGAATTTCGATAATATTCTTTAATTATTTTGACTTACTGAATATTTTGACAGCTGGGTGTGATTCGTATCTTAAACAGCTGCTGAAAAATAATAGTTGGAAAAAGTATCACTGCTATCTGGTCGGTTTTTATCTTGAACACAACTTATATGTAAAAAATGATTTTCATTAAAAGATTCAACCAAAAACCATTACATATTTCTCCAATATGAAGACGTACAGCGTATCTATATATTAATACGCAAACATCGAATGTTGTGGTACACTTTTTTAATATCTATCTATATCTTCTATACCTCAGAACGAATCAGAACGAATCAAAACTCTACCATTACTCTTCCAGTTTTTCGCACAACCCACTATCGTAATTTTTTTTTCGATATTATCTTATAGACTTTACAATAAACTCCCAGCAAGTATACGCCTTGAAAGAAATTTTTTTACTTTTTTAAGAAAAATAAAATTATGGATCTTTGAGTTCGACCACTCGGAAATCGAATTTTTGTTGCGCTCCATTAGTTAATTTTCGTTTGTACTTTATTTTTAGACAGACATCATTGTTTTTCTTCAAATATATCATTGTTAATTTTTCAAAACTGCTTTATTTAAGTTTTAAAATTGTTAAATTCAATTCACCCTACAAAACACTTTTTATATTAACACATTTTATTTAGTTCTACATATGTATTGAAGTGGCATTTATCACTATTTTTCCTAATATTTAATGTCAATAACTATTCTTATAAGTTATAATTGATCTAATGATTGTTTATTTTATTGATTAATCATACTAAATCTTTGTACTATGAGAATAAAGAATAATAATAATAATAATAATCTATCTATATCTATATCTATATCTATATCTATATCTATATCTATATCTATATCTATATCTATATCTATATCTATATCTATATCTATATCTATATCTATATCTATATCTATATCTATATCTATATCTATATCTATATCTATATCTATATCTATATCTATATCTATATCTATATCTATATCTATATCTATATCTATATCTATATCTATATCTATATCTATATCTATATCTATATCTATATCTATATCTATATCTATATCTATATCTATATCTATATCTATATCTATATCTATATCTATATCTATATCTATATCTATATCTATATCTATATCTATATCTATATCTATATCTATATATATATCTATATCTATATCTATATCTATATCTATATATATATCTATATCTATATCTATATCTATATCTATATCTATATCTATATCTATATCTATATCTATATCTATATCTATATCTATATCTATATCTATATCTATATCTATATCTATATCTATATCTATATCTATATCTATATCTATATCTATATCTATATCTATATCTATATCTATATCTATATCTATATCTATATCTATATCTATATCTATATCTATATCTATATCTATATCTATATCTATATCTATATCTATATCTATATCTATATCTATATCTATATCTATATCTATATCTATATCTATATCTATATCTATATCTATATCTATATCTATATCTATATCTATATCTATATCTATATCTATATCTATATCTATATCTATATCTATATCTATATCTATATCTATATCTATATCTATATCTATATCTATATCTATATCTATATCTATATCTATATCTATATCTATATCTATATCTATATCTATATCTATATCTATATCTATATCTATATCTATATCTATATCTATATCTATATCTATATCTATATCTATATCTATATCTATATCTATATCTATATCTATATCTATATCTATATCTATATCTATATCTATATCTATATCTATATCTATATCTATATCTATATCTATATCTATATCTATATCTATCTATATCTATATCTATATATCTATATCTATATCTTATCTATCTATACTATTATATAAAAGGGTTCTCTCGGATTTTTATCGTTCAATCAGCGGTTACCCCCTGAACCGATTTTAATAATTCTTTCACTATTCAATTGCTATAATAAGCGACCCTGCTACTGGGTACTACGGTTTTTGTAAATCTTTTTATTTAATTATTTAAGAATTCATGCATTTTAATCCATGCTGCCATTGTATAAGCAGCACAAAATAACAGCAAACAATAGCTTACGATCTTTGTTGAGAAAGAGAGGTGAGATTCTACAACTCACCGCGCTGGTCTCTTGAGTGGGTAGTTGCATTCAGTTAATATCTGCTGCAGTGTTGCCATAAGACCAATACTATATGGTAGCGATTTGAAAATATGTTTTTATATCATATTTATACTCCCAAGCAACGTTGGGAACGGGTATGCTAGTTTATAATAAAAAAAAGGGAATGCAACTTATATCATTCGAAAGGTACTGTACCACAGATGTGCGGAATAATAAAAATAACAAAACAAAATTTAATATATTATGTGATTATTACATTTTAAAATAAATGTATGCATTCTCATATTCATGGCTGTAGTTTAAATCTCTCTGCCTTTCATAAGCGAAGGAAATTGCAAACAAAAAAAAAATATTTACAAACAAATACTATCGCTGCTCTCTTCCTCTCTTTCTCTCTTTGCATTCAATATTATAAGGATAAGTAGAATGCTAGATTGAATCAGACACTTTAACAGATGTTAACATAATTTGTTGAAATTACTGTGTTGGGCACGAAAAATTACTGTTTTTGGTGCAAAATTACTGTGATTTGGAACAAAAATTACTGTGGAATTACTGTATAACTAAAACGAATAAAAATCAATAAAAACGCAAATTTTTATATAATTGTTTTATTATATCGGCTGTATTCATAAAAAATTGTAAACCTCTTATAAAGTCTTCATAAGGAAAAAATTGAAAAACATATTTAAAAAACGTTCAATAGCGTTAAAAACATCTTTAAAATGCTTCATAAATGAGATAATTTTAAAAATTGTTTAAAACTTAAATAAACCCCATTGAATTCTATTGTTGTTCTCATCAGAGCATAAATTTTGTCAAAAATATATAAAATTATTTCAAAATATATCAAAAACAAACAAAAAGTCAAAAAATGTTTGAAAATGTTTGTTTATTTTTAAAAATGGCTGAAACATGCTATAAACTCCTCACAAAGCATTTCTAAAATTATGTGTTCTCATTTGAACACAAATATTGTCAAAAATTATTAAAATAATTCAAAATATAAATTTTTCAAAATATGTAAAAACAAAACATTGAAAAATATTTACGAAAAACACAATAAAATTACAATTTTTCTGTGCAGAGGGTAGCGTAGCTTTGAATAACTTTTGATGTTAAAATATCAAAATGCTGACGAAATTATGACAAATAAATATAAAGTCATTGAATTTATCTAATACACAAACCATTATTTACACTCATCCCACTTCAAATCGAAAGTTTTATTGCATGTTCAAACCGACTTCATTTAACGCGTTATTCGAACAATGCTTTTTTTAACATGATCGTTCATACTGCTTTAACTAGTTTCAAAATGTCAGTTTATTTGTTTATCTTTTGAAAGAAATAAAAAATTGTGTATTAAAAAATATAAAAAAAAATAAGAAAAATTTAAATAAATTTGTCAAATAATTAAGAAAAATTTGTCAAAGAATTTATTTGTTTACATTAAAAACTTCAAATTAAAAAGGTCTTTTCAGATTTGGCTGCGTTTAAAAAGCAAAATAAAGCTTTTCTGACGTTAGCAAGAACACAAACCAGTGATTTAACGAGTTTCGAAACGTGTCAAAGCATTTTACAAGAATAAAGATCACGTCAAAATCTACTGATGCGTCTACGATAAAGCCATCTTCTTTTCAAATTTGTCAAGCGTTTAAAAAAAAAACCAAGTGACAAATCGATATTGGTATGATCGAATTACGACCACAGGCGATACTAGTAAGAACAAAAAGCCGGGCTTGGTTTAAAATGTAAAAATATTACCTGTTTCAAACGAGTTCAAGAAAACTGTTCCGAATTCTTTTAATTTTTCATTTAAATTTTTATGAAACATTTTGAATTCTTTTTTTTTATGATCACTATTTTTAGGCAGAAAATATAAAAGTGTCGAAAAATTATATGTAAATAAAATCTGAGAGTTTTAAAAATATAAAATAGTAGATATTATTTGCATAAAGTACGCTCCAGCCCGTTAGTTTTGTTTACATTTGCAAACGAGTATAAAATCACAACATTTGTATTGAAGAGTATAATTCCGCTTTGGTTTAGTAGAGTGTAATGTTAAGTAGTCCCTGAATATAATGGACTCATAGGGCTGCTCATTAGTTGGAGTTTTCTGGTAGATTTTTCAGTTTGGTGGTGGATTTGTTTTTATAGTACTGATGTGTTATTGGAATCAACGTTTGTTTTTTTTTTGTTTAGCGTTAATATTATTTTTTAATTTTAAAAAAATAAATCTAAATTGGTTCTTAGAATGTAGTTTAATAACGGTAATTATCTAATGGATATAACTTTTAAATAATAGCACATAATTTTATTTAGAACTTACTTTAACAACGATACTTACTTAATTTACGTTGAGTAACCACTAAGGCTTCAATTCAGAAGGATTTTGTAAAATCCCGGGATTTGGAATTTGATTTGAGCTCACTGCACATATAAAGTGCTGTAGAGAAACACGTTTCTGACTGTACGCTGTTCGAAGAAATATTTAACAGAAAGACTTTTTGTAAATATTGCCCATGAGAACGGTCAGATACAAAAATGTCTACTTCTTGATTTAAAATATGATATAATTATACAGCGCCAGTGGCGTCCGTGGCGTAGTTGGTTAAAGTACGTGGCCGCTATGTCAACGAACTTTGGAGACCCAGGTTCGAGCCCCAGCTGTGACAGGAAATTATTTGAATTAAAATAATTTTTCTGTACGGCCGCCACCTCTCTGCAGACAATGGCAAACCTCAGAGAGTAATCAAAATGCCATGTAAAGCTTCTTGAGAACAAGAACATTCCGTTCATCGCCGTTCGGAGTCGGCGTTAAGCATGTAGGTCCGGTTCTCGGTCAATTGTCAATTGTGTACAAACTTAATAACACGCACAACACAATTGATCATTAGAAGCTAGGGCTGAAATGGCCAGTTATTTATTTTTTTTTTTTTTTATAATTATACAACGTAGGATTGACAGTTTTTCTCGTCTTGCACCAACTGTCAAAAATAGTATAAATTAGAGAACGAAAAAAGTAGAAGAGAAAATAGAAAGTAAAATATACAGGCAAATGACATTTGATGCACACAGCAAGTGAGAAAATTATTATTATTATTAGACTTTATTATTATAATTATTAGACAATATTCTTAATCTAAACTGCAATATGGCAATACAGTGAAATTTATTGAGTAATAACAATAATACCACTAATAAAAAAGGAACTACAATAAGAGAAAAAAATATTAAATTTATCCAAGAACTTTTTTAATTTATCCAAAAAGCGAGTCAATTTTGCACCAATAACGCATTTGCATAAATCAACTACAAAAATATTTAAAATTTATGTAAATACTTTTTTAATTAAATAAAATATTTAAATATTTAAATAGAATTAATAAAAAATATTTTAAAATTATGCCCGAATTTTTTTAAAATATCTTCCAAATATTTAATATTTGAAAATAAAACTATCGCATTTAAAGAAAATTTATATAAAAATACTGAAGTTAAAACACAACCTATTTAAATACAATAAGAATTACAATTTATAAGAAGCAAAATATGCAGGTAAATGACAACCGGTGCAAGACAAAAGTCAGAAAATATCGAGTTGTCACTCCGCCCTACATAATTTCATCAAGCGATCACCCATCGCACTCACAAATCATCTTAGCCAAACATCCAGGCTATATTACCCTTGCAACAAAAACTAAACGAGAACTATAAGAAACCTGCAATTGCAAGAAATAAACTGCAGGAAAAGAGTGTGATGCTGTTGCTGCTTGTTGACTATTTCAGCTGAATGGAATATGTGTGTAGGTGTGTGGTATAAATAAAATTTAAATACGGGGAAAAAACGAGTTGTAAGGAAATTATTTGATTTATTCACGTAAATATTTAAATAAAATTTATACTCAGGCGTGGATAATGTTAATATTCGTTATTTCTCTTAGTGTAGAGGCGAAAATGGGTTAACATGAGAGAAAAAGATAGATCAATAGCTTGCAAGGGGTCGATTAGTTTATGAATTAGCTATAATAACTATATTAAATTTAAGATTAAATGAAGAATTTAACTTTAAAAGAAAAGTATTAATTTATAATTGATATATAATTAAAAAAAAGAAATATATATATAATGAAATTAATGAAAACTAGAATAAAACTTAGTTTATTATATCAATAAGCGTATTAACATTTATATAATTAAGATTTAAGAGCCAAGATTTCACTTCTCTTAGAAAAACAGATTTATTACGAAGACATCTAACATAACTAGGAAGACGATTGAACCGTTGTCAAGGCTACCTTGTAATTATTTTATCATCGTTTAAAATGCCAATCAGTTTTTGAAGGACCACAGTACCATTTGCCTTATCCTGGCTTTTGCACTTTGCTATTGCCTGGCTTAATATCTCATTTAAGCTTACTTAACAAAAGTCTACTCATACTTTTTCGCCAAAATTCGTCTTTTACGGAAGTTTCCCAAGAAAATCAGCCGGTAACGAATGAAATAAAAGTAAAAAAATGTTGTAAATACAAAAACTTTTTTATTCAAATGCAATGTCAGAATTTTAGACGACAATGTTGAAGAACTTCTAAGGAAATGGCATTAAAAAAATAAATTCCGAGCAAATCGAGCTATTTCTCAAAAAAATGGTGAAATGCAGATATAACTACTTAAACTCAAAGCTACTGTTGCGGCAAAGATAGAAAAATTCCTCAAAAAAAACAAACAAAAAACTTCCAACAACTTATTTAATCATTTTTTAAATAGATAAAAATAAAATTATACGCTTGCATAAATGAGTGTTAAAAAATGCTAAATAAAAAAAAAAAAAAAAAACACAACCCAAACACAACTGTAATAACTTTATTAATAAGTTGAAGTTATTAATAAATGAATCTTACAAATATTCAACAAACCAGCAAAAGTATCGATTTCAAAGCCATCTTTCACTCACACAGAACCAGCCAGTACAATTATCATTAGCTTAGCCGCACAACAGCTACTCGAGCATGAACCGATTCTTGAATTGAAAACAAATACTAGATGATTAACGACAAAAAGGAATAAAAAGAAAAAACAACAAATTGTATAACTATCAAAACCAAATGCCAGCGAAAAAAAAGAAATAACAACAATCAGATACAGATGAATAAGATACACAGATAAAATGTATCGCTTTCAACTTGAAACCACTTTTAGTCAGAATATTACGTCACCTTGTATGACGCGATGGTGAGTGAAGCGTGGTTGAGCTAGCCACAAATATGGGGTGGAGTTGCATGAAGCATTTGCTGCATTTATTAAAAATAAATCTAGGAATGAGCTGTTCATGATTTAAAAATCAATTAAGATGATGTGAAAATATTCTGGCTAGTTGTGACATAAAGTTGATTTAAAAAATACTTTACAATAATAAAGACAATTTTGAAAAATTAAAAAAAAAAAATTAAATATTTTTAAATTTTTTGCTCAGTAACAATTTTAAAGTTGTATTAAATATCAATTATTTTGAAATGCTTTACTGTTAGATAAACTGAAGATGAACGGAAGATCTGAAGGAGAAGTAAGAAGTAAGAAGTAAGAAGTAAGAAGTAAGAAGTAAGAAGTAAGAAGTAAGAAGTAAGAAGTAAGAAGTAAGAATTAAGAAGTAAGAAGTAAGAAGTAAGAAGTAAGAAGTAAGAAGTAAGAAGTAAGAAGTAAGAAGTAAGAAGTAAGAAGTAAGAAGTAAGAAGTAAGAAGTAAGAAGTAAGAAGTAAGAAGTAAGAAGTAAGAAGTAAGAAGTAAGAAGTAAGAAGTAAGAAGTAAGAAGTAAGAAGTAAGAAGTAAGAAGTAAGAAGTAAGAAGTAAGAAGTAAGAAGTAAGAAGTAAGAAGTAAGAAGTAAGAAGTAAGAAGTAAGAAGTAAGAAGTAAGAAGTAAGAAGTAAGAAGTAAGAAGTAAGAAGTAAGAAGTAAGAAGTAAGAAGTAAGAAGTAAGAAGTAAGAAGTAAGAAGTAAGAAGTAAGAAGTAAGAAGTAAGAAGTAAGAAGTAAGAAGTAAGAAGTAAGAAGTAAGAAGTAAGAAGTAAGAAGTAAGAAGTAAGAAGTAAGAAGTAAGAAGTAAGAAGTAAGAAGTAAGAAGTAAGAAGTAAGAAGTAAGAAGTAAGAAGTAGAAGTAAGAAGTAAGAAGTAAGAAGTAAGAAGTAAGAAGTAAGAAGTAAGAAGTAAGAAGTAAGAAGTAAGAAGTAAGAAGTAAGAAGTAAGAAGTAAGAAGTAAGAAGTAAGAAGTAAGAAGTAAGAAGTAAGAAGTAAGAAGTAAGAAGTAAGAAGTAAGAAGTAAGAAGTAAGAAGTAAGAAGTAAGAAGTAAGAAGTAAGAAGTAAGAAGTAAGAAGTAAGAAGTAAGAAGTAAGAAGTAAGAAGTAAGAAGTAAGAAGTAAGAAGTAAGAAGTAAGAAGTAAGAAGTAAGAAGTAAGAAGTAAGAAGTAAGAAGTAAGAAGTAAGAAGTAAGAAGTAAGAAGTAAGAAGTAAGAAGTAAGAACTAAGAACTAAGAAGTAAGAAGTAAGAAGTAAGAAGTAAGAAGTAAGAAGTAAGAAGTAAGGAGTAAGAAGTAAGAAGTAAGAAGTAAGAAGTAAGAAGCAACAAGTAACAAGTAACTATATTTTATTACGAACCATAAAAATAAAAGAAATAAATAGCCATTATAGCCCTTGAAAGGACTTTGACCGAACTTCTTATGATCAAATTGTGTTGTTCGTGTTATTAAATGTTTGTATACAATTGATCGACCTACTAGTACCTACTGGACCTACTAGTTTTATGCCGACTCCTAACCTCTAATGTGCATGTTCTTAAGAAGCTTTACATGGCAGTATTTACTCTCTGAGGCTTGCCATTGTCTGCAGAGAGGTGACCGCCGAACAGAAAAATTAATTCAATTGAAAGAACTTTCTGTGTCAGTTGGAATTTGAACCAGGGTTCTCTGGCATATTTGCCACGCACTCTACCCTCTGCGCCACGGCCGCCGACAATTATTACAAGCCAGCTGATGAAGAAATTGGTAACCTTTAAAAGGGAAAAAGGGGACCTCGTGATGTCATTTATCTATTTAGTATGTTTGTCAGAAAAAGGTGTTGTAACTAACATATGTAATATTCGGTAAGGTTTAAAAATTTCTATATTCTTTTTTAAAGTTATTATATTCCATGTCCAGCAATATCAAATATCAATGTCAATATCAATAACTTTTTCCATTAGCAAAGACTTTTTCTTTAGGGGAATATGCTCTGGCCCAAATCATAGATCAACATAATTGATAGATTATAAGAAGCTCGGTCATAGTCCTTTCAAGAGCTGAAGTAGCTAATTCTTTTTATTAATCGTTAGGTGAAAAGTTTATTTCACGATACAAACAGGTGAATTGGCCACGCAGACTATATGATATCACACCTCTAGACTTTTTCCTTTGTGGCAACGATTGCAAAATTGAAATCCAACATTACTCGCGTCATTTGCCAAATACCACCCGAAATGGTTTTCAGACCCGCCATTGAAAATTGGAACATCAGAACAAACCTTTAAATGAATCACCCTTTATAAGCATATAATCACTCATTATGGTGAGATTGACCGACCGACGCCGACTTAAAACCCACCCGAGCAAATATAAAAGGGTTTAAAACTATTCTTTTGAATACAAAAGAATTTAAAAGTAAACGATGATAAAAGAATTTAAATTCTAGATTAATTTTTTTTTTTTTTTGAAGTGAAACTTCTTTAGCCGCGATGGGGAGTAAAACCGATCAATCAATTCACCGATGAAACACTTCGCTGTGAAAAGCTTCGGCTTGTATTTAACATAGTGTTACGCTTTCAACTGCATGGTTCATACATTGAGTAATTATAATATTGCCGAAAAAATCAACTGCATATGGAGCATGTCTTTGATATTTATATTGAAAACATCAACCTTAAACAAAAAGACAAACACTGACTGCTGTTAAGTAACATAGTTGTAATGTAAAATAAAGTGTGCATGATTTTTCTTTTTACTCTAAAAGCACCTCAGGTCCTTCAAACTGACATTCCATAAGGACTTCAGTTGCTTCAGGCTGTACTGATAATTCATTTGCATTTTATAAAAACAATTGTAACACAAAGCTGTTCTAGTATTAACTTTTGAACATTTTTTACAAGTATGAAAAATGTATGCTGCATCGTGTTCTTTATGCTGAAATCGCAATACTGCGTTAGGTCGGTCGTGCGCCGATCGTACGTTATATCGACGTTTCAAAAACTTTACGAGATAAGCTGTCAGAACGCACGACCTTCGAATTTTGCACTCTCAATATTGCGTTAGTAGGTCGTGCGTCTGCCACTTAGATGATGCCAATTAAACCAGCCATGCAAGAAATCCCACAAAAGTTGTTTTCCCCACAATTCTCAATCCCGCAATTTACTATATAAATGCCTTTAATATATCGCGCTTAAGGCGGTTCGTGAAAAGTATGGCAATAAGTATTGCTTTAACAGCATGAGTTATAAAAAAACATATATAAATCATAAATTCCAACGATGATAAACGAAATTCCATGAAAATCTATCTTTGCCAGTGAATCTATAAAACACCCACATACTAAGCTCTTTCAACGAAAATGCAACTCTGCTATAGCAAGAAATGTCAAACGCACGACCGAGTCGAAGTTTTCTCTACTCATCTCGTTAGATCGTATGATATTTACGATCAAAGTACGATCAAAGTTTGAGGTCGAATTGCGAATCGCTACATAAGAACACGTGAGTTTCTACTCGAGCTGTCAACGCACGACCGACCTAACGCAGTATTGCGATTTAGCTATTAATGTTTCAGGAAAAACATTGATACATATTATTCTTCACTTTTACCTTTTTTTTATGTTTTCTATGTTAAAATAGCGAAAAACAAACACAAAATAAAATAGAAATGATTATATAGAAAATCCAACACTAGACAAGGTTTCCCTGCACCAAATGTTGTTAGAGCTTTTAACAACTTCTTGTTTCAGTGTAAGCTGTACACTCGGAAAGCTCTCTTTGTTGTTGTTTGAACCGTATATTGATCACCACTGCTTTATGAGCACCAGACACAGTGCCTCTTGGTAAAGCTTTTTGCAGGAATAAGAAAAATTAAGCCAATACATATTTTAAATAACTCATATCTCACCCATTTCAAATTGTAAATTGTTTTCAAAATACTCTGGCTTGAAGTGTTCCATACATATTTGTTTTTATATTAATTTTATTGTCACGGCAACAAATAATTTTCCATAGCTTTAATAAAGAAGCATCCGATGGAAAGTTAAAAAACTTATTGTGCACGGTTTCAACTTGTTGTTATTGTTCACTGTCCACCTCTGCGATACCAGAAGATTTTACATTGCTAAAATTTAGTTTAAATTCTTTATGTTATTTACTTTGTAACGCAAATCGCCGCTACAGCTTTAACACAAAATTCAGATGTGATAGAAAAAAAAAACTGGGTACGCTCTCTTCCCAATCAGCCAAACAAGCTTAAAAAAGCTTAAAACATGCTTAGAAGCATAAGCATTAAGCTTAGAAAAAAGCTTACTATTAAAAAATTTTTATAAGTTATTAGAGAATACACAAAACCGATACCTTGGAATAATATTGATAATTTGTATTTAGAGAAGCTTTATGCAAATGTTTTTCTACAATTAGAAATAAGTATTTAAAAAAGCTTTTTTCATGTGTTTTTTTACAATTACAAGTATGACCCCTTTTACATTGGTCAAGACTTGAAATCAACTTTTTTTGACGATCTCTTTTAGACTTGACGAAACCTTTTACATTAGTCAAGAATTGAATTCTGGTGCAAAAGAGATGCATAGCTTGCATTCTTTATTGCTTTAATATATTTGCTCTGCTCATACACATTCACTATGTTTGCAGCCTTACAATTTTCAGTCCCAGAATACCAAGCGCATGCAAGCAAATGAAAAATAATGTGAAGCGCTTTGTCAAAACAGCGAAAAGCTCAAAAGGAATACAAAAAATTGCCAAAAAATCGACGGTACAGCGCAAGTGTTCTCTTACCCTTTCGTTGCTTCCGATGTGCGGCGAATTGCCTGTACCTCTTTTACATTGGTCAAGACTTGAATTCAATTCTTTGCAATTCCCTTTTAAACTTACCCTCTCTCACGTTGATGTCCGCGTCTTTCATCAATAAACTTACAGACTTGATTTCAAGTTTTGACCAATGTAAAAGGGGTCTACAAACTCACAGACTTGAATTCAAGTCTTGACCAATGTAAAAGGGGTCTATTTAAGTATTGCGGCGAGCTATTGCTATATTCGAGCTGTATAGTCCGAGGTTCGAATCCTCCACCAATACAGACAATTTTTTCAATTGAAATTAATTTTTCTGATCGGACGTCACCTCTTTGCAGACAATAGCAAACTTCAGAGAATAAATAATGCCATGTAAAGCTTCTTGAGAACAAGCACATGAGCCGTTCGGAGTCGGCATAAAACTAGTACGCCCAGCTACCGATCAATTGTGTACAAAGATTTAGTTTCCTTAGAGCCAGTTAAAAAGAAGTTATTTAGTTATCTTTTTCGGTCATTATTATTTATTATATTAATTATCTCTCTTCCTATGTCGTCTTATAGATGGTCCTTGTAACACAACGCATCACATTTCTTATCTCTGTTAGCTTACTAAGTAAATTACCAATTTGCTTATAAACAGTGATGGAAAAAATAATAGAAATGGCAAGCACTTCAACATTTCGAAGAATGCTATTAATTTTAAAAGCAAACTATATGAATGTAACCCACTGTACACAAAATTTGGATATCGGTACTTTATTTTGTTTATGATTTTGCGCATAATTCGGAAAACAGTTTTGCAAACTCTTAAAGCAGTGAACCCGATATCGTATTGCAAAAAAAAAAAAAAATAGAAACGCATTCTACTTTGGTTAATAATATTGAATATACAAGTACTAAACAATTGTATTCAAATATCGTTTACAAAGTGTTAAACAAGTATTTTAAAAAAATTTATAAGTTTTTGTGATATTCTAACTTTCGCATCTGTTTTGTTCAGAATGGGAAGCGGAGTGCATTGCACTGTTGTTGAGCGCCAATTCATCTGAAAATTAAGAAATGAAAACAAAATAGAGTGTGGATGGAATTGCAGAGTTATTGAAGTGTTCAAAGAAAAAAAAATGTATTCTGGTATTAATGTTGAACCAAAGAAGAAAAAAACGAAACAGAAAAGGAGCAACCTATGCAAAGTTTGACGTATTGCTGGTTCGACAAAGTAATTTCTTTCATCGGAAGAACCCATAAAAGAGTTAAATGCACCAGAAACTAGTCACACAATACTGAGTAGATTAATGGAAAATAATTTTAAAGCACATTCCCTAAGAAAAGTGATATACTTGAGCAAAAAAGAAAATTCGCAACAGAGTTGCTTTTGCAAGAAAGCATCTGATACGAAAAAAATTGGAAAAACGTGTTGTGACCAGACAAAATAATGGTGAATTTGTTCGTATCTGATAGAATGCCTCATGTAAGACGCCCAAAAGAAAATATTACGCATACTTCGAAGCACACAGTTAAAATTATTAAACATGGTGTTGGTAGCATAATGATATGAGGTTGTTTTCCTTCGTCGGGCGAAGGTCTAATATATTGGATTATTGGTAAAATGTGGGGCACAGACTATGTAAATACATTAAATAGCATAATGCTGTCATTTTCCGATGGAGAAATGCAGTTAAAATGTGTGGTTATGCAAGATACCGATCCCAAGCACTCCTCGCAATTGGCAAACAAATGGTTCCGGGACAATGGTATTAATTTATTAGAACGACCATCGCAGTCATCAGATCTTGATTCAATTGAAAATCTTTGGGGGATATTAAAGAAGAAAATAGCTGGTTATAAATCCAAAAACTAAGAAGAATTGTGAAAAAAAGTACAGAATGAGTGTAATGCTATTGATCCCTCAATTTGCGACTAACTACTGGATTCCATGGCCCGTCGGTACATTGAAGTAATAAAAAATCGTGGTGCCACAACAAAATATCACAATTAAAACTAGTTTTCAGAATAAAATTGGTAGATTTTAAGAAAAAAGTATTAGGATATTAGTTATAGGCCTTTGGTTTCCATTATTTTTACCAAGGACAATAAATCAAATGGTTTTTTTTTTGTTTTATGAATTGAGTGAAGCTGATTTTTTTGAATATTCTGATAGATATTTTCTTAATCTTTAATTCATATGTAGATTTTGAAAACAAACTTCATTTCACAAAAAATAATCAAACAAAAGAAAAACATACAAGCCGTTTCTATTATTTTTTGCCATCACTGTATGTAGGTACTAACAAGTTGCCCAAAAAGTACATCTGAAATATAAGCGTTTTTTTCTCTTAAATAACATTGAAAAGTTGCAAAATTAAGGCATTTGTTGGCGTGTTTCAAGTATGACTGAAAAACACTTTTTGTGTTTTACGCAAATGGCTTGTTTTTGCATTGTCTATAAGCCGAATCCAATCACTATTTATAAATGATTGATTGGGTTATTAAGCATTGCGGATGTATATGTAGAACGATTATTATCTTCTTATGATCTTTTAAAAAAGCAGTTTCCATTGCACTACATCTTTTGCTCAGCATTTATTTGAAATGCATAGAATTAAAAACTAAGAAATACACTCATGACTCAGTAAGCCACTCAGTGTTGGTGGATTTCCATAATCAATGAGTGCTGTACGCTGATGCTTTTCTTCGTTTAAGTGTGAATGCTGATAAGAATAGAGCGGTAAAATCTTTTGATTTTCTTATCTTGAACTTTCCGTGTAGAGCTTTTGCTATAATAGACAAGGTGTACTTTGGTTTTTGAAAAGTTTTTTATCAATTATTTAATCTTATGAATTTTTCTTACAGAGTTGCTTTAATTTGATGTAATTAAAGGTTTCGAAATTAATGAGTACAAATATTAAAAATTCCCAACAAAAGCTTTCCAAAATTTAGTTAACGTACCGCCCACGTGCTATGTCTTAATGCACTTTCAAGCTATCGATATAATTGTTTAGAAAATAAATTATAAAGCAAATTTATAGCTTGGCATATGTTAAAGCTACCTGCTATTACTCAAAACTTAAATGAACTGTTTTCTTTCTGTTGTTTTTTTTTATAAACAAATAGCAATTGTATTGAAAACATGTGGTACACTGAAAAAAAAAATTCAATGATATGTCGTAATTTTTCAAGTTTACATGAGGAAACTTATTTTTTTTGTTAATAATTTCGAGTTAAAATGCTATTTGGAAAAAATTTGAATGTTAAAAAATATGTTTTAGAACTTTTAGACTCTCAAGTGAATTGAGTGTTAACGCCTTTTAAATAGATATATTTAATAAAATTTTTTTATTTTAAAATCCGGTTTTACCAGTGTAAAGAATTTAATTTTCTATCTTAGCAGAAATATTAAATGATTTGTGGTATGAGCTTATTTTGGGTTTTTGTTTTTATTTGCGTCAATTTGACTTTGAACTCTTTATGTTTTACTCTATTAGTGAGTAAACAGCAACGGCAGCCGAATTCTTAGTCGAAAGTCAAAATCGACATGTGTTTCTTAATTATAGATATTTGTAGTTTAACACTGAAAATATGTTTACAATATAACTACACTTATTTATTTATCTTCATCTGCTGCTGCTGTTGCTTTTGAAGAAATCAGTGTTGTTGCTTTATTTGTTTTTTTTTTCATTTTCCAATGACAGGTGTTTTTCATTTGAAAATTCATTTTGTTTTTCTTGAAAATATCTTGATATTTGTTTAACAGATTTTCGATATACATACATATTTCAAGAAGCTTTATTATTTAAAACAACGTCTGTTTGAAATATGATGAAATACTGAAAAATTACTGTAATAAATCAAACAGTTCACTTTTTCGTCGGACAATGATGAAGTGTAGAGTTCTCACCTTGAAAACAAAAAGATAGAACTTCTTGATTGTTGCTAGGAGGTAATGAGTCATATAATAGGATCGTCTTTTCGAACAATGCAGAAAATTTGCCAGATGCTGCTTGGCATTCCAATGAGAATTTGGTAGATTTTTGGCATGACAAATGACAAGACATATGATTTGACATATGAAATGACATATGACTTGATATATGACATGACATATGACATGATAAATAACATGACATATGACAGGACATATGACATGACATATGACATGATATATGACATGACATATGACATGAGATATGACATGACATATGACATGACATATGACATGACATATGACATGACATATGACATGACATATGACATGACATATGACATGACATATGACATGAGATATGACATGAGATATGACATGAGATATGACATGAGATATGACATGACATATGACATGACATATGACATGACATATGACATGACATATGACATGACATATGACATGACATATGACATGTTGCGAATATCTGTTCCATGCCATGGTCAAAGCGAGGGTGATTCAGCACACAGGGCCATAAGATACGAATTGAATAAAGCTGGAAATATCTACACTCCTAGTCAATTAATTCCCATCATCAAATTGACTAGAAGAAAGAATTCGTATAAAGTAGGTGCACTTGATTTTTCGGATTTCCTGATATTTAAGAAACTCTCTAATGAGAGAGCAGTTACAACATTTATTCATGGATAAATTTTAAAGCTTAATACAACACCGATAAAACTATCTGTTGATAAATATAACGACTTGTTGATAAATATAACCGACGTATGCGTTTAATTAGTTACTACAGTTTCTAGGAAATACTTGGCAAAATTTTTTTTCACACGATTCAAGATACTATAATAAGGTACCCAAAATATTAAGTGAGTTGGATTTTAAAGTGGTCACGTGCCCAAAAGAAGCGGTGAAACAATGAACAAAACAGAAAAAACGTTCTCCTGAAAAATTTTAAAAATGTGGTTACGACAGTTTGTCACGCGAGCGACGATATGACATGACATATGACATGACATATGATATGAAATATGACATGACATATGACATGAAATATGACATGACATATGACATGACATATGACATGACATATGACATGACATATGACATGAAATATGACATGACATATGGCAGGAAATATGTTGTGACAGATGACATGACATGAAATATGTCTTATATTCCTCCAATATAAATACATAACAAGAAATTTCTACTATCGTGATCGCGATAATGAATTCGAAAAAGGATTTTAACTCAAACTAGACAGAAGTTTGTTTGAACGCAAACCAGATTTCTAAACATAGTAAAATAGAGATAATTATAGAAAAAATTAGCACCAACGCACATGTCAAATTTTGTTGCCAAGTTTGAAACAGTAGAGAAAATAATAGTTTAAAATAGCAAACAAAAAAAAGAAACTAGAAAACAATGGAACACAATTAAAATTTTAACAAAGCCAAACAAATTTGAAAAAAAAGAAACTATTCCAAAGCAAAGTCTGCCTGTCTGAAAGTGAACTTTGTTGTCTTCTTGACGTGACCTTGAATCGCACATAAAATGTAACAAAATAAAATCTTTTTTTTTATTATAGCAAATAATGCGTACAACCTAAAAACATTTGTTTGCAAAATATTCACATATTCACAAGATAAACAAAATATCTAGCGAAATTAAACGACAACAATAACAACACAGAAATATTAACAGACAAGTGTCAACAGAAGTGGCCAAAAACGTATGTAAACTGATATCATCGTCATCGTCATTGTCATCGTCATCATCATCATGATCATCATTGTCATCAACATCATCATCATCATCATCATCATCATCGCCATCACCGTCATCATCACCATCAACATCAGCTACAAAAAAAAAAACTGTATTCAGCAGCAGTGACAGGCGTTTAAAACCGGACAGCTTAACCGCAAAGAAATCCCCTTTTTTTTGCTTAAAAATTTTTACAAAAAAAAGCAAAAATAAAAAAAAAAACAACAAAAAACCCAACAAAAACAAGAAGCATTACCTAGAACAAACACTTGTTTGGCCAAAACGACTATGAAAACAACAATTAAGTTCGAAAATTAATTGGTTGCTTTTGTTGACAAAGAAATTACAAACAAACAAAAACAACAAAAAAAAAAAAAAAAACGCCGCAACGACATCTATGCATAAAAAAAAAAATTAATTTTTAGCCCCACTCAACAAACAGGGAAAAAAATTTGTTTTTTGTGGCCAAAAACAAAAAAACAACAAAAGTTCGCACAAGTAAACTCAGCTTGTTGTGTGTTTGTTTGCTCATTGAGTGAGCTCTGATAATAAGTAAAGCGGCGGCGACAGCGGTAACTTGCAGTGTAGTAATTTTTATTTTTTTAAGTTCTTTATATGTGCCTAATTGGTTTGTTTTTTTTTTTTTATTTTTGTTTTGTTTTTTTTTCCTGTTTGTTCTTATAAACACTGCTTTGTTGTATAACTTGATACGTTAGCTTATAATTTTATTTCTTTTTTTAAAAGCCACGCTCACGCAGTCTGCACTGCTTCACTAGCTGCTAGTCTGTCTGGCTGTCTGGTTGTGTGTTTGAGGCATGTCTGTCCATTGAGCAGTTAACCTGTATGTGTTCGGCTTTTAGTCCATATGTTTGTTTATTGCTGTTCTATATATAAACAACTCTAAGCTTGTTCAACAGCTGCTTTCCAGCACATTGATTTGAGATGTTTTTTTTTTTAGTGTCTTATAGTGATACTTTTGGCTTCTTTTTTTAACACCTCTTGTCTACTTTTTCTTATTTTAGCTCAATTTCGCTAAAATTGCAAAGCGAAGGATTTTCAAAAAGCATTTAAAAAAATACTTTTATACAAAGCTTTGAAAGAGGCAAAAAGGCGTTTTTAACTTTTATGTGGAGTGTATAATTATCTGTTAAAAACAATTTCTTTTTCCAAAAGTAATATAAACAAAACATTTCCATCTTCACCAAATTTAAGCAATAAATGGAAGTCGAACCAGAGCAGTTATATAAAAAATAAAATTGCCAAAGCAATTGGCACTTCCAATTACCCAATGAAATGTGCCTTTTTGGTTGAGCAGGCTGACGTTGCAAGTTAACATAGTAGATGCTCTTCTTACGAGTATTAGCATCCTTAAGCAGACGTTCGTTCTCCTTAACGCGTCGCACAGTGCCGCTGGCCCACTGTACAGTGTAGTGAGCTCTATGCGATAAGGGACAAATATAGAAGGAATCATCGTAGGTACATAAAATTTAACATGTGTTATTATTTCATAAATATAAAACGTAAAACAAACATTTTTCAAGATCAAGCCACTGCCTTCGTACACCTCCCATACAAAATGTAGAATAAAAGTTCAATATCTCCACACAGAAAAAAAAGAGTAGAACTTTTACCTAAAAATGTAGTCAATTCAGCTAAAGTAATCCGGTGATTTTCAGTCAACGAATTTGATTAGGTGCGCTACCAATTTCTAAATGTTAATTATATGCAATTATATTGGGTAGTTTAACTGCGAGAGTAGCTAAAAAAACCTAAATATTTAGCTGTACCTTCAAGCATAAAATAGATAAGACACATAATTTATTAGAAGAATAAGCTAATTTTTTTTAAACTATGACCACTTCAGATTAGGCAAGCCACCTACTAAGTGTAGAAAAATCATCTAATTATTTAGATAGCATTCCCACTTAAGAGTGGGAATGCCGTGCAAAAAATATGCAAAAAATATGTTTTTTGTTTTGCAATTTCTATTTTGAAGTGAAAGTTTCCTTTATGTGACTTTACTTCATTTCGTCACATCATAGAGAAGAAAGATTTGTTTTATAGTAAGATAGAATGAGAGAGATATATACATTGTATAAATGACTGAAAAATTTCTTTGCCACCGCTGAGAATCGAACCTGTGATCTCAAGATTTCAACAACCAACGCCTTATCTATTGAGCTAAATTTCCAATACAGGAATTTACGCTACATACCAATTAATCAAATTGCTGTAGATGCCCATAATTTCAGAGTTGTGGACCTCATATTTTTATATACATTTTGTTCACGAGTTATCAAACGGCGTAACAGCACAGCGTTAAAGCGTTTGACTATAACGCAAGCGGCCCGGGTTCAATTCTCGCGTTAGACTTTACTTTTTGTAAAATTTTCTCACTTTGTTTATGTTTTTTATAGGAGAGCGCTGTGCTCCTATAAAATTCAAATACGGGGAAAAAACAAGTTGTAAGGAAAGCATTTGATTTATCCACGTAAATATTTATATAAAATTTATACTGAGGCGTGGATAATGCTAATATGCGTTATTTCCCTAGTGTACGAACAAATCGACAACTTGCATTAGGTAAAATAACTAGAAGAATTAGATGATTTAATAAGCAAAATTTTAGTTGAATTAACTAATTGTAATTAGGTGAATTACCTAATGCATGATTGTTAAATTAACTGTGTAAGTAGAAAAGTTGTTGAAAAGATTAGGTGAAATAGAAACTTTCACATTAGCTAAACTAGTTTAGGTAATAAATCAATTCTTTTATTTTCTGTGCAGTTGTAGAGAGTGTAAGGAACAAAATGGACTAGTTTTTTATTTATTAGATTCACACAATTACCACATTTAAATATTTCATTAAGAACTGCGAAGCCCTTTGCTTACCTCCCATACAAAAAGAAGAAAAAAAATGCAATATCTCCAGTTGTAGAGTTTAAGAAACAAAATGAACTAGTTTTTTATTTATTAGCTTAACATAATTACTATATAAAAATTTCATTGAGGTCTTCCACGCCCTTCAAAGAAAGGAAATTAACTTATTAATATTTCAACTTGGTTCACTTAATTATCATATAATTACTTTATTCAGATCGCCCGTCTCCCACACATTGTCCAATAAAGATTTTTAATTTAAAACTAGTAAGAAATTATCTTCGACTGGGCCGAAGTTAAAATACCTCCACGGCCGAATCAAAGTATATTCAAAGTCTTAAGCAGTCAATAAACTGTTTATTTGCAAAAACATTCTCGTCATAGTTTTAACAGAAAATATTCGGTTTTGTTTTTTGATAAAGTCACTTTGTATGGGAGGTAGGCGTGGTTTTTATTCGATTTGATTGAATTTCATACACAGAGTACATGTTATATATCAAAGTTCATATGTAATTTCAAGTCCATATATTAGTTTTTGTGGAATTCTAAGAAATTTTATCGTTTTGATAAAATCACTTTGTATGGGAGATAGGCTTGGTTTTCATCTGATTTGGTTTATTTTCGAAATTGATCTAAATTTTTTAGATAAAAGCTTAAATATCGAATTTTGTGACGATAGCTTCAAAATTATGGCTGTAATCGGATTACGGAGTAATAACGGAGGTTCATATGGACGTAGAAAAGAGGAAGAAAAAACGTTCGGGATTGTTTCGTTAGATTTTTTATTTCTTTACACTGCGGTGTGAGTTCGGTTACGTTCGCACATGAGTAGCTATGGGCACGGAGAATGCTTCGGAGCCAGCTGGGAGCAATTGATAGCAAATGCTTATGTAACAACACAAAATGTAACAACAAAGCAAAGACAAAAGACAAACACAGAAACAACACAGAAGCTTTAAATGTAGTGTGCCCATACCCTCACAAAGAAAGATAAAAAGAAATTAAGAATATAAACAGAGAACCATCATTTACACAGGTCAAGAGTTGACGTTCAACTCTTGTGTTTGAGGGCGATTGACCCATGTGGCAACGGGAAAGAGCAAACTTGAATGTACCGTCAATTCTTGGGCAATTCGTTTTGTATTCGTTCGTTGTTCTGGTATTTTGAAAATTATTTCGATGTCATCAAAGAAAAATTGACCGTCAACTTTTGGCGTACGTAAACCGGCTCAGACAAAGATTTTGTGTGTATATTTGATGGCCACAGAACAAACACACAAAGAAAGCTTCATTTAAATGGTATAATATGGTATAATAATTACAACGTAGAATTTACAGTTGCTTGGGAAACCATCTCCTGTCAAAAAATATACTCAAAAAGAGAACGCTCACAATCGGCCATTAAAAACACAAAGCTGAAAACGTTGAAGTGAAAAAAAAAACAATAACTTCAGCAGCTGTAGTTGCATTTTCACAAACAGCTGTTTTTGACAGGAGATATTTTCTTGTAGAAGAGAAAATAAGCAGTTGTCAATGCTACCTTGTACTGTTATACCACTATTTAAACTATCCGCACAAAGTGAAAACAAAGAAAGCTTGCCACTTGACGCTAAAATAGACTCTTTTTCTATTTTCAGTTTGACGCTCACATTGTGCTCTCTTCTGAGCGAGAGAACTGGTGGCGAATTCATTAGGAAATGTAAAAGTGATGCCAAAAATTTGTATGGACAAAATATGTCTTTCACATTAATTTTGTATCGAATTTTATTCCAATACAACTAAAATTTCATATGAAGTTGAATTCTTCTGGAAAGTTTATTGTTACCTATCCAGAAGACTATGAAACCTAAATATAAACAAACAATTCACTATGCATGCATGCTAATTAATTTTTTCAATATAATCTCTATGAAATAAATCAAACTAATCCTTGATTCACTTCATTAACAATTAATTTTAATTTCATTCATTGAACTACCCTAAAGTATTTACTTCTCAGTTTAATGTTTCTAACTCTGCCAAATGTTTTCAATAAAAATAAAAAAAAAAAAAATAAAAAAAAACAGAAATCTTTTTTAATATGGTCGAATTTTGACCACAGGCGATACTAAAAAATAAAATAAAAAAAGGCGATACTAGTTTTAAATATAATACGTAGTTTTGTTCAAATTTAAAATCTTTAAAATTAGTTAAAATAACAGAAAAATTATTGGCTGTCATCAGAGTAATTCGTAGACGTCACTCGATACAAAGTCAGAGAAATCGAGATCAGAAATTAAATCAATTGTGTCATCATTCGTATAGTCGTATTCTTCATTTTTAATGAAAATCGATGAATTATTTTTCTTTTTTCATTCTTTTTTTATAAAAAAATTTCTATAAGAAGATATAGTAGGATCTGGTGAAAGCAGTAATCCGCGGAATAAATCTCTATTATATAGTTCTCTTGAGTTTTTTACGGGTATGATTTAACCTAACTTTTCTAAACTCTTTATGATTAGCTTCTAAAACTTCCTGTAAAAAAACAGACTTGAAAATTCTAGTGAATGTTGTAGTCAGAGTCCTAACAAACAATTTGTAGACAAACCGATATCAAATTAGATGCGAACAACCAGAGAAATCTTGGGCCTGGCTGAAAACGACTTTATTCTTCGAGGCCACCTAGCAAGAAAATTATGGTTAAAAAAAAAATTAATAATTTTTAAGTCTCTTCGTATTATGATCTATTCACAATAAATGTTTTAAATTGTGTCCTTTATTCGTAGAATGCCACCTTAACATATTTTTTGGTGTGCAATTGGTACACATTTTCATCAAAACATGCTTTAGAAAAGTGGTCCTAAAATCCTTATTTTTGAGTTTTCGTAGCCCAAATTTTGGGAATGTGTTAAGAAAGATACATTTTAAGACATACTTAAAAATAAAAAAATAACAAAAAATATTTTGTTAGGCTTGAATCCCACATTGTCTGGTTGAAACAGCCTTTACAGCGCAACAGCGCATGCGTACAGATCAAGTTAAAGAAAAAAAAAAAACCTGGGAGTAAGTTTGTAATTTTTAATTAACAGACCCACAGGAACTTTTTTTCTTGTTTTCATCTTTAAAAATAAAACTACAGTTATTATTAGCTGTATAACTTAAAAACGCATAAAATTTTTTATTAGCTTCCGATATTGTGCTCGCAGGACATTCAGCTTAAAGGAAGTCATAAAAATTTAGTAATGAGCCAAAAATGAGCTGCCATATTTAACGGCGAGCAAATATAAACAGAAACAAAATCGAAGCCAATTCGTATAAAATAATCATTATTACATCGATTTGATGTGCAATCATAATAAAAATAAAGATTGTATAAAAATAACAAATAATTATGTAATAAAATAAATGAAAAAAAAAGATAAAAATATGAAGGAGCTACTTGTTGAAGTTTTTGGAAATTAACAAAAATAACAATAAAAAAAATTGAAGAAATAACAAATTAACGTTAACAGGCAGAGCTGCAAGAGTAAGGATGCGCTTATAGTGCGCGCTGAAGCTGAAGATGGCAACCGCTGCTGAAAAACGCCTCATGTAAAATCTTATGGTAAAAGCTCAAAGTCATTATACTGCAGGCTTACTTTAAGCTAGAACCTACTTACAAAATAGCTTACCCAATAGATATTATGCACTTATGACAGCGGCTTTTCCAATCCCTAGAACACTTCTAGAGCTCGTTCTTTGGGATACCATTGAGTTCTTTCACAATCTCGGTGTAATCTTTGATGTAAAACTCACTTTCCATTGTTCCTAAAGCTTAATCCCTTTTAGCATTAATGCGTCAGAATAGTTAGGTCTGAGTTTTCTGATGCTCAAACCCTGAAGTGTTTATAAATATAACTCTTTTGTTCAGTCAAGGCTAGAGTATGCCTCTGTTATATGGAGACCATACTATACCACTAATTAATTTCGATTGAAAATAATTCAAATATCTTTATCAAGACATGTTTTCCGCTGCTTAAATTTCGCAGACCTTATGTCCTCATAAGAGGGTTGCCTTTTAAGTCTTGCCCCTAACAATGAAAAAACAGTGGTTAATCAGTTAAAATGCTTTTATTGTTTTTCAAAATATTCTCCAAGATGATAAATACACTTTTGTGTATTCCTTTGAACTTATTTTCGAAAAAGTTTTGCCACTCTGAAGTTGGTATCTCCGAAACCAGGTTTTTGAAGGCCTCAACGGCCTTTTCAGTAAACGCTCGTTTCTTAATGTGAGGGAACAAGAAGAAGTCATTGGGTACGAAGTGTAAACTGAAAGGCGGATGATCCATCAATTTCACGTTTTGAGTGCTCGAAAATTCTTTTGTTTGAGCTGTTGTATGGGTACTCGCATTATCGTGATGAAGGATGAACTACTTTCGGTGATTGGTGTTCCTCAATTCTTGGAAGACTTTCGGCAAACAAATGGTTGTGTACTATTTAGCATTAACAGTTTTCCGTTGCTCAAGTGATACAGTTGCAATATGACCGGTGGTTTTTCTGAAAAAAAAACTTGCAACCATTTGCTTGGTTTTGGTCCAACCGCAGACAATTTTTGTCGGGGTTTGCTCACTTTGGAGGAACAGTGGATTGTTCATAACGGATTCGGGCTTATAAACGTAGATCCATGATTCGTCACCTGTTGTGATGTCGTAGACGTGTTTTTAATCACCCCCGATGTATTTTATTTTTTCCTAAATGAGCCTAAATGCTCATGTAACATCGAATGTATGCTAGTGCAACGATACTTCCATCTAACGGTATGTAACATGCCGGTCTGCTTTCAACATTTCACGCACAGCATCGATGTTTTCTGTCACAACAACCGTTCTTTGACGACTTTCACTTTTTTTCTTCTTGGAGAGAACGACGACCACGTTCGAAATTCTTGAACCAGCAATTTACAGTCACTGGGTGTGGTGCTTCATCATTAAAAGTAGAACTAAGTTTATCGGTGCTTTTTTTTACAAAATGTTCACGTGTTATTGTTATGCCATTATTTTGATGAAATACAATTTTAAAAACACTGTAAAAACACAATAAACACACATACACCAAAATGTTGTAAGTATGTTTCTGTTAGAAAATGTTAAATTTTCAAATGAAATTGTCAAAATTCATTTGGAAATGCTTAGTTTTTTCGAGGCGCAAGACTTAAAAGGCAGAACTTGTGTAATGCACTCTGCTTGCGTTTAAGCCTAAAGTCTTAAGAAACTTGATGAAAAATTTAATCCATGGTATATTTATATACGATATGATCCGCGTCTGTTGGAACTTACTAAGTTTAATGTTTCTTAAAAGATGATACTTTATCTTGAGTTGTGCCATTATTTAATGAATTAGTAGAAAATGGTAATTTTGATTTCACTATTTCTATATGTTTCTGGAAAACCAGGTAAATAGCTTATTTGCATTTTAGCTTGTTTTAAAAGACTAGTTAAAAGCACTCTTAACAGAGTCTCTGATGTGATTGTTAAATGATTGCTCAAAAGTAAGACTCTTAAGAGAGTCATTGTTATGCCTTTATTACGATTGCTCATAACAAAGACTCACAAAAGGGTTACATATATTGCATCCCTGCAAACATTTTCTGAGTGTCTTAAAAGAGTATTTCTTATGCGTGTTTTGCGAGTAAGAAATACAAAGACTCCGTAAGGAGTCTTTGAAATGTTTGTAAAATGATTGCTCAGAAATAAGACTCTAAAAAGAGTATTTTTTATGAGTGTTTTATGAGTACGCAATAATAAGACTTCTAAAGTAGTCTTTGATATGATTGTAAAATAATTGCTTAAAAATAAGACTCTAAAAAGAGTATTTTTTATGCATGTCTTATGAGTACTCAATTAAAAGACTTCTAAAGGAGTCTTTGATATGATTATAAAATGATTGCTCAAAAACAAGACTCTAAAAAGAGTATTTTTTTATGCGTGTTTTATGATTAAGCAATAAAAAGACTTCTAAAGGAGTCTTTGATATGATTGTGAAATGATTTCTCAAAAATAAAATTCTAAAAAGAGTATATTTTATGCATGCCTTATGAGTACGCAACTTAAAGACTCCTAAATGAGTCTTTGATATAATTGTAAAATGACTGCTAAAAAAAAGAGTCTTAAAAGAATCAATATTATGCTTTCTTTGTGAGTTCTCATAAGAAGAACTCATTAAAAAGTCTTAAATAAGGCGGTATTATGATTGTTCAAATAACAAAGACTCACAAAAAGATTATAATTATATTGCATGATATATGCGTAGTTAAAAAAGGCCTCATAAAAGAGTCCTCCAATACGTCCTAATTTATCTTTCAGTTGTTCAGTGTGTAGTCGAATCGAATATGGAAAAGTGAAATTTTTAATTTAATTTTTCTACAACTAATCTTTATTTGAAATGTTTAAAAAAAATATTTTTGTAATTTTTTTTATTTTTCAATTATAAAATATTTTAAATAAATTTTTATCTAAACATATATTTCAACCTAAACGGATCATTGTCACTTCTATAAGTTCTGAATGAGTCTTCATTATGAGTCTTTAAAGATTCCATTACATGATTTTTAAGAGATTTAACATGGTTATTAAAAGAGTCTTAATTTTGAGTCCAAAAGCCAAATTTATATGAGTTCTAAAAAGTTTTTATTATGAGTATTTAAAGAGTCTTTATAATGAGTCTTAAAAGAGTATTACATATGAGTCTTATTTGAATGAGTTCTAAAAGAGTTTTTATTATGAGTCTTTAAAGAGTACATTACATTATTTTTAAAAGAGTATTAAACATAAGTCTTAAAAGGGTCTTAATTTTGAGTCCAAAATTAAACATAAAGCAGTCATAATTATCAATCATATTTTGGAGCCTACAACCTTCGAAAATATATTCATAAAAAGTCTCGTTTGAGCGCATTATGACGAGAATTACTCATTAATATGAGTCTTAAAAGAGTATTTTAAGAGTCATACTGTTTGCAGGAAATAATAACATAACTACTGCCAGCTCAATAAAGTTGCTTGCAGCTGCAAGCACGTTCTCGCAACAGCTTCAGCGCGCACTATAAAAGCGGCGTAAGAAACACTTGTTGCTGGTTGAAATGCTTGAATGCATTTCACACACACAGAAATGCATAAATACACACTTATTCAAGGTGGCAGAGAGACACGCACTTGTGTGGGCTAAAATAGCCTTAAAAAATATGCTTGTTTTTGAACTTGTTTGTTGGCTGGTGAATCAACTCGAAGTTAATATACTGCTTATTTAATTAATTTCAATGTGGCAACGCCAGACATTTTGATGAAAAACTCACTCATCAGCATGACTTGCCAAATATTTAAAATTTGTAAATATTTTTCTAAGAGTGCAACTTAAGCACTTTTAATTCCAAAACGAGACAGTTTGAACAGAAGCGCTGTGTTTTTGATGGCTCGCATTGCATGTTCATGGCTCAGATTTACAAGACCCCCGAGCGCAAACAATTTTTCTGCAAAAACAATTAAAAACAAAACAAACCCCAAACGCGCCAAAAACGATTTCAATGAGTTCAGCTTTCAGCACAATTATTAAAAATGTTGGTGTATTTTTTTTTTTTTGTTTTTTTTTTAAGTTTTATCGTCATGTTAAACAATTAAGAAGCATTCCCGGAATTTATTATGCTATTTTGATACTTCGTCTGCTTTTTTTAAAATTTTTATGCAGCATTTCTTTGGAAGTGTTATGCAAACATTTCAATATCAAATCACATTAAGTGGAAGGCGTTGTTTTGACCGAAAACAATAAAAATTTGAAACCATTTTTGAAGTTCAAGTGTTGAGACACTTAGTGGGGAATTTCGTATTACGAGCTATGCAGCAGAGACCTGTGGACATTTATTATTTATAATTTTTTTTTTTTATTTTAATTAACACTAATTATGTTAATGAACTATAATAAAAGCTGTTTTGTCAGTATTTTATTTTTTTTCAAATGGCTAAATTAAACATTAAAAAAAATCAACTTTTATATGAACGCCCCTTAACACGTGCTTTGTATAAAATGTCTTATATGAATTTAATAAAAAAAAAATTTGTTTTTGCCATTTTAATCCTCTGACAAGTGTTAATTTTTACACTTAGCCTGCAGTTAATTAAATTGGGTTTGGCTTAAGGGGGGAGATAGGTTTAGGGCCACGTTTTAGAGTGATTTTTATGATTTTTTTTTTCGTACAAACAAGGAATTTTTGAATTAATTTTTTATTTAATACATACAGTGTCTCACAAAAGTATTTGGAATTTATAATCTTTCGTAATCAACCACAATTTTTTGGAATATATACGAATTCTGTCAATCAAAAATCACTTCAGTACTTTTTACGGATATAATTTCTTAAAATTTTAACTATTTAATAAAAATTAAAATTATAAAACCTTCAGAAATCAATTAAAATAAAAAATGTACTTAATATTACTCACAAATGTATTCGTAGTATGTTCAGTCACGTCCCTGTTTTCAAATGTACCGTTATAATCGTTCTACGCGATTTTTTATTATTATAATTCTTTCTTCAGTTTTTGGACAAATTCCTTACAGACAAGAAACTATTTACAATAAAGTTAAGGTTAAAGTAAGAATAAGCTATTAACATAATATTTAAAAACTTCTTTAGAAAAACCAAATTCAAAGAAATTATTTAATGACAAATCATTATATAAAAACAAAGCCCTTGTTATTGGCTCATTTTTAGCATAATTAGTTCTTATTAAAATGTCGCAGCTGTCTTGAAGGCACATTAAACATAATTAGTTCAAGAAGAGACGAACAATCAATATTTCCGGCTACAATGTCATACATGAAAACTAGAGAACTAATCTTACATCTCGTTTCTAGAGTTTTCAGACCCAAAAGCATCCATTTTACATTCTAAGAGAGAATAAAGTCAACCAACAGAGGTCGCAATGCAAATTTAGAAAAAGATTTTTGAATTCTTTCCAAGCGAAAAGAGTGAGTGGCATAATACGGGTTCCAAATTATTGCTGTATACTCTAATCTTGATCTTACAAACGAATTGTAATGACATTTGAGGGTGTGAGGATCCTCCAACTCTGAACAATTTCTTCGAAACTCTCAACAATTTCTAAGCTTTTTGAAATGATTGTCAAGGAAAAGCTAATATTTGCCACTAAGAACTTTATTTCTCTCTCCCAACATGGCTTTGTACCGGGCCACTCGACTATATCGAATTTAGTACTTTTTTCTGAATATTGTATATCAGCATTTTTAAATGGGTTTCAAGTTGATGTTATCTATTCAGATTTTTCAAAAGCTTTTGATAAAATTTCACATAGTTTACTAATTACAAAATTATAAAATATTGGTTTTCATTCAACTTTTCTGAGAAGGATTAAATCGTATCTCTCTAATAGACAGTGTATAGTTGCTTTTGATAATTTCAAGTCATTTTCCTTTGTTGCAACTTCTGGTGTACCGCAAGTAAGTATTTTAGGACCCTTGTTGTTTATTTTGTTTATTAATGATATTTCAACCATATTTTTTTATTCTGAATGTCTGCTTTACGCAGATGACCTTAAAATTTTCCTTAAAATTAGAAATCAGTCTGATATTTCCCGTCTTCAAAGTGATATTGATAAACTTTACACATGGTCTCAAAAAATAGTCTATTTTTAAATTTAAAGAAATGTGCTTTTATGTCCTTCTATAAGAATAACATTAAATTTCCGTCCGCATATTACATAAATAACACTTCTTTGTCCCATCTTAACAATTATAAAGATCTTGGTGTTGTCTTTGATAATAAATTTACTTTTATTCCACATTTAGATTTTATTATTCCTAAAGCTTACGCTTTATTAGCATTTATCCGTCGTCAATCAACATCATTCTCCGACCCATATACATTTAAAACTCTGTATATCAATTTAGTTCGCTCTCGGTTAGAATACGCATCTGTCATTTGGTATCCCTACTACTCCTCACATAAACAGCGCATTGAGCGTATTCAGAAAGCGTTCACTAGATTTGCTCTACGCACTCTTTATCCTCAAGTCCTTCTTCCTGCTTATAGTGAGCGATGCATTTTATTTAATTTGAAATCCTTAGAAAGTAACAGAAATTTACTCTCGTTACTTTTTGTGTTTGATATTGTTTGTGGATCAGTCGATTGTCCTGAACTTCTTGAAAAAATCAATTTTGATGTCCCTACTAGGCATTTAAGAAGTAATGATCTGTTTTATATTCCAATTTGCCGTACAAATTATGCTGCTAATGCTCCTGTTTATAGAGCCTTACTTCATTTTAATAATATCAATGCCTTTAATACCTTAGATTTTTCTTTCTCTAAAGATGCAATGAAGTTTTTGTTAAATAGTATTCTTTAAGTTAATTATTTTTAATATAAGTTCAATTTATGATAATTTATATTTATATTATTTTAATATTCTTTTGATCTATAAGGAATTGCTATCCAAAGATTAAAATAAAAAATACAAAATGAAATGAAATGAAATGAATAAACTCAAGCAGAGAGTACGCTTTAGGAATTATAAAATTAAGATGGTCGATGAATGTCAGCTTTGAATCAAAGATAACCCCCAGATCCCGAATAGTATTAACGGACTGCAATGGGGACTGACCCAGGGAATAACTTGAAATTACAACATTAGATCCCCTAAAAAAAGGACACATGAAAATATTTTTTATATTTAATGGTAAACCATTAACACTGCACCAGCTAAAGACATTATCCAAATCGGACTGTAATGCTGTAATATCAGCCAAACACACTATTTCCTTAAAAATTTTTAGGTCATCGGCATACATTAACAATTTTGGAGATCTAAAACATTTGCAAATGTTAAAATAATTTAAAATTATGCAGAGGGGAACAGATAAAGCTTTAGCACACCTTTGATTTTGCAAAGTACGCTTGTACGGCTGAGAGTTTTTATTACTTATAAAAAATAGGTGAAATTGAAGAAAAAAAAACTAATAATAATAATAATTTTTAGAATGCCTGAAGAATGGAAAATCCTTAAAGAGATTTCCAAATGTACAAAAAGAAGTATTTCGACTTTTCATAGTATTTTAGAAAGGAATAGTCTTTGTGCTGGACAACTATCAAAAAGGCCAAAAAAAAATTAGTACCCGCTATGAGCCCATTATAATACGGAAAATCAAGAAACAGCCTCGAACTTATTTCACAGAGCTTAACAGGAATCTTTCCGAATATCACGGCATGTATATAAATGATGAAACTGTCCGGAAGACGTTTAGAACTGCTAGTAACAATGGAAGAACACCCCGAATTAAACTATTTACAAGCGAAAAAAATAACGTAAAATAACGCTTAGAATTCGCAAAAAAATATAAAAACAATGCCTTTTGGTCACGAGTAATATTCGAATATTCACGAGTAATAGTAATATTATGTGTTGAAACAAAATATAATCTTTTTGGACCGAATTTGGGAAATAAAGTATGGAGAAGGAAGAATACTAAATTTGACCCAACAAAATACATGCCCTTCTGTTAAACAAGGAGGTTAAACAAGGTAACGTCATGTTATGCGTGTGTATGAGTGCAAATGAAATTGGTAACATCCAGTCCATAACTGACATAACGAACCATCGAATGAATGGATTGAGTTTGAACGACTTTCGGGTCTTTATATATTTCAATACGACAACCAACTAAAGAATAAAGATCAAAATACTGGGCTTTTTATCCTGTACAATACTCAAAATATTTTAAGAACCAGGGTTCTCTGGCGTATCCCAATAAACATTAATTTTGGAGATTGGCTTGATCTCAAATGGAGCTCCAGTTCGTTTCTCCAATCTCCAGTGCTGGATCTCCACCTGATCTCCACTTAAGATCCAAACCATTCTCCAGAGAAATGGACCTTCGATCTCGAGTTGAGATAAGGCCGGATCTCCACTTGATCTCCAAGGTTTTTCTCAAAGCAATGTCCAACCCGAAATGAAAAAAGAAATAGTCAAGCATGTCGTGGAATCCGATTGTTGTCGGAATCGGATTTGAAACCGACTGAAATTTCACTTTGGTGTCGTGCAATCCGATTTTATCGGTTTCATGTTCGAATCGGATTTAATCTCGGTTTTAGGTGTCGTAGAAACCTGTTTATCGGTTTTTTTATCGGAAACAAACCGGCCAGCTGATTGCTAACGCTTTTGTTTCGCTTCTGTTTTTTGTCAAAAGTTTGCACAAGTTTTGGAAGAAAATTTGTTTTTTTTTATATTCCAATATTTATTTTCAGGGGAAAATATAAGAATAAGGCACAAATTGAAATTTTGGTCCAATTTATGGAAATCTATCCGGACATTGCCAAAGGGTTTACCGAAAAAGACAAGCCGCTGGTAGAGTCCCTTTGGCAGCTCGTTAACGTTCATCTCCAGGTTTATTCACTGGCGGCAAATAAATCGTTCCAAAACTGGTATCAATTGTGTTAGTACCTCTGATACTGTGCTTCTTCCCATGCTTATGCTTGCATCGCTGCCAACTGAACGCTGATACGAACCTTCTGCTAAAAATTGAAGCGTTTCAGCTAGTTGCAGCACTGGGGGAATCGACGACGGATGGAAGTGTGCTTCTACTGTGTCCAACACTGTTACAAAAGCTTCAAAGGAACAATAGAGCTAACAAATGTTCAATCTTGTATCTGTGAGGTGGGTTGTCCTTACGATGTATCCGGTAGCTCCAAGGGATTGCTGTGATCTCTTAGAATTCGGCATTTTACTATTTCAGGAATTTCTTCTTGCAGCAATAAAAAAGCCAAAACACCAGAGTTCATTTTTCTACAACTTTTTAATACTTTAAGAACATTTTTATAATTTGACGGAAAATTCACTTTCAGAATTTTTGTTTATCTTTGTAACAGCTGATTCGACAATCGGTTTTGTTTATGTTCGAAAGGCGCTTAAATCGATCAAAATGTACGATACCATTTTAGATCGGAATCGGTTTGGCAATTCCGGTTCAAGCAAAAACGAGTCGGATTCCACGACATGCCTGAGTATTTTAAGAAAAAGCTTTTCCAATTAATTTTTTATTTCAAAAATTGAAAATAATTTTAAACCTAAGAATATTACACATCTTCTTATATATATTACGCAAACCCAAATTTTGTCCGGCGTAAGGCTTTTTAAGTACAAGTCCAGTCTTAATAAATTTAGTATTTCTTGGTTGGTTTAGACCTGTAGATGTGCAAACTGGACTTTTTATTTCTTAAAAATTTATATATTTTAAGTTATAGCTTATTAAAGTTTGCATATAATTGCATATAATTGTTGTTGCTATGTTGCTTTTTCTTTTCTTAACAGAGCAGCTAAGAACAATATTATCAAACTCAGAGCAAAACAATTCGCTGCTCACATTTCGCTCTCTTCTGTCTCTTCTTAATAGAGCGTCTGTTAACAACAAAATGAAAGTCAGATAAATGTAAAGCTTTCGCAAACCGCTCGCGCTGAACGCTCGCAACCAAGATACATACAAACTTTTTTATTGCAAGTTTTCGCTCATATTTCACTTTATTTTGCCTCTTCTTGATAGAGCGCTCGCAAACAACGACAAAACTCTTACGAATATACGTTGAACACATTGAACGTCATCAGCGGTCAGCGCCAATTATTATTATTTTTATAGTTGATGGGTGCAGCGCACCAGTGGTCGCTAGTTTTTATAAATTCATAAGATTATTTCATTGTTTTTTTTTTACTTATTTGAAAGTGTATTCAGGTATAAAATTTCAGTTCTTGCATCTAGTGGAAGAGAACTGCTATTGCACACAAATATTTCAAGTAAGGAGTTGGTTGCAACATTTGTAATGTTATTTACAATGGTTCACTAAATCACTTCTTGAGGTTACTTGCAGGCGTATTTCTTCATTACATTCCACTTATTCTGATCTGTATCCATTTTCTTCTGCACTGCATTGCTCCTCATCTCAAGTTGCCACAAGTTCAAAGTGCAATGAAGCTGCTCGGGCAACTGTTGACGTTCCTGGCACTTCTACCGCCTCTATCACATCGCTCTCTGCAAGCAATGTAGCTTATTCTGCAACAGAAGAAGTTCCAGGTGCTTCTAGAACTCCCCAGTAAACCTATCTGATAGCAAATCTACAATTTGCTGCACTGAGTGCTTTATTCTCTTTCTCATCTTACCTTTTATAATTTGAATTAATTTATTTATTGAAATAATTTGCCGCAGTTTCTTACTAATTATTTTGTTGCAATTCACTTTGTTTGAGAAATGGTCATAAATTAACAAAAAACATAATAACCAAAAAAACCTAGTGTTGCCACATATAAAAACAAAAATTTTTTTTTTTACACTTCACAGTATTGCCACTTTGAAAACTAACACATCTCAAGCCAATTTCCAGTTCAACTCCAAGATGTTGGAGTTGACTTGGAGAAATGAGTTGGAGATCAAGTGGAGGTTGAACATTTTTTTCTAAGCTTGGAGAAAAATATCGCATTCATGTTAGTTGGCGATAGAAAAGTATGTGGATGGAACTGCCTAATAACTTGAATTAACTGAGGTAAAGGCATAATACTTGCCTCAGAATCAAGTTCACAGGTTTATCCTCCTGGTACCCTGGGTATCATATTTGATACTTGCAATAAAAGCTTCGTGACAACGCAATCTATTGAGTAATAGTGGATCTTTCTGATGGAACTTATAGAATAGACCTCTAATAATAAAATAAATAATAAACTGGCTATTTCAGCCTTTAAGATGACTTTGACCGAACTTCTTATTATCAAATTGTGTTGTGCGTATTATTATTGCGCATGTTCTCAAGAAGCTTTACATGGCAAAATTTTACTCTCTGAAGTTTGCCATTTTGTCTGCAGAGAGGTGACGGCCGGACAGAAAAATTAATTCAATTGAAAAAACTTTTTGTGTCAGATAGAATTGAACCAAAGTTCTCTGGCGTATGGGTCACGCACTCTTTCCACTTCGCCACAGCCACTTCGCCTTCGACTAGAATAGATCTCTAGTGATAAATAATTACAGCTTTCGTCATTTAATTAAACTAATTCGTACTAATATGTAATTAAATTGATAACATTGAAATAGCCTGTTATTTTTCCTTCTGTGACCAAAAGTATCATATATGATACCACCTGAAAATCCTGAAGCAGAAACTTATTTTACATTTAATCGATAAGTTCGCATTATTTTAACATCAAATCACTCAGTCATTCGAAAAAAAAAATGCTGGAATTCAAAAATTTATTGCTCGGGTCACAGGAGGTTATTATACGACTTTCCGCCACGCTTAGAACATTCTACACATGTTTCACTTGAATTCCCCTTCTTTCCCACTAATCAATCATTCAATTTTTTTACCCAGGCAGACTTGACTGAATATGTGTAACACCTGAAATCATTGGTTCTATGCTCTTTTTTCGGATGCTTTAACATTTTTGTCTCTAAGCTTGAAATGAACATTACGAAGGTCGGTGCTAAACTAATGTTAAAAACGACACTTTGTTAAAAAGACGCCAATACTTCTTGTTCGTTCTATCCAAAGTCTCTTTTGAAAAAATAAATAATAGAACATCCGTCAACGTTAATCACTACCTTCCAAATACATTAATAATTGCCTCTTAAGTACATAAATGACTACCTGAGTTGCCGCTCCGTGTTACATGCCACGCGCTATGGCACTTAACGAGGGACGCTCACTTAATCTTTCATTACATTAGAATGAATTGAAATTTTTATTTGAAACTTTGGGAACATGTTTTTAAACTGTTCTACTTACAATTTATGAAATAAAAAAAATTCAAATTTTAATTAATTTAAGCCTATTTCCCCCCTAAAGCAATGACTTATTCATGACGCCTCATATCATATAAATTAATAATTTTAATCATTTACTTTTAATACAGAGTGTATACTTTGTAAATGAACCAAGCTAATGACATTTTAATGAAACATTGTTACAGCTGCAGCAAAAAAAAAAAAAAAACAAAACCCTCAAAAATCAGCTCTTATCAGCAACAGCAAAAAGTCGTCGAACATTCTCGAGAGTTGTGAAAAATGTTGTCGCCCTCAATGCAGCTGCTTTTATATTTTCCATACCTACATCAATCATCGTTTTTCTTGCCAGCAAAATTTAAATGATCTTATATTAATTTGCATTGAGTATTTAACTCAAAAAAAAACAAAAAAAGAAAAATTCCATGAACTATATTTTCTTAATCACTAGCCTAGAGGCTGTGCTTATTCAAGTAAAAACAGCAACAACACCTACTATAAATATAGCTAAATCAACGCCTTTAATAACAACAACAACAATGACTAAATGCTGATGGGGACCTTAGTATTGAGCTATATTTTGAAAAAAAAATCTTTATTTTGCATATCGGCGACCGAAGCCACGCAGTGCGTCAAGCAACGTTCGACAATAACGGCAACGACTTCATATTTACAAATATGATTAACGCCGCTTCAAAATCAACAAAAAATTTAACGTTTTACTTGCATGCCAAGCTAAGTATGACTACAGCAACAACAACAACATTTACAGCAAAATCAGAATCAGAGATAAGAGAGATATGTTTGTCAAACAAAGTGTGAAAGTAAATTGAACGAGAATTCTATTTATTCGAGAATTTACATTTTTTGACTGTAAATTAGTACTGGAAGCAACAACAAGTTTGGAGATAGTAAGGGTCCCAAAGAATCTGTTCAGTAGATGATCCATATCCAAAATTCAGTTTCAATTAACTCTAACGTCTGCAAAAAATAAATTAAAACCCGTATATTTTTATATTTTGGCCTAAACGAGTTTGAAATTAGTTTGTGGCATATGTAAGCACCTACACTAAGGGAAAAAATATTAAATTTATCCAAAAACTTTTTTAATTTATCCAAAAAGCGAGTCATTTTCGCACCAATAACGCATTTGCTTAAATCGACTATGCAAATATTTGCAAATAAATACTTGTGTATTTTAATAAAATATTAAAATATTTAAACAGAATAAATAAAAAATATATTAACATTATGCACGAATTTTTTAAATATCTTTCAAATATTTATTATTTGAAAATAAAACTATCGCATTTAAAGAAAATTTTTATAAAAATATTGAAATTAAAAAGCAATATATTTAAATATTTCTCACGAGCTGCGTCTATCAAATGCAATTTGCTTGTATATTTTATTTTCTTTTTTATTTCTTTCGTTCTCAAATTAATACTATTTTTGACAGTTCTTTGACCAAAAGTCAAAAATAGTATAAATTAGAGAAGGAAAAAGTAGAAAGTAAAATATAAATCAAAATATGCAGGTAAATGACAATCGGTGTAAGACATTCGTCAGAAAATGTCCGATTGTCACTCACATCTTGCATAAGTTGATCATGCGATAAAACAATCTTGGCCAAACATTCACACTATATTACCCTTGCAACAATAACTAAATGAGAACTATAAAAAACCTGCAAGAAATAAACTGCAGGAACAGAGTGCGATGCTGTTGCTGCTTGTCGGAATATGTGTGTACGTGTGCGATGCTGTTGCTGCTTGCTTGTATGGAATATGTGTGTACGTGTGTGGTATAAATATAATTCAAATACGGGAAAAAAACGGGTTGCAAGGAAAACATTTGATTTATCCACGTTAAAATTAAAATAAAATTTATACTCAGGCGTGAATAATGCTAATATGCATTATCAAAAGCTTGTGAAGATAGTTGCATGTTCTCAACGATCTCAAGTAATTGCAGAGCAAAAAATATCTCTTGGAAAAATATTGCTTACTTAAGAGTTATGCAAGCGTTTGCTTATGAATTGCAAATAAGTATTTTAGTAAGCTTTTGACGTGACAACGTTATGTTTTATCGCGTCGGTTAAAAAAAAAAATCAAAGGCGCACAGTGCACTTTTTTGACACTTTTTTTGATATTAAATCTATCAACTTGAGCCACTTGAGATTTTTCATCCCGGTTTTTTTTATATTTAAGAAAATTGATTGCGCTATATAGTAATCACAAAAAATTTTCCGAAATGTTTTTGGGTTTTTAACAGGGTGTTTCAAAACACGATTTCTTTTTATGTTTTTTTTTTTTTATATGATTTTAAAGGTATTTTTTTTTTAAACTTATATTCCGTTAGTAACGCTTAATTTAATTTTCTTGTCAAATTTACACAATTTATGAAAAATAAGAGATCATTTTTTAATTGTGCTTAATAATAATATCAGTATTGCCTGAAAAAATACCTTACTAAAAATATAACTTTTAACAAGTTTTGAAAAACAACTGTGATTTCATCAAAACTATCTTCACAAAAACTTTTATTTTGTACATTTTTGTATCGCAGTGATGTTATTAATGGCTCCAAAGATATCATTAGCATTGTAATTAAGTCAGTATTTTGGTTCTCCCTACTATTTTTTCTTGTGTGACTTAGTCTGAAATTCTTGTAGTCCTTATTTTTGGTTTCTTGGGCCTCCTCCGATAGCTCACCAATTGGAAAAAATTATATTTTATAATATCTTTTCAATGGCACAAAATTTTATGAAGAGTTGGAGTTATGTCCTTCCAACTTCCATATAAATTTTTGTGCAAGTTCTGCGTTTCTGATGCGAAATTTTCACGTGTCACTCCCATTTTCGATGTTCATCTTAGAATTGGTATTACATATACTCGTATCAAATTTTGTCTGTCTAATTCAATTATTAGACCATATTTTGAGTTTTTCTATACTGGGTGGTATGGGAGGTGGGCGTAATTGTAGACGTATCCAGAAATTTTTTCATGTGTCAGATCCCTGGGTTCATAGGAATATGTGTGAAAAATCTCATTCAACTATCTAAAGTCAAATAGATTTTTGATAAAGCCTTCATATGTCCGGAATTATCTAAAAAATCAATGAGTTTTTTTATAAAATTGAACACTTTGTTCTAAATCGCGAACTTTCGGGGGAAAAAAAAACCTATTTGGCATAAAAGCCAATACATCAGCGCAGTATAAGTATAAGTATAAGTATAAGTATAAGTATAAGTATAAGTATAAGTATAAGTATAAGTATAAGTATAAGTATAAGTATAAGTATAAGTATAAGTATAAGTATAAGTATAAGTATAAGTATAAGTATAAGTATAAGTATAAGTATAAGTATAAGTATAAGTATAAGTATAAGTATAAGTATAAGTATAAGTATAAGTATAAGTATAAGTATAAGTATAAGTATAAGTATAAGTATAAGTATAAGTATAAGTATAAGTATAAGTATAAGTATAAGTATAAGTATAAGTATAAGTATAAGTATAAGTATAAGTATAAGTATAAGTATAAGTATAAGTATAAGTATAAGTATAAGTATAAGTATAAGTATAAGTATAAGTATAAGTATAAGTATAAGTATTAGCATAAGTATTAGGACAACGATAAGGATGGTTTAGGAACAAAGTAAGGATATGGCAAGAATTAGGACACTTATAAAAATACGAGGGCATTTCGATAAGTCTGCGCTTTGAATAAAAAGTATTGTTTTCGTCAAAAAAGAGTTTTATTTCTAAACATAGTCTGATTTTAGATCGATACATATAGCCAAGCGTTTTTCCAATTTTTTTAATTTTCCAAATAAAAGGTTTTATCAAGGTCCTTAAAATATGCGTTTGTTTCTGCGATGACGTTTTCATTCGACCCAAATCTCTTACAGTCAAGCCACTTTTCAGGTTTGGAAATAGGAAATAGTCGCATTGGAAAAATGACATAGAACAACGATTTGGATTATTGGTCGCTATTTACGACTTTGATATCGGAATTTGACAAAGAAGTTTAGCTATGGCGGTCTTAAACGGATAAAAAAAAATCTAAAATGATTAAAAAAACTAAAAGCAAAAAAAAAAAAAAATGATTTTTATATGATTGTTTATCCCTTTTAGGCAGCCATATTTGATTTACAACTTTGAATTTGAGAATGTTCTCAGCGTCCTGAAAAAGTTGAGGCTAAAGAATTAGAACAAAAAAAAATAAATTGGCTGCAACTTGGATACACCCGTAGGCTTTTGTATCAACATCATTCTTTATTTTTGTATGCTATCTTTCCTTATTCCCCAAACTTATCCTCATCAATATCATTTATTCTAATATTAGTTCTTATAATTGTGCTACATCTTGTCAAAACTCCTAATTTAATCCATGTTCATTGTCATCATTTATTCTAATATTGGTTCTTATAATTGTGCTACACCTTGTCAAAACTCCTAATTTAATCCATGTCAAAATTCCTGACCTTATACTTGTTAAAATTGTATTCCTTACATTGTCCCACTTCTTTTCGCAATCTTTGTCCTAAATCTTGTCCTTAGTGTGTTCAAATTCCTGTTTTATTTCTTGTTCCATTTCTTGTCCCTAGCCTTTTCCCAATCTTGTCCCAAATATTGTTTTAGGTGTGTCAAAATCTTTCTTCTTATACTTGTTCCAGCCATGCCATAGTCCTTTCTCTAATCCTTGTCCTAATCATTATCCAATTCCATGATCCAATCTTTGTTCAATTCATTATCCAACTACTTTTCTGATTCCGGCTCATAATCTTTGTCCAAATCCTTACCTTCATTTCTTTTCTAATATTCGACCTAATCATTGTTGCATTTTTTTCTGCATTAAGCAGTTACCGCCATGGGTCATGGCTTAAAATAATTTATATTCATTCTTATTTTTAGGCTACACAACTATTCTTTGCTTTCGTAAGATAAAATTTTCTGTAGCACTTCTTCTAAGCGAGAAATATTTGCTTGCAACAGTATTGCATTTTTGTTCCGTAAGTTAATATCTCCGCGATATACGACTTCATAATATATATTTTTATTTATGGTGTAGCACAAGTCTTTCATTTGAGTTTTATAATATAAACCGTAGCAAATATAATCACTGAGTAATAATTCCATGCAACGTCGTTGCATGATTCTTCTTGCATATTCAATCTTGGCGTGGCTATTTACGCCACCTTGAAATTTTTCAAGAATTTTTTATCTATTTTTGTCATGAGGGATTAGAACCAGCCTTTACAGGCGTAGAATATTTTTGACCGTAGTATCATTACATAACGCATTATAATTGCATGTAACAAATTTGCACTTTCGTTGCTTAGTCGTTGCTTTCGTTGCTTAGTCGCAAATAAAACCAAAAAGTTAACCTTTAGGTTCGTGTAATTACTGTTATAATAATAGCTATATTCATTGAGTAACAATTCCATGCAACGCCGATGCATTTTGGAAAAACGTCCATTTCAACTTTTTTGGAGCTTTAGTAAAATGTAAAGTTGTCAGGTCAAAATTGTATGCAGTGAGTTGTGGAAAAAAATCGTTTAAGGTAAAATATACGTGTAAAATTTTTCTTTATAGAAATGTGTTCTTAATAGTTTTAAGAATATACATACACATTTTTAAATCCATATTTAAAAAAAAAACAGAAATTATAACGGTTTTCGTTAACCTATGTCTAAGCTGCATACAACAAAAAAAAAAACTTTAAACGCGATTTCCTCGAAACTAGTTTTTTTAAAACGGTGCAATAGATAACTCCAAATCGATTGGTTCAATTTCAATGATTTTTTTTACATTTAGTTCGTTATTTTGTTCTTTAATCATCCCCTTTAAATTCAAGTATCTATTTTTTGTTTTGTTTTTTTTTATATAAACAAACTTTTTACTTCAACTTTTGCCATAATTAAAAAAATTAACCCCGGTGGTCTTGAGTAGGGGGGATGCTCAATATAAGGTCTATGCTTTAAAATATCATTTGATTTTTTTGTTTCCAAAACATGGGAAAGGCCATATCCATCGAACCGTTTTGGATGTCTTTTTTTCAATGCCATTTTCAGAGCCCTCTATATGAACGCCAGAACTGTTAAAAAAAAAATATATATATATTTTTATAAAGTATTTTTTATGTACAATAACCTGTATAAATTTTTAAAAAAATAATAACTTCTTATGTATCTAAAAAAATTTTTTGAAAACAGCTCCTGTTTTTGGTTGTTACACGTTAAATTTGTTTTGATCGTAAAGTTTCCATTGTATTGAAAACTAAAGTTGTTAAATTTTGTTGTTCTACTGTGTACAATGTCGTGTTATAAAATTGTATCTATGCACTTAGATACTTAAGCTTTTCCCTGAAATTGATTCAAAATATTGATTTATATAAATTGTTTTGTAAAAATATTTGTCACATTAAATTTGTCACAAGAACAAGGATAAATATTGACAAATTGTCTTCGCACTCAACTGTCAAGACTTAGCAATGCATACATTAGCAAATGTAAAATAGTAGCAACAACAACTAAGACGAAAAATAAACGATAGCTTTATTGCTCGAATTCAGACTATTTACATATATATATTTAACTGAATGTATAAATAGTTCACGTGTGAGTGTCATGAGTGTCAGTGCGCGTATGTGTAGGTATGGGTAGACATTCACAACATTGTCTCCATGAATATTCATTGAATTATTAAAAAATACAATAGTATTTTGTTTTTTTTTTGTATATTTAATCAAACAATTTGTGAATAATTACAAAAGAATTCAGTCATCAGTTACAAAAAAAAAAACATATTCAAAATATCTACAATTTATTCAATATTATGCTGCAAATTAATTGTTCAAATGTTAAGCAAGTTAATTTAACGCCTCGATGACCGTCAGTCATTCAGTTTGTTTTTTTTTTTTTTTGGTGCACACAAATCATTGACATCTCTTGCGCCCCGTTGTGCTTCCTGCACTCACACATGCCTACATACGGATATACATACTAACATACATATATTCATACATTGCATATTTGTCAAGCTCACAGCTAGCAATCGTTAATTTCTATCTAACTATCTGTCAAGCCGTATAACTGTTTGTAAGTGTGTAACCTGCCTGCTGCCTGCCGGGCTGTCTATCTGTCTTTCAGGCTGTCTGCCTGCCTGTCTCTACTCTCGCTATTTGTCTGTTAATCTCTGTCAGAGTTAAGCTGGCTTCAACGCTAAATGATGCTTTAATTAAATTAACAAATAAAATAATTTCCATGCCGTCGACATTGTTTCCATGCCGTTGACACACACACATATGCATATTTTAGCACAATGTTAACTGGATATCAAGTCAAGCGCGAAAGGAGCTTTAAGTAATAAAAAAAGGATTTTTCCAAACAACTCAGGCTTATTCTAAAAATCTTCTTGAATTTTCTCTAACTTCTCAAGAAGCTTCCAGGAAGCTTTAATGCATAGAGCGTATAAAAGCTTCGTAGAAATATTTAGGAGTTATTCTATTGTGACAAAAAGCCACAAATTATTTTTTTTTAATCATTTAAATTGGATCTTTAGTATTTTTAAGGAAATGATGATATGTGGTATTCTTTTATATCTTCTTAATTACAAATTTCCCGCGAACTGATCATTGCGAAAATAAAAACGAGAAAATTTCCGAATATGGAAATTTCAAAGGAAGCTGCTTATGCAATGCAACTGAAAATTCGTGGCATGGAATTAAAATACGTTAGATATAGATGTTAAGATAGAAATCATTATACGTCATTAAAGCCTAGCTCTTAACCATTATGACAAAAATTAAAAAAAAAATTGATGACGCCATAAGGCCGCGAAGAAAGACGCACTAATTCTGAAAATAAGCTATCATGCAACTACATTGCATTGAATTAGTACTCGTCGAGTAAATGCGCTACGGTAACTTTTATGAAATGCAAATGAGGAAGTACGATAAAAATAAAAAAAAGAAAAAAGAAAGAAAAAGAAAGAAAGCTGACATCGTCAGCTGGCGGAAATAGAAGCTTGTGCAACAAAAATTCAATATTGTTGCATGGAATTATTACTCGCTGAGTGGAAGTGCTACAAAAAAATTTTATTTGACGACAGTAAAAAGATACAGTAGTTTCGACAATGTCGTGACACGAGACGTATAATTATTTAATTCGCTTTCCATGACATCTTTTTTAAAAAATATTTAGCAAAATATTTATTCCATACACCTGAGCATATGACCTTTAAAAGAGTGCCGGACAGGGTTAATATGTATGACTGACCCCAATACTTTTGCAAAAGAAAGATTTTTGCCTTTGACACCTATTCCCTCCGACCACTCCTTAGGGGGGCTCCCATACAAATTTTATGGTTTTTGTATATTTATTTCATACACCTGAGAATATGACCTTTAAGAGAGTGCCGGATAGGGTTTAGATGTATGACCGACCCCCATTATTTTTGCAAAAGGAACATTTTTGCCTTTGATACCTATTCCCTCTGACTACTCCTTAGGGGGGCTCCCATACAAATTTTATGGTTTTTGTATATTTATTCCATACACCTGAGCATATGACCTTTAAGAGAGTGCCGGAAAGGGTTAATATGTAGGACATACCCCCATTACTTTTGCAAAAGGAACAGTTTTGCCTTCGACACCTATTCCCTCTGACTACTCCTTAGGGGGGCTCCCATACAAATTTTATGGTTTTTGTATATTTATTCCATACACCTGAGCATATGACCTTTAAGAGAGTGCCGGAGAGGGTTAATATGTATCACCGACCCCCATTACTTTTGCAAAAGGAACATTTTTGCCATTGACACCTATTCTCTTCGACCACTCCTTAGGGGGCTCCCATACAAATTTTATGGTTTTGTCGATAAAACTGGAAACTGTCGATAAATAGGTAGCAAACTTAAGCCAACAAAAACATCAAATGTTGGCTTTATATTTCATGTAATTGTGTAAAATTTGTATAAGTTAGAGAGTTCAAACATGAATTTTTTTCCCAGTGAGGATCAAGCAGACCAACAAGTGCTAACATCAACATTGTACGATCAGTACTTTAGGCACACCAAAGGCTCAAATTGTGATATAAATACCGACACCTGATCACTATCAACCACCCTACTTACCTCTGAGAATGACGTATTCTACGTCAAAAATGATTTTTTTGACCTTATAACGAAAATGGAAAATAAATGTTTGGAGCCACGACACCATGTTGGCAACCGCCAAATACAAATGCAACAACAATAAACAAACGTTGCATGGAATTATAACTCCGTAACTATAAGTGCAACGGTAAATTTTATGGAGTTAGAGTAAAGCTGAGGTTTTTAGGCACATGATAAAAATAAATCAAAACTAATGGCGTCATGAGGCCTTTTAGAGAACCGCTTAAAGTAACCGATGTGCACCATCGTTGTATGGATATATTGCATGACGCTAAAGTACAGGATGGGCTAAAATTATCGGTGTGTAAGCATTGAATAACTTTGATAGTTGATTAATTTGAGTAGACAGTTTTTTTTACTCAAAGAATGTTGCCGACAGATCGTCCACGTCGCTCGAATAGTTGAGACTGAACCTGCTTTTTGGAAGCAAATTTTGATGACCAAAAAGCCCCATTTCACACACTCTGGTGCCGTTAACAAACAAAATTGGTACTTTTGGGGAACGAAGAATCGACACGAGATCCATAAAACACCATTGCATGCCCAAAAGGTGACTGTTTGGGCCGTCTTTTGCGCCAAAACCATCATGAGCCATTTTTCATCAGAGAAAGTGAAACAGTCCATGGGAATCGATGTGTGGAAAAGGTTTGGATAGTTACTAGTTTCAACAAGACGTTGTGCCATGTTACACTGCAAATCGAAGAATGCAGTTTCTGCAACGAAAATTTCCTGGACGTGTGATGTTAAGAAATAGTGGCTGGCTACGAAAAAAATTTCCATACGGATCCCTCCGGACTTCTTTTTGTGGGGGTTATTTGAAAAGCAAAGTGTGCTCCAGCAAACCTCAGAGGTGACCACTTGCCTGATGTTGTATTAAAAAAACTATTCCGAATAAAGTGCAAAAGACCAAATTAAATAAAAATACCTCATATATGCAAATTGTTTGCTTTTTTCAGTTATTCAATGTTCAGTGAATATTGTTCACATACCGACATAAAAGATGGCCCACCCTGTAAAAGTAAATGTACTACACAAAAGAAAAAACCAAAATCTAAAATAAAAATAATATTAAAATTAATAGAAGTATTTGGATATGGATAGCGACAAAGAGAATAAAAAGGATGAGGGTATGGGTTTCAACAAAGATTAGGACCAAAAATGACATAAAGAGTATGACAAAGACTTAGACACTGATTAGAGCATGAAATTGGACAAGGATTCAAGTGGGGATTGGGAAAAGGACAAGGATTGGAATAAAAACTTAAGCGCACTTAAAGCCATATTTAGGTCGAGATTGAAAAAATGACGAAAACAAGTATTGGGATAAGGAATAGAACAAAGATTTGGACACGCTTAGGACAAGACTTAGGAAAAATGTTGAAAAGGTATGTGGGACATATTCCCATAATAATAATATGGGATTCGAACAAGGAATGGGTCAAGAATTTGGAATTAAGTGAAAACAACAATTAGGCCAAGGATAACGGCAACTATTAGGACAAATATAAGAATGAGAATAAGGATGAGGACCAGTTTGGGAACGGATACGCTGACAATGCAGCACAAAAAATTAAAATATTTTATGTTTCCAAGGCCAAATTTTTCAGGAGAGCTCAATATAGATGCTTGTGTAAATTTTGTCGGTTTTTATATTAAGGTTGGTAATACTGCCCGGACATGTTTCGACATGTTCATTTTACAATCGGTTTTAAGTCGATTACTTGATCAGCAATACCAAAAATAGAGATTTCCCCCAAACTCTACCTCGTTAAAGAAAGAAAACCTTATCTTCCACCATGTATTTTGAATGGGGAAGTTAAGGACCCTTTCAATTGTCAAACTATGAACCGCAATATCTCAAAACTTGACATTTTCACCAGTAGAACTACAAAAAAAGACCTTTTTTTTAAAATAAACTAACACTCAGGGGATGCCCCTTATAAATGCGAAAGCATTGTGTTGATTCGGAAGACATCATATTGTCGGTGAAGATTAGTTTTAAATTTACAAAGCTCAAAACTGCCGGGGAACACGGTCGCAGGGAGATTGTTCGACAATTTTACGATACGACTGAACAACGAATTATCTCGGTAATGCGAAGTTATATTAGGCATCAAGGCAATGGTATAGGGATGGGCTTGGTGAGCTGTCCGAGTGGACCGGGGAAAGACACGAGCTGATGGCGTCAGGTCATGTATCTCCCTTGAACAAATAAAAAAATTGGAAGATATGGGAAGATAAGATCCGCTTACTTGTGAAACATCACATATGTTAAAATCAAAAATGGCGGTTCTAAATTAATAAAACCTCAAAAATTTAAAGCTAAAAAAGCAAAAAGAACTCCTTAAGCTATACATATAAAGAAGAAATAAATCAAATATGAAAAAAGTGCAACTAATATTTTCCTTACGTTCAATTCTCCAAATGCTCAAAGAAATAAATTCCTCTCTTCAGAGAAAAAAAAAAAACTTATCAAGTGTGCATAACTTGAAAATTTTCATAAAAAGCTTATTTCCGTTTTCCATATATTTTAAACTTTTACAAAAAAATTAACATCATGAGCTCATCATGAAGCAAATATTAATCATATATTTATCTTTATTCTCTTCTCTCTACTTTCAGCTTTCAAGCTCAAGTGACAAGCTCATCAGTTCATCAAGAAGTACAACAGAACAACAACAACAAAAAAAAAAGCTATTAAAACTTTCAACTCATTAAAGCGCTCAAGTTACAATGTTAGCTAAGAGAAAATTTCAACGAATTCTTCCCAACAACGTTGCAACAACAAAACGAACTATGCAATTTACTGCAAATTAACAAAAAAAAAAAAAAAACAAGAACAAACAACAAAACAGTTGTAGCCACAACAACTATCAAGTAATTAAAATGCACAATTACAGGCAACACTAAATATTTGGTTTATTCTCGCACATTTTTCTCTTTAAATTTCAAAACTTAATTAAACAAGAATTCAAATCATAACAACAAAAAAAAACAAAAATAATTTAAAACAAACTTTTGGTGGTGTTACACATGAGGAAGCGGCAAAGTTTGAGCAGCTCAGCAACAATTACAAATTTGCTTTAGCAAGAAATACCAAGTCACCAAGTTTTGCAATTAACAAAAAAAAAAGGAGAAAATGTCTGAGGTAAGTAAAACTTTTAGTGCTCAAATTATTTGGCCAAGTTGTCAAAAGAGAAACAGAAACACATGAAAACAAATGCTTTTAGTAAAATTTCTACAGTTTATTGGTTAAACTATGATTAAAAAAGTGCAAATTTCTGTTGAATTCGAATAGAACTACTTCTTGACTATAATCAGGAAGAAGGTGTGGCGATTTCAAAATTTTCTGCTTTTAAATTGAATTTCATAAAAAATTGCCAAAAATATTGTAATAAACAAGGCCATGCAAAGAGCAAATGATCTCTATGATGGCCATGTTGATAGTTGAAGGCGCCCTTTATAAACAAGAAGTTGTCTGTATCGTGAACACACCCATAGGTTTTGACATAACAGCGTGTCTTTTTTCTTGTCCCTATCCTTGCCTTTCCTCCTAGACTTCTCATTGCCCTAATAAACACGTGACCAAATTAAAAAAAATTTTTTTTTTAGAATAATTCTCAAAGATCATGACTGTGGGCACCTGTGTAAAAATTACTTGGTTTTTAAATAAAGACCACCAAAAGCATGGTTAAAACTATTTTCTCGTAAAAATTCTATTTTTTTTAGAGTCAGCAACCAATTTTACATCAAGAAGGTTAGGTTAGGTGAGGTTTTAATGGCTGAGCCGGCAGACGACTCGTATACTTAGGCCAGTGCAGGCCCGTTGTGCTACCACATAATCTCTTTTGACCTATGAGAGATATCCCTCCTCAACAAACCAGTTCGAACGGATTATAAAATTTATTATATGCCTGATTTCCAAGCATGAGACTAGATACGTCCATTTAAGAAGGGGTGGCCCAGAGTTTCCAATCTCCTTTTACTTAGCGACATTTTCTACCTCTTCCTCGCATTTACAGCTTCTGCAGAAGTCATTTCATGTAATTTCCAATCGAAGAGCATGTATTCCGATTAGACAGTGAGTGACCCGTGAGGACTCCTACTATTTTTGAAAGGTTTATCCTGCTTAATTCAAGTAGTAATTTAGTGCATTTTAAGTCGTATCGAGGCCACGTTAGCTTAGCCACCCTACATGTGTCAAGGTGTTCCCAACGTACTTGTGCAAGACTCAAAGAATTGTTCTTGCTCTGGAGTTTATAGGAGAACATGGGTATACCAATGAAATCCTCATTTAAGAGGGTGTTCGAGGTCATACCCTTCCTTGCTAATTCGTCAGCTAGATTATTGCCCTCGATATCCCTATGACCGGGTACCCATATGAGGTGGATCCTGAATAACCTTGCCATCTCGTTATGAGATCTGTGGCACTCAGTGAGAGTTTTAGAGCTATCAATATGCGAGTTCAGCGCTTTGAGCGCAGCTTGACTATCTGAGAATATGTAAATATTCTTTCCCCTAAGGTCTCTTTGACCTAAAATCTTAGCGGTTTCATATATAGCCATCATCTCCGCTTGGTAGACACTACGATAGTTTGGGAGTCTAAAAGAAGCTTCTATTTCCAGATCTTCGGAGTAAATTCCTCCTCCTTCCTGTTTATGAAGCTTGAATCCGTCTGTAAAGATTTTAATTCCATTTATTATAAGGCGGGTTCTGTTAGCCCAGTCTAACCAGGTACACAGTAATCTGTTTTGTCGGCGACCGACAAGTTCAGAATTACCGTGTGAACGCAGCGGTTACCTATCCAATCTCCAGATTCTCTTAGTCCGAGGGCTGCTGAGTTAGCACAATCTCTGGCAAAGATATCTAGAGGAGGAAGGTGAAGTATGACATTAAGAGCATTAGATGGGATTGTGGATAATGCACCTGTATTACAGAGACATGCACTTCTTTGAACTTATACAAATTTCTGAAGTGATCCTTGTCAAGGGCCCTACACCATATCAGTGAATCGTATACAAGTATGGGGCGGACAATTGTCGTATAATCCAGCGTAAAATTTTAGGGGAAAAACCCCATTTTTTTACCTATAGATTTTTTACAGGCAAATAGAGCTATATTTGCCTATTTAACGCGCTCCTTTATGTTATGATTCCATATAAGTTTCTTATCCAGTATAACTCCTAGTGCCTTTTCGATCGTAGCCACAAGAGAATGGAGAGCTGTTTCTGTAGATCTGCCTTTTATATAGGCATGCTGAGTTTTTTGAAACCTCATCAAGCAAGTGTATTTTGATTTTTATTTTTTTAATAGGTAAATAGGTCACAACTTTCAAATTTAAAAAGTCTGGATCTCGAATCCGACTACCTCTTAATACAGGTGCCTCTAATCATGACTTTTGGAATTATTCTAGAAAAATTTAAGTGGTTACACCGTGTAATTGCCTTACTTCTTGTCCAAACTCTTCTTTAAATCAATATTCAAATTATTGACATTAGCCTTATTCCAATACCCATCCTTATCCTTGCCCCACTTCTTTTCGCCATCTTTGTCCTAAATCTTCTCACTAGATTGGCTAAATTAAAATAGCTGTTCTTTTCCTTGTTTCCGTTCTTGCCGATATCATTTATCTTGCCCTAAATATTGGTTTAAGTGCCTCTTAATCTTATCCTTATCAATGTTTCAGTCCTTTGAATAGTCCTTTTCCTATTTCTTGTCTCAATTCTTGTCCTTATTTTAATATCGCTCACATTTTTTTTGCGTCATTCTTGGCCGAAAGTAGGGTGGCTGATTGCGGTCACCGCACTATGTTTAAGAATCTATTGTTGCGCCTATTGCTATCTTTGTTCTTCACATCGATGAGCCTACAATATTTATACGCATAAGTAAAAGCTCAATGCTGCTGGACAATCGACTGAATAACACGTGTTTTTTTGTAAAAGTTAAGAGCTTAATTTTTTCTCAAACAAGTACAAATGTGCAAAGAATATATACTTATTAAATTATCCTGTAAGAATTAATTACAAAAAATTATTTAATCTATGTACGTCTTGTGCTACGGCATAGTCAAAGCTGCTGTTTCTTTTTTATTCTTATTTTTGCTTTTGCTATTATATTTGGTGCATTTAGGTTACATTAGATGGTATTTAAACTCTCCCTGAAAGTTCTCATGACGCCATTAATTGTCTTTTTCTCTAAGCATATGCTCAAAAACCTAAACTTTTCGGTTCTTCCATAAAATGTTCATTAGCGCCAATAGACACGGAATTATAATTCTATGCAACGTGTTTTCATTGTTGTTACATTTTCACTGCATCAAACAGAATCAAAGCGGCTGTCGGTTGACGGTCCTCTCTCGGCAAAATCTGCTGAGAACACGTCCAGATTAGGAGCGGTTGTCGGATCAGCGTTGCTTTTCGTATATGAATGGTACAAGTTCAAAATAAAATTTCATTTTTGAAATGAAACACATGAATGAAACACAGACACACATAACGAATGGTCAGCTCATGGTAAAAACTCAGAAAATAACACTGAACACAGCCAATCCTTAGCAAAAATATGGCAACACTTACTTCGATCAAAGAGAGATCCGACAACCGTCGGAGAAAAAATAGAATAGATTCTATTCTGGCGTTTTTTCGTCGCGGATTTCTACGGCGATTTAATTTTGGCGGCTGCATACATTTTTATGTACAGGGTGTTTTTTTTAGGGGTTTGTTTTTCGAATAGAGATAAAACTGGCATTTTGTGGTCAAATCTGGCAACTCTAATGTCATTTATGTTCAGTTTGGTTTGCTATTTCATCATGAACAGGTTGACAAAAGAACAACGCTTGCAAATGGGCCGAAAATGAGATTGATCTCGATGCTGATTTTCATCGCAAAATTTTTTTCAGTGATGAGGCTCATTTTTGGTTGAATGGCTACGTCAACAAGCAAAATTGCCGCATTTGGAGTGAAGAGAATCCACATGAGATCCTTGAGACGCCATTACATCCACAAAAACTGACTGTTTGGTGTGCTCTATGGGCTGGTGGAGTCATTGGGCCATACTTCTTCCGAAATAATGCTGGAGAGTCAGTTACCGTTAATGGAGACCGGTATAGAGCAATTGTTCCCGAATTGGATGGCATGAATGTGGATGAGTTGTGGTTCCAACAAGACGGCGCTACATGCCACACAGCGCACGTCACAATCGATTTATTGAAGGAAACATTCGATGAGCGCATAATTTCGCGGAATGGACCTGTCAATTGGCCACCAAGATCGTGTGATTTGACACCATTGGATTATTTTCTTTGGGGATATGTGAAGTCGCTCGTCTACGCCAACAAACCAGAAACGTTAGGGGACTTGGAGGCCAACATTCGTGGCGTTATTGCCGACATACGGCCCCATATGCTCGAAAAAGTGGTTGAAAATTGGACCTGTAGAATTGGCGTTATTCGAGCCAGGCGCGGCGGCCACATGCCCGAAATCATATTTAAACATTAATGGCATAAAATTATCCTTCCAATAAAGCCAAATTGATGGACATTAAAATGATTTTCTTGTGTTTTATTTCAATTCGAAGTTCTATACTTCTAAAAAAAACACCCTTTATTTTGTTGCACGGCGAATTCGACAACCAACAGCCGCTTTGGCAGTTCTATTGGCTAAACGGTTGACTCCGTAGTGTTGTGACATTTTACTTCATTTTCGTTATGAGGTCAAAGAATCATTTTTTTGCTGTTGTACAATAATTATTATAAAACGACGTTGCATTTTTGTTGCACGAGTTGCACTTTCTCCGCGTCCTTACATTCTTAAAGGGTATCCCAAAAATCACTGACTGTTTCATTTTCTAAAATGTGTGTTATAATGGATCGTTTTGTTGAAACGTCTGTGAATTTTTACAGAATTATAAAGTTGAGAAATGGAGGCTATTGATGGAACATAATATCAACCAAATCGCCGACTCGACCTTGCTTGCACTCGCTGCCTCTCTTCATGAAATTGTCCATGACATTCTGGCATAGTTCTGGATCGAAGGTCTTTGGACTTCCTGTTTCAGTTTTTAAATCCTTCGGAGCTTATTAGCATAGACCTTCCCTTTGAGGAGCCCCAAAGGAAAAAATCCAACGGCATCAAACTACTACAGTGACCAAATTGATCACAGTGTTGCGAGACGTTGTTCTTTTCACTATTTTTGTATTGAATTTTCACATTTAGTAAGCGTTATTCAACCATGACTAAGCCTTTCTCGATGACTTTTTCCTAAACCTCCATGCTTGTTATTAACAACTGTCATAGATGTAGTACTCTATGCATGTCACAAAAAGTAGTGCCAAATTCAAAATGCCAGTGAATTTTTTTATATTATTTTTTATTTTTGTCGTAAACCCAAGTATAAATTCTTAATTTCTGTTTAATAACATTTTTTATGCCGTTGCATGATTGATGCATTTTTGATCTTATAGCTTCATTATTATAGCATCATCATTAATGTGACCTTCTTTATTCAATTATGAAGACTAATTGTTGAGCTCGAGATCAAGTAAGTTAATGAAGAAAATAAGTAACAACAACAACAACAACAACACCTCTGTATAGATAAATCACAGAACAAACTAGACAGCTGCTTCGTTGGCCGCTAAACCAACGCATCAGTAGTCTTTCGCTAATTAAAGCCATGCCTAATAATAAAATACGAGTGGGTTGCCCCTTAATGGTGTGCAGCAAAGGAAGATAAGAACTCTAGTTACTAATAGAAAGATTTGTTCTCGGCCAAAAAATTCCTAGTAATTTTCTCAGCAAATTGACACAATAAGTTAAACTAAAGTAGCTGAGTGGATAACGCAAGACAACTGATGAGTTGGGGTTGTAGTGGACAACGAAATAGCAGTCTAGTCTACTGTGTGATTACTCTATACAGAGCTGTTGTTGTTACACTGAAAAAAAAAATGTTTTAAAATTTACGACAATTGTTATTAATTTGACGAATTTTGTGTTTAAAAAATAGCTTGCAACAAATTTCGTCAAAGTAAGAGCAAATGAGTTTAAAACTTTTGAAAAACATATAAAACAAAAATATTTTCTAAGAAGCAATAAATCAAACTACTTTTTTAAAATAAATAAAAAAAATTTTATTTAAACTACTTTTTTACAATTTTTTTTTCATCATCAGTGCTGAATTTGAAAAAATTTGAATTTTTTTTTCATAAAAAAAACAAAAATTTTATTTACATTGTTGAGGCTCGAACTCACTACCTAGCGTATAATAAGGCGAACGAACGCTTTACGCTTTGAGGAAAATATGTTCTAAATGAGGCAATAAATTTACTTCAGTTGTGAATTTTTGAAATTTGAAAATGTCAATAAGCTTTTCATTTTTCTTTCGTTTGCTTTTTAATATGTATGTATGTATGTATCAAATAATTTCGCATTTTAGCGAAACAAATAAACGCACAGACAAACAAATTAGATAATATTGTGTTGTCATCCAGTTCTGAGCTACATTTTAAGTTTCAAATCTCGAGCTCATCTGGAAGTTGGTCAAAAATCGATTCCGAGATTTGTACGGGACAGACAAAGAAGTGAAGCTAATAAAAACGTTTTAAAAAAGGCAAATTATGAACACATTTTTTAACACATTGTGTTCAATTTTAAGCTAACTTTTTTTTTCAGTGTAGTTGTTTTCTTCATTAACTTACTTAACCACGAGCTCAACAATTAGTCCTTATTACTTTTTTACTTTTATAACAGCATCAACTCAACTATTTGAGCAAGCATCAATTTCATGCAACCTCGATGCATTTTGGCAAAATGTTTTAAAACCTTTAGACATTTATCTATGCAAATGTCAACGAAAACTTGACGAAACTGTGGCAATTCCATTTATGTGCATGGTCATATATTAACATGAATACGCTTTCATTCTTAAATATCCGTTTGCCAGCATGTAGCTACTATAGACAGGCCATTAGTCTAGCAAAACCGCTTCTCAATTGAAATGTTCTAGATTGACATGTGGAGAAAGTTTTAATAATTCAAACTTTCCCTTAGGAAACTATTTGGATGAATAGCAAAATATCCACTCCTCAAAATAATTTCTTCTCAAATATTCAAAAAAAGTTTTATTTCGTTATACTCGTAAAGCTATTTACGATATCATGCATTTGTGAATACATTTTGCAAAAATACTCGTATGCAATATAAATTCTGAATTATTGTTGATGATTTTGATTATTGATTGTTATATTGAATTGATATCAGATAAAGTGATTTGATGTATTTTTGAAATTTTGTTATTTAGTTGCATGTTGTCACGGAAAAGTTTTTATGCTTACATATTAGTTTTATGCATGGAATTATTACTCACTGAGTAGAAGTGCTATGAGAGTGCTTTTAGGAGAAAGATTAAGATAAGGATTGGGACAAGGAATAGAAAAGGAATTAGGACAAAGATTTGGACAAAGATTAAGGCCAGGAATAAGATACGGAATAGGTTAAAGATATCGATAATGGTAAGAACATGGAATTTGACATGAATAAAGACAAGAATTCAGAAAATCACTATGACAAGTGGACAAGTTGAATCCCAATAAGGGTTGAATTGACAATAAGGAAAAAGATTTAGACACACCTAAAACAACATTGAGGACAAAATTAGGAAAAGGTTAAACAGAGAAAATGGGACAAGGAATAACATAAGGATTTGGCTACACTACGGACAAGATTTAGGGCAAAGATGGAGAAAAGAAGTGAGACAAAGATTAGAGAAGAGATTCGAACAAAGATAAGGCCAGGAGTTTGGCCAAGCAGTACAAAACAAAAAAAAAATGGTTAAACCAAAGAAAATACACTTTGCCATAAAGACTTTTATTAGTTAGATTGTGTCCAAAGTTAAAAAAATCGTTACTGCAAAGGCACAAAGGTTGTTAAATTTCCATCAAAAATCTACTTTAAATCTAAGACTTTTGTTTTTGTGGCAAAGACTCAAAAATTAAAAACTTGATTTTCTTATACATATCTTCCTATATCCGATTTTATAGAAAGCAACTGTCTTTTCATTGTAACAAAGATTTTTAGTTAAAATTGTACAAGAACTATTTTTTTTTTTTAAGGCGTTCAATTTTCTCAGTGTAGGACAATTAAAAGGACAAATTGAAGAATTAGAATAATGATGAGAACAAGCTTGTGAACAAAGGAACGTTTAGAGACAATAACAAGAACAAGGATAAAGATACGTTGTTCAAATTCTATATAAATAATAAAAACTTTTTAACAAAAAAAAAACAAAAACCGACTTCAAAATCACTACAAAGTAAAAAATAATTTTAAATACCCAGCAAACATTATGACTCTCAAAAGAGTCTTTTAAGGCTCACATAAATGAGTTTTTATCGTCATAATGCGCTCAGAAAAGACTTTTATGAGTACATTTTCGTAGGTTTCGGGTCTCAAAATATGATTCATAATAATGACTGCTTTATGCCTCATTTAAGACTAAAATTAAGACTCTTTTAAGACTCATATTTAATACTCTTTTAAGACTCATAATAAAGACTCTTTTATAACTCGTATAAATGAATCTTTTTGGACTCAAAATTAAGACTATTTTAAGACTAATTTTAAATACTTTTTTAAGATTCATAATAATGACTTTAAATAAATACTTTTTAGAACTCATATAAATGTCTTTTGGACTCAAAATTAAGACACTTTTGATAGTCATATTTAAGAATCATGGAATGGAATCTTTAAAGACTCATACTGAGGACTCTTTCAGAACTCATAGAAGTTATTATGATCCGTTTAGGCTGAAATATATTTTCAGATTCAAATTTGTTTAAAATATTTGATAGTTGAAAAATAAAAAAAAAATGACAAAATTTTTTTTTTTAATATTTCAAATAAAAAGTAATAGTAGAAAAATTTAAAGTCATTTTACAATCATATAAAAGACTTCTTTATGCGTCTTTTTATTGCGTACTCATACAACACGCATAAAAAAAAATTTTTTTAGAGTCTGATTTCTGAGCCATTATCTTACAATCATATTAAAGACTCATTTTAGAGGCTTTTTATTGCGTACTCATAAAACACGCATAAAAAATACCCATTTTAGAGTCTTATGTCTGAGCAATAATTTTACAATCATATAAAAGACTTCTTTATGAGTCTTTTTATTGCGTACTCATAATTTACTCATAACACGCATAAAACATACTATTTTTTGAGTTTTATTTTTGAGCAATCATTTTAGAATCATATCAAAGACTCCTTTTAGAGTCTTTTTATTTCGTACTCATAAAACACGCATAAAAAAATACCCTTTTTAGAGTCTTATTTTTGAGCAATCATTTTAGAATGCGAAAATTGTCGCATTTGGGGCACAGAAAACCCGCACGCATACATTGAAAAGCCGATGCACCCAACACGAGTCACTGTTTGGTGCGGATTTTGGTCCAAAGGCATAATTCGAAAATGAGCAAGGAGTGGCCGTTACAGTCAATGGCCATTGTTATCGGGCCATGTTGAACGAATTTTTGTTCACAAAAATTGAAGAGGAGGATATTGGCAACATTTGGTTTCAACAAGACGGCGCTACGTGCCACACAGCCGAATCTACACTCGATGTTTTGCGCCCTGTTTTAAAAAAAAAGTTATTTGGCGGACCCTTTATTAATTGCTTTATGAACGTAAAAGCTTTAAAGTTGGCGTATTTTTGAGGAAAATTTACAACATGCAACTTTGTACATAAAAAATTTGTTTCATTAATTCCTGAAATGTTGTTGGGTATCTTCCATTTCTGTCTCTTTACAATTTTTACTAAAGTGCCGCGCCCTTTTTCTAATCCCGCCCACTTTATTGATCGTATTTTATAATGATTCTACCTAGCCCTGTGCCAAATTTCAGTTTCCAAGTATCAATATTAACTGATATATACAACTTTCCTTAAAGTGCCACACCCTACGTACAATCCCGCCCAGTTTTGTAATGTTTCTATCTACCCACCTACCTGCACACAAAATATAAGTATGCTAGTGTCAATATTGACTGAGATATAGCATTTTTGTAATATTACCACACCCCTTTGTTGAATAACGCCCACTTTTTTACCGTAATTTGTAGTAACTGTGCCTACCCATGTACTAAATTTCAGTACCCTAGTGTCAATATTATGCGACATACAGTGTTTTTAAAAGTGACACGCCTCTTTGTCGATTATCGCCCACTTTTTAAAAAAGGACCTCTACGTTAATGGTATCTATCTGTTTACAAGAAATTAGGGAAATCGGGCAAGTGCTTTAGGAGTTATCGATGTACATTAGAGGTGTCCTTATTTTTACATATCAAAATTTCGTCGAGCGCTGGCCTGATTCTTTTTCTTTAAGGTTTAAAACTAAAATATATAAAATTTGATGCAAATCCGACAACGTTTGATGGACCCAGAAACGATCGCAAGTACTAATTTAGGGCTATATAGGAAAAAAACTTGAGGTTTCAAGTGTTTTTATGTACAAAATGCAAATTTGAATATATTTTATGGTTAAATCAATAGTAAATTCTTGTAAATCAGTATTATAACTTGTAAGTCTTCTTTAATGTTGAAATTATTTGACTAAAAGTTGATTAGCGAATATTTCTTAAACATTCTTTTAAAGATAAATTTTGTTTTGAGAGTTTTTAAATATTCTTCATATTTTTCTCATTATTATGCTTTCTTTATATTTTTGTTAATTATTTAATAATAACTTTTTAATGTTTAACACAGAGTTATCTTTTATTATTTCAAATACAGTCCAATTTCTCTAAAACGAATTTACAGTTATTATCAAGTTTTTTATTTCATTGTTTTTTTTTTATATTGAGTTAAGTAATTAGTAAGTTTAGTTTAAATTCTAAACTTTCCACTTTTCTTTCATAACAAAATATTTCAAGACATTAATAGAATAAAATACATTAGTCGATACGTTTTTCTTCATCTCCTTCTTAATTTTTTTAAAAACACTGACTTCTTATTAAATAATGTTTATAAACTGCTGCGAGGAATTTCGAACTGCTAAGCAACATCTTCGTTCACTTCTTCACTTATATTGATAATTTATTTCAAGGGAAAAGCTGCTTCGTTGCGACAATTTTAATCACTAAACACAAGCAACTGCTGTCAAAATTTTTATGATTGAGACTTTGTTTGGGGAATACCCTAAATATGTTTTAACTTTTTCTCAAGTTTTATTGATTTCGTTGTATAGAAGTTCCTTATAAGGAAATTCGACTCTAATAATAGTGAATTTATATTAAGTGAGCTACAATGGCACAGCCATATCTTGGTGCTCCAAAAATATGTTACTGATCCAGAGCTAAAATAGCAGATGTGGTTCATCAACTAATTCAATGGAATATTATAGATAACATAAAAGGATTATCATTTGACCCAACATCCTCAAATACCGGTATTAATTCGGGAGCTGCAGTTCCTTTAGAAAATAAGATGGCTCACAACCTCATCAACATACCTTGAAGGCATCATATAGTATATGAGATTATGGTGCGTGCTGTTTTTGAAATTAAGCTTTCGTCAACTTTTGGACCAGAAGTCCCTATTTTTGAACGATTTTCAAAATCTTGGCTTTGTTTAAGCCAACAATTATTTACAAGTGGAACTAAGGATGGAATTGTTTTATTAAAAATAACTTCAAATGAACGTGAGATCATAATAGAGCTTTGCAAAAATCAATTAAGAAAATCACACTATCGCGCAGACTTTATAGAGTTTGTTCTACTTGCATTGATATTTCTTGGAGATGGGCATTTTAAATTTAACACACCAAGTCACGCCCGATGGATGTTCAAAGCGATATACTGTCTAAAAATATTTTTGTTTCGAGACGAGTTTTCACTCACCAAAACTGAAAAAAGTGGCTTAAGAGACATTTACATTTTTTGGTTAAAATCTACATAAAAGCTTGGTTTGGATGTAGATATGCAATATCAGCTCCGTATCAAGACCTGGATTTTATTAAAAGTTCGATAGAGTATGCAAAAACAGATTCCGCAATTTCAGCTTGTGTTATTAAAAAAATGAGTAATCACTTATGGTATAACATATAGCTGATGAAGCAGTAGCTTTGGCATTTTTTGACTCAACGGTATCTTTGGAAGAAAAACGAGCAATCATTCATAAACTACAATCCAAAGAACCTGCTGTACAGCTGAAAAATGGAAGAAACTACATATGTTAATTTCCATAAATACACTCTTAGGGACTTCGTTTCAGAGAAAACAAAACACTTTTTCAGTCGGTTCGAATTGTCTGAAGAGTTTATAAAAAATGATCCGTGGGAAATGAAATTTGATTTTGAAGAAGGCTGGAGCTTATGACGTGATCTGTTTGTCGTAAACGATACAGCAGAAAGGGGTAAAAAATTCGTTCAAGATTTAAATAGAATTTTGACAAATGATATATATGAAATGCAATTGGTTCTTCAGTTGGTTGAATCTATTAAGAAAAAATATCCTTCTGACAAAAAATCGGTTGTAATAAAATAAAATTTGACAAACCTTAAAAGTTTTAAAAAATCATAAAAACAAGTCGTTATTCATTAATTTTGGTCGAAAGTGGTCGAAAAAAAGTGAAAAACCATAAAATTCGCGTCTTTTCCATAAAAACAACAAATATGGGTACTATTGACCGTTTCCGGGTCCATAAAACCTAATGGGATCGGTACCAAATTAAATATTTTTTTGTTTTAGATCTAAAGGAATAAGAATCAGGCCAGCGCTTTTGCATTTATTGATTTTAAAATTTTTTCATATAAATAAGGACACCTCTAATGTACATACATTTAAAAAAACAAAAAAAAAAAAAACAGATTAACCAACGAACTTGAGAACCTCCCCCTTTTTGAAGTCGGTTAAAAATTACTCTAAGATATCTTAAGAAATTTTACTGCGCCTCTTGTTTCCTAAATATTTAGGCGCTATTTATCCCAGCTTTGTTTTTCTTATGCAAGTATAAATTGAACAAGTTATTTGATAAATTATACAAGTTTCTCAGGCTTCATACAAAATTTTCTATACTTAGCTGTCTAGGACAAAATTACTTTTCTCGTTTAAAAACCTTCTACCGAAGTCTTGATTTTTAAACAACAAAAACCATCTATAGCTCAAGTCAGGTACTTCTGGAACTATTCTCCTAAATTAGCTGCTTACAAAAGCCATGTATGTTCTTCTTGATGAGATTTGCCTACAACTAGTGTTGATGACAATATTTTCAATTCGGCAAAACAGTTATTATTTATCGCTATAGAATATTCTAGTATTCGTTGTGTTTTTGCAGAGTTTCGTCAGATATTATTTTTGTTATTAAGAGTATCTGCACTTTTTTATTGGATCTATACCAACTAGTTGTCATTAAAACATGGCGTCATTTTTACTATTGTCTATAAATATATTCACAAGAACGACGTCCCGTTGCGTTATCTCTCTCCAATCAAATTCTTGTGTCAGTGTATGGGTGTGTGTTCATGTCCATGTGTTTGTTTATTGGTTATTCATGACATTCGATATCGTACGCAAGGACGTCAATGTCAACAAAGTTAGACGCCTTCATATTTCATTAAATTTCATTGTCGTATCCTGCAAAACATTTCCTGGCGGCAACGATTTATTTTTCCACATTGGCAGAGTCAAGCGAAAGTTTTTGGTAACATTTTCAAAAAAAAAAGTGCTTGAACTTTTGATAATAATGATGATAAAGATGATGATGTTGGTGATGATGATGATGACGATGATGATGATGATAAAAATTTCTTTTTTGGAAACAGTAGCAGTAGCAACAGCAGCTGCAGAGACAACCCTGAGGAGGCTAGCACAAAGTTTATGGCTATGACACTGAATCTAAAGTTTAAATTTATTTTTTGTTTTTATTTCAATTGGAAAAAGCTTACTTTTTAATTAAATTTAACTCAAAAACATTGGCAGTAATCTTAAAGTTAAAATGTAGCTGAACTTTTTGCTAAAAAAATTTTAAACGAATAAAACATAGCCCAGAGCTACTCTAAGATTAAATTAAAGCTTAAGATTTTGTTTTTCTGCTGTCAAAGTGTAGAGCATTTCTTATTTTTGGTTTTTGACTGAGTGACAGTTTTGACAGTACAACAGTTTTTATAAACTTTAGAGAGATTTGTTGAGGTTGCTTCTAGGCACTTTATTGTACTGTTGGGAATACATCTCCTGCTAGAAAAATAATGAGTTTTTATTCAAGTTTGTTAAATCATCAACGTCATGTTGTATTTAAAAAAAAATCCATTTCAGAGTTGACTGTATATTTTTTACAAGCTTCAAAAAATTGATATCGAATTAAGAACAAGCAGCAAAATATTCTAAAAAAACATTCAAGACTTTAAAGTAAGTTGCTAGAAATATTAGAAGACCGGCAATAGTAGGTAGTAATAACAACAAGCAACAAACGTCCATTACAACAAACCTGCAACACAAACATTAGTAATGGGCCAAGAACTTTATTGCTACGCTTAAAACTTTGCTACAGTAATTAATGTGAAATAAATTATCATTAAAATCTAATTAGACACAAATGACTTCGCAAAAGGTGTAAATAAATGAAAGAGAGAGAGAGAGAGAGAGAGAGAGAGAGAGAGAGAGGTATGCACGTATTAAAAAGAGAGACGTTACAATCAGTGATGTTACACGTATAGTATTTATTGTATTTTACAGTAATTTTGAGCCCCGTACCGTCAAACAGTAATTTAACATAAGAATACAATAATTTTGCATTTGTACCGTAAAATTAAGATATTTAATAGTAAAATTATTATAAAAAAAAAGTTATAATAAAAATAAAAATTAAAGTTTTATAATAATCTTGACTTTTTATAAAAAAAAAAAAACTTGAAAAGGCAACACTGCTCAATCCCCATAAAAATTAAAATCTCCATAATCAAATTACCATTGTGCACTTCCTTTGTTTATGTGCCATTGTCTTCTGTTATGCAACTTCATAGCTGATACTTTTTCTATTAATAACAATATTTCTATTCTGTACGTAAACTATTTAGCGAAAGTTTTTTTTAGAAATAAGTTTAGAAAATGCAGACAGGTTAAATAAAGCCTAGTACAATGAATGGTCTGGCTACGATTCAAACCTGGGACCTTTGGGTTGGCATTCGAGAATGCTATTTACTTGACTACAAAGTCTGCCAAAGGTAAAATCACCGAAGTTACGTTTTACCGCGCAGGTTTCCAAAAAAGTTGAAAAATCCATTTTTTCCAAATTAATCGGTGTTGCATTGAATTTTTACTCGCTGAGTATAAGAGTTAAGACTAAAAAAAATGGTACGACCGTAAAGGTTAATTCTTTATACTTATATAAAAAATTTAAGTATATATATAGTCTATAATATATATAGACTTTATTATAAAAATAAAACAAAAATTCAAAACGTCATCGGGAAGCGGTGGGAGCTGCTTAAGCAACGGAACTGAAAATTTGTTGCATGGAATTATTACTGGATGAGTATTAGCACTATGATTAAAAATATGATGCACCAATATAGGCCTGGTCTAAGCCCTCACAAAAAAATTAGTCAAAAAATTTCTGACGTCATGGGGACACAGAGAGAGCCGCTCAAAGATCGACAATGCAACATTCATGCAGCGGCGTTGCATTGAATTTTTACTCGGTGAGTGTATAAGCTACGATAAATGTTTAAAAAGGAAAATTAAGGATTTATACTTGGCCTTACGCCAAAGCTAAAAAAAACAAATCCTAACATCACTAGGTCGTAAATACTGGGTGTTTTTTTTTGGGGGTTTGTTTTTCGAATAGAGATAAAACTGGCATTTTGTGGTCAAATCTGGCAACTCTAATGTTATTTATGTTCAGTTTGGTTTGCCATTTCATCATGAACAGGTTGACAAAAGAACAACGCTTGCAAATCGTGCAAATTTATTTCGAAAATAATGGTTCAGTTCGCGAAGTTTACCGCAAGCTCCGTCCATTTTATGGTCGACATAATCGTCCATCAGAGCAATTAATTCGGTTAACCATGGGTCGTTTTCGCACTACGTTTACTCTATGTGATAATACGCATCCGCAGAGACGTCCAACAGTGCGCACCGAAGAAACAATTGCCGCTGTAGAGCAAAATGTTGAAGAGGACCCGAAAGAATCGATTCGCCACCATGCACAGCAATTGGAGCTTTGTCCATCAACTTTATTTTATGCGAACTTATTTTTGCGAAGATTTTGCGCAAAGATCTTGGCTTGCGACCTTACAAGATCCAGCTTGTGAAAGAATTAAAGCCGCGAGACCATGCAATGCGTCGTGATTTTGGTGTATGGGCCGAAATTGAGATTGATCTCGATGCTGATTTTCATCGCAAAATCAACCATGAAAAAACGTTGCATGGAATTTTAACACTGTGACTACTGGCGTAACAGTACATTTTAAAGAACGAAAATGAAGGTGAGGTCTTCGGGCACATGATAAAAATAAAAAAATAAAAAATTGACAGCGTCATGAGGCTCCTCACGGAACCGCCTGATGTGACGCATATGCATCACTTTTAGGCAAAGTTGATTTATCAAGGAAAAGCACAACCCCTGGATAAACAAATTAAAAAAAAGCAAAACAACAACACCAACACCAACACCGACATCAACATTAACATCAACATCAACATCAACATCAACATCAACATCAACATCAACATCAACATCAACATCAACATCAACATCAACATCAACATCAACATCAACATCAACATCAACATCAACATCAACATCAACATCAACATCAACATCAACATCAACATCAACATCAACATCAACATCAACATCAACATCAACATCAACATCAACATCAACATCAACATCAACATCAACATCAACATCAACATCAACATCAACATCAACATCAACATCAACATCAACATCAACATCAACATCAACATCAACATCAACATCAACATCAACATCAACATCAACATCAACATCAACATCAACATCAACATCAACATCAACATCAACATCAACATCAACATCAACATCAACATCAACATCAACATCAACATCAACATCAACATCAACACAAACACCAATTTCAACACCATCACCAACATAAACTTCAACTTCAACATCAACATCAACATCAACATCAACATCAACATCAACATCAACATCAGCATCAACATCAACATCAACATCAACATCAACATCAACATCAACATCAACATCAACATCAACATCAACATCAACATCAACATCAACATCAACATCAACATCAACATCAACATCAACATCAACATCAACATCAACATCAACATCAACATCAACATCAACATCAACATCAACATCAACATCAACATCAACATCAACATCAACATCAACATCAACATCAACATCAACATCAACATCAACATCAACATCAACATCAACATCAACATCAACATCAACATCAACATCAACATCAACATCAACACAAACACCAATTTCAACACCATCACCAACATAAACTTCAACTTCAACATCAACATCAACATCAACATCAACATCAACATCAACATCAACATCAACATCAACATCAACATCAACATCAACATCAACATCAACATCAACATCAACATCAACATCAACATCAACATCAACATCAACATCAACATCAACATCAACATCAACATCAACATCAACATCAACATCAACATCAACATCAGCATCAACATCAACATCAACATCAACATCAACATCAACATCAACATCAACATCAACATCAACATCAACATCAACATCAACATCAACATCAACATCAACATCAACATCAACATCAACATCAACATCAACATCAACATCAACATCAACATCAACATCAACATCAACATCAACATCAACATCAACATCAACATCAACATCAACATCAACATCAACATAAACATCAACATCAACATCAACATCAACATCAACATCAACATCAACATCAACATCAACATCAATATCAACATCAACATCAACATCAACATCAACATCAACATCAACATCAACATCAACATCAACATCAACATCAACATCAACATCAACATCAATACCAACATCAACATCAACATCAACATCAACATCAACATCAACATCAACATCAACATCAACATCAACATCAACATCAACATCAACATCAACATCAACATCAACATCCACATCAACATCAACATCAACATCAACATCAACATCAACATCAACATCAACATCAACATCAACATCAACATCAACATCAACATCAACATCAACATCAACATCAACTCAACATCACGTCACGTCAAAACCTACGGGTGTGTCCAAGACACAGCCAATTCTTTTTTAGTGACAGAAATGAATTCGGGACTTTTTAAAATCGAAAGGAGATAAAAAAAGTCTTTCTCCACTATGAAATTTATCCCTGATGTATATTTACAAGTTTCTTAAAAGCTCAATCGATATGGATAGCTCTTAGAATCAATTGTTAGTTGAGCTATTATGGGAGTTAGGCGGAATTTTCTAAGTTGAATTTTCTTCACTCCGACCATTGCATCTTCAAAATTGATTTTATTTTAAAACGTTGCTTCGCTTAAAGTAAAATTCCAGGTATTTTTGATATTAAGGTGAGTCTCCAACGTTATCTGCTGCTGCTAGGACTGCTCAAAAAAGCTCATTGCCAATAACTCAAACAAGCTGCTGCGAAAGTGAACATAGAATCCTATAGTAAAGCCATCTTTCACCATCTAAGGCGCACAGACAGGAAATAATAAAAATAAAATACTGCTTAATAATAGCCAGCTTTCAAGAATTTTCTTTTTCCTTTGCAAGGAATTCACATTAAAGATCAATATCTTAAGAGCAATTTTATCAAAGTGCATCATAAAAAGGGCGCAAAAAAAAAAACACGCTTATAATGAGAAGAATGAAAGAAAAAAATGAACAAGTCCTCCCTTTGGCGGTCTTTGCTATAAAAAGATGCAACATCATATGCATCGAGATAAAAATGTAAAATAAGCCGTCTTATTTATATGAACATCTTTTATATCTATTAAAGATAACAAATGGAAAAATTTAGCAAAATCATCATCATCATCATGAAGATGAAGACGAACAGACAAAGAAATTTGTGAAATTGTCTATTTATTGCAGTTGTGTTTATTTTTTTGTCTGCCCAAATGGTTAAAATGAATTTTTTTGTTTTGTTCCAAAATGGATTTCGCTATGCTAATGAACTGATATTCATTCGGCAACCGTTTAAGCTGCAGAATGAATAAAATTTATTATGACAAGTTCAAAAAAAAAAAAAAAAAAGAGGAAAAAATACACAAAACGAAAAAAAAAACAAAACAGGAGGAATAGTAAAAAGTTACAACCAATAGTCAGACGATAAGTCTGCTTTGAGGTTCAATGAACTTGGTGCCGAACCGAATTCGTTTGACTCATCTTGGAGTTCAATCTTTGTGCTTGACGCCACAGCATGACCGGGCAAAGCAAGGCAGGCACTTGACTTACATCATGCTTGCGGTGAGGGTGCCAACAACAATAACATTTACAACAACAACAACGGCAACAATAATGGCAACAACAACAACAACAACAACAACAGCGACCATTACAACACCATCAATAAAAAGCCTGTCGTTTGGATCTATAAGGGGGAAATGCCAACAATAAAAACAACAACAACAAAAAAACACCAGCAAGATAAAGATATAACAAAGCACAAGTGGTAACTATCCAGCATATCTAGATACTAAGGCACATAGCTACAAACTCTGTGAAATGTAGCTGCTGACAAATTAGCCGGTGCCTAAGTTCAATAGAGTACATGTTCATTCAGGGTTCAGGCAGTGCGTAGCACACCCACAAATTTACTCTCTCTCTCTATCACACACACAGACAAATGCACACACTAACATTTTTGCACACGCATGCACACAGACTGAAGTGGTTAAAATTTCAATTTCAATGAACCCATTGTCGCAGTTTATTTCAAGGGTCCTGCTGCTTTGTTGTTGTTGTTGCCGTTGTTGTGGCTGTTTTTGCTGCTGTAAATTTATTTATTTTTAGTTACACATTTAGTTGTTATTGTTGTTGTTGTTACAACTGCTGTTACTGATTGTTTGTTACTTATAGATACTCGCACAAGTTGATCAAGATAGTCGTCAGCACAAAAGCTTCGTTTCTGTTTTTGTAGCTGTTTGAGTTAAATAAGTTCATTTTTTTTTATATACCTACTAGGTATACAAATTAATTAATTTTATATTTGTTTATGTTTTTTAAAAAACCATCAGAGCGAACTCTGATGTTTTATCTTTATTTATTAAATTCTGAACTAAGACTAAACTATAAAATATTCTTATGCTAACTTATTGCCTAGAGCTGCACTGCTGTTCCTCTGCTGCTAACGTTGTTGTTGTTGTTAATCGATTCACCTGCATAACAGTGTCAAGCCATATGTCAGCATAAAAAGATGATTGCGAAATATTGAAGAAATATTAAAGTGCTGGGTTGAAAGTCAGCATATAAAGTAGAGCGGTTGTTAGCCCATGATGATTGTGAAAGTTAACATAATTAATTGGGTCGGTTATTGACCAACAGTCAGCGCGTGTGTCGTTAACTCTTCCCCTCTTAAGAACATTTGTCCTCAAATGTTAAAAATATGACAAGTTGTTGATACTGGGAAGATTCACGATGTGCAGGACTGGCTCTTCGATTTTTTCTTTGACCGGCTCAATTTCTGGAGTTGTAGTATGCATGATTATATGTTTCTTATTTTTAATACAGAATTTAAAAATGATTAGGCAGCTTAGAAAAATAACAATTAAAATTAAAATTAATGATTTGTTTATATTTGAATCAGTTCTTAGTAGTTTAATTTTGTCAGTATTATTTATGTGTAGTTGGTTAAGCATTTCAAGCGATAAATATTTAACAAGTTCCTTTTCTAGAGGCGTTGGTTGAATAGTTTGTGGTTTAACAACTATCTGTGTGGTTTCAAGATTTTTATAAAGTTTATTATTTATTTCAATTGTTTCATTAAAAAAAACAACTAAATATGTTCCTTCAAGATGCATTTGGTTTAGTGAACCATTAAATCCATTTAATAAAATAAGTCCTGTGGCTAATTGTTCTACTGTTGGTATGTGGTAATCATAAGATATGTTACAGGTGGATTTTAATCCTTTTAATAGAAATGGAATACAAGTGGAATTTGAAATATTATTTAACTGATTTCTTTTACAAATGTTAATTGAATTTATCATAGTACATTGTTCTTTAATACCGAAAATTTCTTCATCATATTTTATAATTTCTTTAAACTTAATATCTATAACTTTATGGTTTTTTCTTACGGGTCTAATTATTATTTTATCGTATGTTTTTTCTACAGTAAGAGAGATACAAATAACGTATAATATAGTTGAATTCTTATACAATACTTTTACGTTGGCAAATTCCAACGCTTCTTCTACTGAAGAGAATGCTATTTTTTCTTTTTTTAATGTTTCAAGTGCGATATTTATTTCTTTTTTATTTAACAAGATGGAATTTATTATATTTTTCTTTGCCCATTGGATGGCATATTTGATATTTTGTAATTCTTCTTTAACTATTCTAATTTTAGTTTGCATACTAATAGCTACAGTATTACTGAAAGAACTTGTCTTATCTACTAGTTTATTTATATTATTTGTTATAGTGGTTAAATTGTTTATTCTCTCTGACAAAATTTCGTTTATCACGACCTGTTTATCATTGTTTCTGTTTATGGTGTTTAGGTTATTCTCTATTGTCTCAAGATCGTCGTGGTCGGGTGAACCAGCAATAAACTTCCAGGCCGTGCCCAACATGTTAATAGATCTCTTTTCCCTTGATTGTTTCAAAGGATGGATAGAGTTCAACATTTCGGAAAGTTGTATGGCTTCGTGAGTAATGGAAGGGAAAAATATGTTTTCTTTTGGCAGGCTGCGATTAATGAATGATTCAATTTCGTCAAGGAAGTTTTGGTATTCGTCCAGTTTTATTACATGAATTATTTTGAATGTGCCGTCCTGTATTTTTGCTTGTCCATTTGTCGAGGTTATCATGTGAGTTGTCGTGTAGTTCATTATTTGAATTTCGGCCTTACAAGCATAAATGAGGAACCTGTAAGAATAGAATGTTAGCTTTTAATGTGTGTTTTATGTACTGTTCTTCCTGACTCAGTTAAAACTGTCGTATGTTTATTTTCTTTTACTTTCTCTGATTTGTACCGTTTCGTTAGTTTTGTTCCGTGTCGTTTATTTATTTTTACGTATATAATGTCGCCTTCTTTATAGTCTTTAATCGGATTCCTATTTTTATTATGGTTTTTAAGGTCCTTGGTTTGTTTGTCTCTTAGTCTTTGTATGTTGTCTTGTCTTGCCTGTTCGTATTTTTCTGGATTTGTAGTTAAGATCGTGATTATATTCATCTAAATTTGTTTTCCAACGTTTCATTTTTGCATTATGATATTTGTTGCTTAATGCATAGAAGAGCGGTTGGTGGTCGGTCAAAATTTTTACTTTAGCAGTACTGTATAAGTAATTTCTTAAACATTTTAGTGCCCAAATGATAGCTAAGAGCTCTTGCTCGTTAGCTGCATAGCTTTCTTCTGTTTTGTTGAGTGTTCGGGGTATAAACGAAATCGGTTTTTTATCTTGTTCCAGCACTGCGCCTATCGCGTAGTTGGAAGCATCAGTTGTGAGGTGAAAATCTTTATTGAAATCAGGGAATGCCAAAATTACGTCGTCTGAAGCTATAGAGTTTTTTAATTCTTTGAATGCCTCTATAGCTTTTAGATCTAAAGTTATTTTTGTCTTCTTTGATTTGTTTACTGACACTCGTCCTTCCTCCCCTCTTAAGAGTTTTGTGAGAGGTTTTGCTAGGTTAGCATAATTGCGCACAAAACGGAGGTAATAACCTAATAACCCTAAGAATGATCTTAGGTCTTTCAGAGTGACTGGTGTTGGGAAATTTAATGTAGCGTCTACTTTAGAAGGATTGGATATTATCGGAGGGCGTAAAATATTGTTTGGATTTACCATCGTGACAATTGAGATTTTGTTTATTTTATTTGTTAATTCTTATTATGTTATCCTTTCAAGAAAAGGTGGCTTTTCTCCTTTGGAGGGTCCGGAGTTCGGAATCGCAAAGTTAAGCAGTATTATAAACCGGAGGGTCCCCCTTACGGTGGTGAATCGCGGTTTTGTATTTTTCTTTTATAGGCTGTACAAGCCAAGGTTTATTTTATTTTTTTTTTTTTTTTTTTTTTTTTTTAATTATAGTTTATTTAAATGAAAAGAAATATTTTCAATATGTTTTCGATTTTGAATTTTCATATAATAAATTTATGTAATTTTTGATAAAATATTTATTATTGGCACTATGTACCACTGTTAATATTTTTCAATAAAAGAACAAAATTTTTTCAATATTTTTTTTTATTGAAACCGGAGGGTCCCCCTTGCGGTGGTGAATCGCGGTTTCGTGCTTTTGTTTTTATGTTTAGTTAAAATTTTTTTGCTTTTTATATTTAAATGATTTTATATTATTTCTTTTTTTCTTCTGATATTTCTCAAGATAAAGGTTTATTTTATAGGCTTTCAATAATTAAAAAAAAAAATTCATAAAACTTTAATATAATATTAATAATATTTTTAATTTTTATAAGCTTTGCTTCAATAATATGTTTTTTTTTTTTACAAAATTTTACTTAAATTTGTCTTACAGCAATATTTTCTGTAATTTTATTCTTTACTTTAACTTTATTATTTTTCACAATATCAAATTTATCTATTTTATATAAATTCAAATTCTTACATATATAAGATAACGTTCATCCTTTTCCAGCTGTTTATTTTATGGACAGGCGGTTGTTTCGTGAACTGTTGTTTTGTTGGTTGTTGTCTAGCTAATCCTTGTAATAGGCAGTAGCTGTCCTCCGGATTGGACTCCTTTTTTGGATGTGGTTTTCCTTACTCAGGGGCCTTATTCCTGCCTGATGTTATGGTCTTAGGTTAGGATCTTTCCGCGCGTTTTACTTAAAGTTAACAGTCTTTTTCTTGGAGTGGTAGTTTTCTAGCACTTTTTCCTTTTTAAACTTAATAACTTATCCGGCTAATTTTAAAACAACGCGAAACTAGACTTTTTGCTCGGGCGCCAATTAATTAATTTTATATTTGTTTATGTTTTTTAAAAAACCATCAGAGCGAACTCTGATGTTTTATCTTTATTTATTAAATTCTGAACTAAGACTAAACTATAAAATATTCTTATGCTAACTTATTGCCTAGAGCTGCACTGCTGTTCCTCTGCTGCTAACGTTGTTGTTGTTGTTAATCGATTCACCTGCATAACAGTGTCAAGCCATATGTCAGCATAAAAAGATGATTGCGAAATATTGAAGAAATATTAAAGTGCTGGGTTGAAAGTCAGCATATAAAGTAGAGCGGTTGTTAGCCCATGATGATTGTGAAAGTTAACATAATTAATTGGGTCGGTTATTGACCAACAGTCAGCGCGTGTGTCGTTAACTTACATATATAATCAAAAACACTTTTCTACTATCAAGGTCATGTAGGGTGCACTCCCCCGACTCATTGAGCATGTAGGTTAAAATCCTTTTACATGTAAAACATGTCTCGCACGCACAGTTTTTATAGTTTTTTGTAGTTTTTGCTGGCTGCTGGCGTAAATATATTTATTACAATATCCCAGTAGACTAAAAAGTATTTTTTTGTTTATATATATATGTATACATTTATTCATTTACGAACGTTTGAAAACATTTTGAGTAGAAAAGTGCATTGTTGACACTCGCAAATGTACCATTTTTTGATTATTCCGAAAGTTTAAATTTAATTTGAAAATTAACCTTGTTGTTTCGTAAACTAACGAGCTCGCAAGGGAATAAAAAATTGTCCATTTTTGTTGACATCTTTGACACGAATCTTAATTTGCACGCAAACGAGCTATAAATGATAGTTTTACGAACATTGCTTAGATGCTGTTTTTAGATTGTTATAATGTTTTGACATTGTCATTACACGTGAAATACAATATCATTCAAATGTTCTTCACAAGAGTTTTTGCAGGGCTCAATCCTTTTGAGGTAATTTTCGATGATTTTTATGCCCAACTCGGGCACTAGCTCGGCCATGACTTGACGAATGTTGGTTTTTAATAGCTCAAGAGTTTATTCAATAATAATATTATTATAATTTTATAATAGCCCCACAAAAAAAAGTTTAGAACCGTCAAATCGCACTATCTCGGAGATCAATTAATATCGTTAAATCTCGAAATAAGTCGTTCTGGAAATTTGCTGTTGCAACAAAACCCTTATTGGTGCTGTTGTGTGGCTCGTGGCCCCATTTTGTTAGAACCACATATCGTCCAGATTCATACACGCAAAGAAATTTTTGTCGTTTGCCGCATCTAAAAAATTCACCAACTACACTTCGCTTGCGAGTTGTATTTGCCGCAAAAGAATATTCAGTTGTCATCAACTTAAAAATACATATCTTATATATATGTATGTATCACAAGCTATCTCGGTCATTATTATTTATTATATTAATTATCTTTCTCCCCATGCCCGTCCGTCTTCTTATAGATGGCATTCATCGCACCTCTGTTGCTATCTCCGTCCACTTATTAACAATTTTTCCAAAAAGTTACTCTGAACTATAAGCGTTGTATTTATACAACGAAGTAAAAAACAAACCAAGTTTTCAGTTGGGAAAAACAGATTTATCAATTGCTGCAATTTAAAAATCACTCGCCTTTATGACAAACGAAATTAATTTCCTGCACCTAAATGACGCGTTTATCGCAACTGACTATTATTATGTCAACTGTTGAAACATTTGCAAATAACAATTTCAAGCATGATATACGATGTTCGTTTTGCGGCAGACTGGCGATTAAAGTTTTTTTCTTTGCATGTATTTTCAATTTCAGGCAAGAAAAAAGAAATCGGTCAACATAAGATCATAGCGCTCAAGATTGACTGTAACGATTAATCCTTGATCGTTTAAAAAAAAAAAAAAATACGAATCAATGATACCACTAGACCATAATGCACACCAGAAAGTAATTTTTTGAGGATGAAATGGTTTGTCCATAATAGCTTGGGGATTTTAAAAGCCCCATATATAGGACTTTTACTTATTCACGTATCCACCAAGCGTGAAATGGGCCTCATCGGTGAAAAAAATTTTCTTTGAAGAATTAGGATTTTTTTTTAGAAGAATTTTACAATTTATAAACGTTGTTTGGTAATAAAACGTTCCATATTGTAAAATGGCAAACTGTATACTACACAAAAACCAGTTCAGATGACATAAACATTTGACAGCTGCTAAATGCCAGGGCTACACTTTCCAAAACCCGAAACTGTTAACTCTTTAAGTTTTCGATCTAATTTTTATATATTTTCTAAAGGTAATAAAAAAAAATTCATAAATACAGCTTTATTGCTTTAAAAAAAAATAAGTGTGTTTTTAGGTGGGAATCGAACCCATGTACTTTGTGTCACAAATTCGCTTGTACTACCATTTGTGCTTACCACACAAACCAATCGAATTTGCAATGAAATCGAAATGAATTCATTTCGAAGATACATTTCGATAACGTTAGATAACTTCGCTAACGATTCATTATTGAGTTCATATTCGTGAGAAACAACGAAGTTACCATGAATTCGCTGAATCGTTTAGTTTTGAGTAACATTTATTATTCCAGCACAAAAATTTCTCTTAAAATACGTAATACATCGATGCAGCTGCAAGTATTTGATAGCCAAGTGTTAGGAGTAACTGCCTTATACGCCAGAGCACCAGGTTCAAATCTCAATGGGGTCAATAAAATGTTTTATTTTTATTTTTTTTTTTTTTTTTTTTTTAATTTTTTGTAAATAACGAAAAATATAAACATTATTAGAGGAAATCAGAGGGATACAAAATCAATATAAATTATCGTAGGAAAAAATTTTAAAATTTTTAATTGTTAAAAATATTAATTTTATTTGTTATTTTAAGTTTGCTCCAAGATTTCATTTTATTTTGAGACACTACCATCAATATTGTTGAAAATTTCAAGGATATGTGGGTTGTTTTGGCTTTAAACGTGTTAATGCTGAAAATATGTGAAAAAGCTATAGTAGCTGAACTCTATTGCTATTGCATGTTACAGAAGATATTTGCCATCCGTAGATCTTGAACCAACAACGGATTTTAATACTTAAACTTTGTCCACTGTTACATTTAGCCAGTTTTCCAGAGTAAAGAATAAAGCGAAAACAAGCAAATGCAAAAAATTTTGTGATTGCACAGGTTTTAAACACCACTCACAGTTGCTTTTTATTATCATCTAGAACTTTCGCTGGTGGACTAATTTCGAGTTCTTAAATGAGAATAATATGAAGTATAACTAACATTACTTACACGAAGTTTAACTAATTCGTTTCCAATGCTACATTGAAGTCAATCGAAGCTACAATCATTTCCATGGTTAGGTGGGTTTAAAAAAATTTTAAAATAATGTTCGTAAGGGCATCACTTATGATTCACTTTAACACTAATCTACGAATAAAAACAAGTTTCAGTTATGTTCTATTTTCGAACATTCCAAACATATAAAAGCATCATCTATGATTCATGAGCAATCTCACTTATGTATATGTTAAGCAAGTAAAAACTATCGTTTATGATTTATTTGTGAATGTGAAAAGTACCTTTATTTAGTATTTTTCTCAATAAAATGCAGAAAAAGTATAAGTTAAGTTTCGTTATAGTGTTATAATGAGCTCTTATCTTTTTCGATTCATATATGAATAATTTCTAAATTCGCAAGCGATTTTTTTGGTTAAAATAAACTATTACTTTTTTTTTTTGTTAATTTTGAAAATAAATCGTTATCAATATCATATTATCGTATTCATATCAATATCATATGATTAAATATGATAAAAAAAGTGTAATTAATGATTTTTTGTGATATAAAAAAACATAAAGAAAAGTTTCGTTTTGTCATCACATATGAATCTTTTACGAGTCTTGCAAGCGAACTTCAAAAAAAGATAAAAACAAGTTCTTTGGGCTTTGTTTTTAATTTTCTACCACAAAAACAAAAAATTTGAAATGAAAAATATCAATAGGAATATTTTTTGTCAAACACCAATTTCTCACCAAACCTTCGTTTAACCCAATATATAAGTTAAACATATTGGCATGAATTTTGTTACTCACATTTCGTTTCTCAGGGTCTTTGTAGTTGCTGATTAGGAATCTGAAGCCCAAATTCATAAATTCCTTAATCTAAGATGGCGTGTTCAATAAATATGGTGAATGTGAAAATTGGAAAATATATCAAAATTTGAAGGCTATGACTGAAACCTTATATGCCTGCATCCAAAGTTGCGCATCAAATGGGGTGAATGTGATCGGTGAAGATATAAAAATTTTAAAATTTTGTTACTTGGGAGTTTTTGTAGGCGTTTATCCTGATTCCGAATATCAAATTTAGAAATTCCTAAATTTAAGATGACGTATCAATTATTTTTAATCATTCAATCGCAAAGCTATCAGAATTTTGTTATTCGAGTGTTGTTGGAATCACTGATCATGAATTTGAAGTTCAAATTCAGAAATGCCTTTATTAAATTGGGGTATGAATATGGTGGCGAATTAAACTTTTATAGCTTTTGCGATTTTTAATTCCACCATATTCATAAATAAAAAAAGAAATAACTGGTCATTTCAGCCCTTGAAAGGATTTTGACCTAGCTTCTTATGATCAATTGTGTTGTGCGTGTTATTAAGTTTGTACACAATTGACCGAGAAACGGACCTACAGGTTTAACGCCGACTCCAAACGGCGATGAACGGAATGTTTTTCTTCTCAAGAAGTTTTACATGGCATTTTGATTACTCTCTGAGGTTTGCCATTATCTGCAGAGAGGTGGCGGCCGTACCGAAAAATTATTTTAATTCAAATAATTTTCTGTCGCTGCTGGGGTTCGAACCCGGGTCTCCAGGTTCGTTGACATAGCGGCCACGCACTTTAACCAACTACGCCACGGACGCCACACATTCAAGATGGCGGATGTAAAAATCGAAAAAAGATCAAAATTTAAAGAAAGTATAAAGCTCAGTCTTTACTTGATCTCGTTCCTCGATGGTTTTTGGAATCGCTCAACACGAATATGAGTTACAAACGCATAAATTCCAAAATCTTAAATGGCGGTTCCAATATGGCGGATGTAAAATTCGAGAAAACTTTGAGAATTTAAAGATAATGACTAAAATTTGTTACTATTGGGTTTCTGGGATTAAAATAGAAGAGATAAAAATTTTGAGATTAATGCAAAAACTTTATACTCGGAGGTTCTTGGAGTCGCTGTTCATGAATTGAGAGTCTTACTTGAAAATTTTAGACTGACATATGATACTTTAAGGCTTTAAATGTGATACTTAATTCACATTTAAATTTTTAATTTAAATTTTAATATAATAATCAGCAAACCTTAGAAAATCCCAAGGAAAATTATCCAAAACATCTTTTCAAAAATATATATTTGTATATGAGAATACAATTTGTATATGATGAGAATTTTTTGGGTTTGGAAAATTACCTTAAAAACTATACAAGAGTAGTGCACTAACGTATTTTACTGATTCAGAGCTACGTAAAAACTAAATTTAACTTCTTTTAACAATATTTTCGTCACACTTCAAGCCGACAACTGTTTTGGTACGACCTAAACATTGCCGTCCTAAGGAAGAAAGTCACATCTTCATTTTAGTAGTTTTGAGATATTCAGCTTTAACGTTTTTTATCCATCGTTTTTTACACCAGATGTGGAGATGTAACCATTTTACCTAACTTTTTTAGTCATTTCCAGTTGGAAATCGGTATTTTTCGTTTAATACAAAAATCAGAAACTTACTCACTGTTCCAAATCGGCCATTATCTCAATTTTGGAATTTTGGCGTTTATGATTTTCTTTCTTAGAACGGCAGTATAGTATATATGCGATATTACATCCGTCGTATTCGATTTAAAAATTTTCTATTGTTTTAATGTGTACCATTCTACTTCATTATTTTTATAATTTGACATGTTCTTTAATTCGTTTTCAGATAATATATCTAAAATATCCCAATTGGTAAGTAAATTTACCGCTGTAACGCTAAGGGTTAAGATGTAGTGGTATGTGTTGAAGAGGATGTAGTCGTATGTATAAGTATATATATTTTCTTACAGCATCATCATCATCGTAGTCAACATCACCGTTTTCCGTAATGCCCTTTCTTTTAATGACACCCAAAAAAATCCTAAAACGCCTAAAAGCAGTCAGGAAATGTGTGCAATATACAAAACAGAAAAGAAAAAATACTCAGCTGCTGCTGAAGTTTTTGACCTCATAAAAATTGTGTTTCGTTTCGTTTCCAACTCGTCTCAATCCATAAATTTTATTGACTGTCAAGAATTTGCAAAAGATGTGGATTTAAGATGTTTCCTTTCCCATCCATCCTACCTCGTCAAATGTTTTATTATTTGAGTTATCTTTTATTACTTACATGTTTTACATGCCAAATGTGATGTTGCTTTATTGTTTTGGGATCAACCCGTCACGTTCTGCCAAAATTTCTTGTTCTGTCACACTCATAGAGTGTGTGGAAGTTTTTCTTTAGACATCATCAATCAAAGATATTTTCATCCATTGAAACACAAATACTATGTAAAATTCCTTAACAAAGGTCAATGAAAGATATGGATTATCCTTTCTTATTGGGTATCAGCGACACCAACAGCATAACCATACTATTTGAACCTTAAGAAAATTGCAAATATTTTCAATGAAGGAATTTTATTACATGCGGTTAGGTCAGAGACGTGAGCTAGAAATATAAGTTCAAACCCTTAAATAACTGTCAACATCACACAAAAAGAATACAATGAAAGCGTCAAAGACAAAAGCTATTCAACTAAATTTAATTCGTTATTTGCACTTGATGCTTGGCAAAAATGTATTTGTAGTTGGAGGAGGTTCAATAGTTGTTGACAAAAAATAAATTGGAAAATGTAGCTAATTCTCATACTTATCATAAAAAAAAAAAAAAAAATATAGAAGAATTGTTGTTATGGTATCGTCACCAAAATTTTTGGCAGAAGAGAGTTTTTGATAATCTAAAATCAATCATTTTGTAAAGACACAGTTGTCTACTGTAGTTCGGGAAATAAGAACAAACATCGTTAACAACAATTCTAATTATTGTTGGACTAACTTAAAAAAGTTGGCCTAAATTATTTCTTTTGACTTTCTTGTTATTGTGGTTATATTTAAGAATTCAAGAAAATTACTCTCCATATTTAATGGTGTTAGTTGACGCTCTTGCCTCTGTCAACGGTAATGCTAAAACTTATTGAGCTGATATTTTTTTTACTAAAAAATTGATTCATGTCACATGAATTTTGATGTCATATGTCATGTCATGTTATATATCATGTCATATGACATATCATATGAAATGATATATGACATGACTTATGACAAGACATATGGCATGATATATAACATGACATATGACATGACATGACATATGACATGACATGACATATGACATGACATATGACATATGACATGACATATGACATGACATATGACATGACATATGACATATGACATGACATATAACATGACATATGACATGACATATGACATGACATATGACATGACATATGACATGACATATGACATGACATATGCCATGACATATGACATGACATATGACATGACATATGACATGACATTTGACATGACATATGACATGACATATGACATGACATAAGACATGACATAAGACATGACATGGCATATGACATGTTACATATGTCTTACTCTTTAGTTACTCTAAAGTTAATCCTTATTCTAAAGTTAGGCTTTAATTGTCAATTGTTATCAAAATTTATAAAAAAAAAGCACGAAACAAAAAAGTAACTAAGTAATATATTATGTATTATTTTTTCATGGAATTTTTTTAACTTAAGAACTGGCAAAACAGTTTTTTAATCCATTTTTATTAACCAATGTCCACAAGAAAGTTAAAATTACATTCAGAAAGTTGTCAGTAATGAAAATGTATTGCGTAGATTAAAACGCCATTAAAATTGTGTTTTTTATCTTGATGATATCACGATGACAACAACAACAACTAACTACGTTCCATCTTAACTTTATCTAATGATGCGTTAAATTCTTTTTAACTAGGATTATATTTGTATGAGTTTAAAAACAACAGTACAGCAATAACAGCAGAGAAATAAATGAAAATATTGCGTTTTCTCCACTTAGTTTAAAACGCAAAAAACAAAACTTGGCCCACATACGACGAACTGGCACCGCATTCACAGAACCATCATATGGACTCAATTTCAAATTCAGGGCGTGACAACAAAGTGAATTTGTAAACAGGTAAAAATGGGTCAACAAAGAGTGGAAAACTGCCCCTGCCTGTTGCTACAGTGAATATTCTACGAAAGACCTGCTGGTTGGCGTTTTCATTATTTTTAAAGTTCTGCTATTTTTGTTGTTTTTATATTAAGTAGAGTGTTTGCTGAAAGGGGGTGGGTAAGGGTGTGTAACAATCTGCAAGCATTGCTCAAGGGTTGGTAGTTGGCAAGAACGCGCAAGTGTTTGTTCACTTATGTATGAATTTAAAAGTGACCCTTAGAGCTTTTTTTGTTTTTTTTTTTTGTGAAAGAAATCGATTTTTTTTTCTTTTTTACAAACATCTTTAGTTTTCGCTGTTAAAAATGTTCACGTTGAATTGTAAAGTTGTGCCAATCAAATAATGAAAAGTAAGCAAAGTGAGACGGAGTTGAAAGAGGAAAGATATTTATTTAACATATTAAAGGATTTTTTGCGTATAGGGTTTAGTGTGATAAACATATAGTAACCAGAAATTAAAGAAAATATTAAGTAATATTTTATTGTAAAAAGTTTTCTTTGTTTTCTCTATTATTGCAGGTGGGTAGAACCTTTCAGCATAATTTCACAAATAAAAGCCTTTTGAAAACTTTGGCGGGCGACTGTGAAAATTATTAAGCACATACTTCTCTGTTTATTTTGAATGCATTTTTTTTTTTTTTTGTATATTATGTAACTATAGTTTTTTTAATAAGAACTTGACATATATTTATACGTAACGGAAACTCACGTTACTTTAAAACTCCTTTTCACGTGAACATTTTTTATCGCTTCTGCCGGAATATATTGTTAAAAAATTATATATCCTTTTATTTAGACTTTGTATTGTGAATGCTCTGAATGTCAATACTTTTTCAATTTTTTTATTGACAAATATGTTTATCCTAAAAACATGTAAAAAGTATATTGATCCAAAATATACTCATTTTATTTTCTATTCATTTTCAATATAAACAAAACAATTTCGTTTAATTTAATTTCCTTTTTTTTAATGTCGTAAGATACAGTTTTAAACACTTAAAATACTTCCAAGTAACGCTTTGGTTACTGGAACCTATGTGTCCCACATAATATAGTCCTCCCAATCACCTTATTCTGCATAGTTTGCATTTTCTATGAATATATTTTATTCTTTTATGATACTGGGATGTTACAGAGAAAAATTCCAATGATTTTCCGGACATATTATTTTTAAAAAATGGTATTGGAAAAAAATTATTAAAGGTATTAAAAAAGTAATAACAAAAATATAATTTATTTTTGCCTAAAACCCTCGAAAATTTAAAAAAACAAAAAAGGAAAAAAGGGGGATTTTAAAATAATAAATATACAATTAGGACTAAAGTAAAAAACAAATATTCGTCACATTACATGTACTATTTAAGGTAAAGTGACCTCGAAAACCGCCAGAAAATCCATAGAAGAAAAATTGTTTTTTTTTTAATCTATATAAATAAAAATTAAATGTCGTTCTTTGGTAATTTTATCAGGTTGAGAACGGCTGTACCGATTAAGATAATTTTTTTTAAATGTTCGTAATAGTCCAACTTAAGTTTTTACGTAAAGAAAAATTGACCACGCTCACTTTTACGCCCACTTTTTTGATATATCTTATATCGGAAAACGGCTACACCGAACTGGCTAATTTATTTTTTAAATGTTCGTAGTAATCCATTTAATTGATCACGACCCCTTTCACGCCCACTTTTTTGATATCTATCTATCTATATATATAAAAAAGGAGCTTATATTTAAAACTATTCAATACACTCCTAAACTACTCATCCGATTAGCATGAAAATTTGTGTATAGAAGTTTTTTGATACTGTGCGTGTTTGTGGGCTATCAATTTTGATCCACCTTGAACATGAGAGGGCGCCGTAGCACAAATTTTAAACAAAACTGCCTAAAAATCAAAAACCGCCTATGCGATTAGAATGAAAAGTGGTATACAGTGGTTTTCATGTGCGTAGAGTGCTTTGCTGCTATCTTTTTTGACCTATCTTGAACACCAGAAGGCGCTGTAGTACGAATTTTTTGCAAAACTACCTAAAACTCCCAAAACGCTCATGCGATTAGAATAAAAATTGGTATATAATTGTTTTCAGGTACGTTGAGTTTTTTGACAGCATCTTCTTTGAAGTGGCGTCCGTGGCGTAGTTGGTTAAAGTGCGTGGCCGCTATGTCAACGAACTTTGGAGTCCCAGGTTCGAACCCCAGCAGCGACAGAAAATTATTTGAATTAAAATAATTTTTCTGTACGGCCGCCACCTCTCTGCAGACAATGGCAAACCTCAGAGAGTAATCAAAATGCCATGAAAAGCTTCTTGAGAACGAGAACATTCCGTTCATCGCCGTTCGGAGTCGGCGTTAAACATGTAGGTCCGGTTCTCAGTCAATTGTGTACAAACTTAATAACACGCACAACACAATTGATCATAAGAAGCTAGGTCAAAGTCCTTTCAAGGGCTGAAATGGCCAGTTATTTATTTACTTTTTTTTTATCTTCTTTGAACCACCTTGAACACCAGATGGATCTGTAGTACAAATTTTTTACAAAATCGCATATTTTTAGTTGTTTTCTTAGGTTACATATGCAAATGAAATCAAAGTTAGAAATGAAATAAATCACCGCAAAAAACAGTATTATGGCAGAAAAATCGAACAAAATATAGACTCAAGCAATGAAACATGGGCAATTTTGAAGGAATTAATGTATGGAAAAAGAAATAAGAGCAGAACTGAAGTTAGCCAAATTAAATATAAAAATAATATCATCATAAATTCTAAAGAAATTGCCAATGCTTTCAATGAGCATTTCATAAACGTAGTTGAAACGACAGATTCTTTCAATTACATTGATGAGCCAGTCTTTGGTATTAAAACCATTCTCACTTAGTGAATGTAACAGCATAGAAGTAGGAACAGCGATCAAACTATTAAATATAAAGTCAGCAAATGGTCCGGATGGAATATCTGGACGTTTTGTTAAGAAATACAAGGAATTCCTAGTTGGTCCATTGGCTAAATGTATTAATGAATGTTTCCGAAATGGACAGTATCCAAAAGAATTAAAAACTGGTTGCGTTGTCCCAATACACAAAGCAGGAAGTAAGGAAATCTGTGCAAATTATCGACCAATAACCAAGTTGAGTACAGTTGATAAAATATTCGAAAATATTATACCAAATCGACTTAAAAATTTTCTAAGAGAAAATCAAATAATTAATAAAAATCAGTTCGAATTTGTTGAAAATTCGAATACTTTAGCAGCATGTATATCATGTACAGAATATATATATGAAAACTTAGACAAAAAAAAATATGTAGCAATGTTAGCAATCGATCTGTCTAAAGCATTTGACTCAGTTAATTTAAAAATTATGATTCGAAAACTTGCTGAATTGGGTATAGGGGGAAACGATCTAAAATTGTTCGAAAGTTTCTTGATGAATAGGGAACAATAACATATGTTACAATTAATGAGACAAAAAGTAGAACGCTACAAATAAAAACGGGGGTACCACAGGGATCAAAACTAGCGGCAACGCTGTTCTTAATTTATATTAATAATGTTTTTAAGATGGATTTAAAAGGAGTTCCACAATTCTATGCTGATGATGGAACATTTTTGTATGCAACAGTTTCAATAGAAGAACTAATAATAAATATAACATCAGACTTAGAAAAAATTGACCAATGGTTTGAAAAAAATTTATTGAAAATTAATCTTAAAAAGACTAATTTCATAGTGTTTAATAACAATAGACCGTTACCAGACTTAAATGATTTACCAGGGATTCCCTTCAAGAATATATTAATAACGAGAGTTACAACCATAAATTATTTAGGGTTATGGTTCGACACCAACCTGAACTGGAATGAACATTTAAATAAATTGAAAGTAAAACTATTACCTCTCAATTTTGCAATTTATAGAAATAGAAATAATATTCCAAAGAAGCAGCTGTGGATGATTTATGATTCATACTTTTTGTCACAAATAAATTATTTGAACACAATATGGAATAGGTGTTCTGAGAAGAAACTAAATGAGGTACAAATAATTCAAAATAAAATAGTAAAGAATATATTATTGCTTCCACAAAGAACACCCACAAGGAATTTATATGTCTTTTATATGTCTACTCTGTCTTTTGCACACTTTGATAACTGTATTTTAAATTAAAAACAATATGATTAAACAAAATTTAAGACTAAACTTCTCTGAAAACTCATCATATACCTTTCGAAACACAATAAATATTAGAACCGTTTTTTTTTAGAAATGAAAGAAGTACGAGATCGATACGTAGTTGTGGCATAAGAATATATAATAAGTTGCCCGAAGATGTAAAAACTTGCAATAATTTGATACTATTCAAAAGATCAGTCAAATCTCTCTTAATGCAAAATTATAATTTTGAACTGCAATAATAAACCAATTCATACACGTTATAATCCTGAAATAAATAATAAATTAAATTCATAAGGATATACATAATTCGCTCAAGCAATTGATAGCTTATATAATTTTTGAATGATTTTTAGCTATTTTCTCCCACAAAATGTAATTTTTTTTGAGAAATAGTTGTATATAAAATGTAATGTATACATACGTTATCAATAAAGAAAAAAAAAAAAAAAAAAAAAATATTTACAATATATAAAATATTTCTTCAATTTAGTAAAATTAAAAAATTTTCGTTATTTTGACATTAAAACTATGAAAAATTTTACTACAACGATATATTTAATTCAACATCGTGCTCAAAAATGAGAAAAACACAATCAGAAATTTAATTTTGTGACTTTCGATTCAAATACCTCCGCTGCCTTTTTATACATTTTGTAAAATTTTTTTTTTCTTAAAGCTTCATTAAAGTACTATGAAAACCTTATTGCAAAAATACCGTTAGTTGAGTATAAGGTGCGGTGCAAAACTATAAACAATGAAACTTTTTTTAGTAAAATCGTTCGCTACAAAAAAACAGTGCACTTATTTAAAACTTTCAAATTGGCAAAAACATTGTTATAGTGTCCACTTTAGAGAGGCTAGACTGTATTTTTTGTTTGCGCTTTTGTTTTCATAAAATTGTTGTTGTTTTGCGCGAACCTTTTTAGTTCCATGTAAACTAGCGGTGCATAACTATAAACAATAAGAAAAAAAAACGGTGTAATTGACGTTTTATTATTGAAATGTGCTCTGAAAGTGATAGCTGGTGTTATTCTCATTATTCTGTGACGAAATGCCGCGTGGTACGTATTTGAGTGAAACCGAAAAAGGTCTAATTCTTGCATATAGAGACCAAGGCCTAACAACGCAAGACATTGCTAAAAAAATTAAAAGAAGTTGGTATGGTGTCCATAATTTTTTGCTGGATCCACTAAATTATGGTAAAAACAAAAGAGGAGGCCGAAAAAAGAAGCTTTCGGAGCGTGAGGAGCGCGAAATATTGAGAAAAGTGGCAAATTCATCCCTTAGCAGCAAGCAGTTGGCGTCATCTTTAGACAATAAAGTTTCGAAATGGACTATTCTTCGGTTAATTAAGAACACGCCTCATCTGCTTCATCAGAAAATGAAGCCTGCTCCCCGTTTGACAAGCAACCATAAGGATCGTCGGCTGTGTTTTGCTCGAGAAAATATGGGTACGGACTGGTCCGAGGTTAGCATAAATTAAGTTTCAAAACATACGTTTTGCTCTCATATATTCATTTAAAGGTAATATTTTCGGACGAAAAGAAATGGAACTTAGATGGTCCAGATGGTTTCCACTCCTATTGGCGCGATCTAAGAACGGAGCCCCACTATTTCTCAAAAAGGAATTTCGGAGGCGGATCAGTAATGGTTTGGGGCGCATTTTCAAGGGATGGTGCTCTCGAACTGCAATTCGTGTCGACTAAAATGAAAAGCTCCGACTACATAAATGTTCTACAGTGTAGTCTTATTCCATTTTTGAATGAAAAACGGGGTAAAAATTGGAAATTTCAGCAAGACAATGCATCTATCTATTCACGTTAGTAAGCAAACTCTAACTTGGTTACGTGCCCAAAAAATACCAAAGCTGGACTGGCCAGCCTGCCCTCCCGATTTAAACCCCATTGAAAACCTTTGGGGTGTCCTTACAAGGTGCGTTTATGCAGCTAACAAGCAATACCAAAGCGTAAGTGAGCTTAAAGCAGCCGTTTCCCGAGAATGGAACAATTTAAACGAAAATTTGTTGAAAAACCTAATTGATTCAATGCCAAGTCGCATATTCAATTGTATTAGTGTTAAGGGAGCTTTTACGAAATAAAGAAAATAAAAATTGATAAACGTTTTCTTTTTACTGATTGCGCATCTCCTACCAATCAAAAGTTATAGCCAATGATCTTTATCCAAAATATAAATACAAAAAGCAAAACGCTGTCGGTGTGATGGCTGGAAACTTCAAAATTACTGAGCCGATAGAGCTGAAATTTTGGCAGTACATTTTTATTCAAGTACGAGATGGCTTAAATTTCTGTCACACCCCCTTTTACCGCCCACAAATCAATAAAAATGCTATATTTCCTACGGTTTTCGTCGATTTGGCTACATTTCGGTAATTTAGTCTGTATGCTTACTGTCGGTAACTGTACTAAAACAGGCAAATGTCTATCTACAAAAAAACTGGGATGGGCATTATATAAGGGGGCGTGACTCCACCCACCCAATTAAAATTTGTATTATCCAACAGCTTTCAAAGTAAAAGTAGCAGTACTTACATACAAACTCAAAATGGAGTAACTATTTGGTGATCTCCTGCTACTGGGAAACTGTAACTGTCAGTGGAAAATGAGAGTGGTGTCAAACTATGAGTTTAAGAAAAGTGTTGAATACACCTATTATGTTCCCATATAGTTGCAGGGTGAAGCAACGCGCGCCGTGAAGAGGCTAGTATTTAAATATTTTATTTATTATTTATTTAATTATTTATTATTATAAATATTTTATTTAATTAAAAAGTATTTAAATACATTTTATATATATACGTAGTCGATTTATCTGTATTGGTGCAAAAAAAAGACAGTATAGGTTGTATACAGTAAAGAAGTGAAACTTCTTCTCTGTATACACTCTTTCTCTTTTAGAACAAGAACAATTTTAGTGTAAATGCTCGGTTATGCAATCGTAAAGCTACGCAACATAACGTGGCGTAAATTTCTATCTGGAATAGAACCCTACGTTACGTTACGATTTCACTAACAACTTACAAGTATTGCTTATAAGATAGAACTCTTCGCCACGTTACGTTGTTTTGCTTTACGATTGCATAATAGCTGGTGATAACTGAAATATGAGATATGTGTCCATGATTCGATATTTTCGAGATACCGTGGAAAAAAAACTGAATCTATTGTAGTTCCAGATTTTGTTGTTGATTCATTTGGATTGTTATTCATGTGCATTTCATGTTATTCAATTCGCGTCGTATTTACATATAGATTTGAATAAACCAGTTAAGAAATATAAGTGTTAAAGAAAAACTGGCAAATATGAGGATGCGTTTTTCAGAGTTCAGAGTTGTGGAGAACATATTTTTATATACATTTTGTTCACAAGTAATTAAGCAAGGAAATAGCAGAGCGCTTAGACATTTGACTGTAATGCCAGCAGTCCGAGTTCAATCCCCGCACGTGACAAAAAATAAAATTTTGTCGCTTTGTTTTTAGTCCAAGTGCTCGGTTCTCGCTACGTTTTGTTATTTACTATAATGAGAGCGAAGCGCCTACATCTGATGACATGCCAATGTTAAAAAAGGCTCTATCCATAAGGAGAACAAAGCGCTCTACTGCTTTTTGGGAGCGCTTCAAATGCGCTAATGAAGCGCTCAGTTTCCTACTGGGTTAATTGAAACAGCAAAAGTAGTTTGACAAAATGCTCTGTAGAAAATAATTCCGTAAGAAATGATTAGCTCGGTTGGTAGTCGTTCGCTTTATAATCGTTAGGTCGCTGGTTCGATCCTCAGCGGCGACAACGAAATTTTTTTAATTTTTTAAGCAATGTTATATATCTCTCATTCTCTCTACTATAAAACATATCTATCTTTTCTAGCTGTTAACGAAATGAAGCGAATTTTTGATTTTTTTTTTTTAATTTTCACTCCTCAATTTTCGTCCAAATTCCGAAGTTCCACCTAAGAAGATCCACTTCAAAAATATTGGCATGGCAGCCCTAGTATTAGAGTCTACTTTGCGAAAATCATAATGCGCTCAGGGCGATTCTCTTATTCACTTCCGCTTGTTTGATTAATTGGTATGTAGAGTATATTCCTATATGAAGAGTTTAGGTCGATAGATAGGGCGTTGTCTTTGCAATCTTGAGCTCGCAGGTTCGATCCTCAGCGGTGACAAGGAAACTTTTTCAGTCTTTTAAACAATGTATATCTCTCTCATTCTCTCTACTATAAAACATATCTTTCTTCTCTATCGTGTAACGAAATGAAGTAAAATTACCTTGAAATTTCGCTCCTCAATATTCTCGTTCAAATTTCGAAGCGCCGCCTAAGAAGTTTCACTTCAAAATGACTCGCTTTTTGGATAAATTAAAAAAGTTCTTGGATAAATTTAATATTTTTACTCTTAGTGTAACTATCTAATATATTGCACCTCGTTGAAGCTCTAAATAAGATCTTGAAGCCCCTGCCCAAATGAGCCAAAAAAGCAAGCTATAAAAAGTTACACTTGCAAAATTAAAATGCTTAAAAATGGAGTGAGAAATAGTCAATTAATTGTCTGTCTATCTCTTAAGGTATTTTTTCCAAGTTGACCTGACATAAACCTACATACAATGAGGCAACTTAAGTACAAGCGCCCTAATGGATTCAACTCCTCTAAAGCATTGCTCCAAATAAATATGAAGAACACGCCACTTTGAACATCTTTTGCATGTTGCATTGCAAAGTTTATTAAATATTTAAAATGCCTTAACAAAGCCGGAGTAACAACATCAACTACAGCAATAACAACAAAAAGTGTTACAACAACAAAAGAGCACAACAGCACACAAAAATAATAAGAAAACAAAACAAAACAAAACAGAACAAAACAAAATAAAAACAACATGAAGCGCAATAAAAATAAATAAAGGAACAAATGATGAAGCTCAAGTAAACTGTGCCAATGTCCTCCCGGGCAATGTTGTGTACATTCAACTTGATTGCGCCACATGTGAGAAATAATTTTTTTTTTTTTGTTTTTCTGCTTTTATTTATTTACCAAAATAAAAAAACAAATTTATTTAGATGTGTTGGTGCTAACTATTGTGTAATAATGAAAAAATAAGGGATCCCTAGCTTATGGCAAAAAATCATGAAAATAGAAAAAAAAAACAACTGTTTATTAAGCACTGCTGCCAACTTCGAAGAATTTTCAGTCTTATAAAGCTGTGCTTTTCTTGCATCTCAAAGGAGTTCGCTGAATTTTTGGAAATTTTTATTTTATTAAAATTAAGAGGGAAAAATTTCTTTTGCCCCAAACTATTCCCATAGCATGTAAAAAAATTTCCAAGATCTTAAGGCAGCTCAGGTGGATTTAGGTGTGCAAATAATTCGCCTAGTGCGCTATTTTCCCGCTATGGTTTAATAAGATAGCAAAAAATACAAAATAAATAAAAAAAAGACCGCACATGTTTCTTCGTTTAGTTTAATTGTTTGAGTGTGTTAATGTTTGTTCATGCGATACCTAGGGAGTCTCGTGCGTCTCGTAGCGTGTGTCGCTAACTATGTCGCAATGTCATAAAAAAATTTCCGCTCTGGGTTTTTTTACAACTCCAACTTGAGCCCAATATTTGTTGTACATGAACACAAATGATTTTTTTTTAGTGTTTCGTTTTTTTTTTAATTTGTTTGTACTTTGCATAAAATGCAAATTTTTTGTGAAGAACCTCTAGTGTAACAAAAAAAAAAAAAAAACAACAAACAACAAACTTGAAAACAACATCAACCCATATGTTTACTTATCAGTTACGCCTAAGTTGCTGTTGTTGTTGCTGTTGTTGTTTGCCGTGGTTTTTCGCTGTTGACTGCCAAAGTGTGGTCCTTAGCATATTTACATGACATATGTGCTAGATCGTATGTGTGTGTAGATGTGTGCGTATGGGCGTAAGTAAGTGCTTGTATGCGTTTATTTGTCTGCTTTTCTTTTTTTTTTTGTTTTTTCTCTATAACTTTGGCTTAAAATGCAAATTACAATGCATACTAAGTGAAAATTGTGAAAATTGTGAAAATTGTGAAAAATTAGTTGCTAGCAGGCGGCAATTTTCTGTATTTTCTCACTTAACTAAACAGGATTATCGCCTAAAATTATGACTCAAAAACATTTCATGGCTTTTCATATCCAAGCAGTCAGTCTTCTTGTAATGCTCTTAACAGCCATCACGTGTTGTGCGCCCATTTATTTTATTAAGAAATAACAACAACAAAAGTGCCTCCACATTTTTATAACCTACTTTGTGCAGGTCGTTAGTCGGTGTTGGTTTTTTTTTCTCAGTGTTTTTGTTTTGGGCTTAAAGCTAGATTTGTTTTTATGTAACGTCCTACAAGATAGCGTTAGCTTTAGTTTTTTTTTTTTTTTTCTTACGAACTTAGTAGATATTATCAATTTTTAAGTATATCCTCTGCATATTATAAAAAATTCAATCAAATTAGCTTTAATTGACCTTCAGCTTTGGTTGGAAAAAATTATTGTCTTTTTGCACGCCTTTTGAAAGGTTATAAAATATTAATTAACTAATTTCGCTAATTTTGATGCGATGACATATTTTGTTGCATTTTTTTTTTTTTTTTTGTTGGTTTCTTTATAATTTTGTTCGATTTCAAATTAATTAAATGAAATGCTTGATGGAAATGTCATGATTTGCAGTTCTTTGCAAATTAAATTAAAATGCATTAGTTTTGTGTTCGTATGTATGTTCGTGTGTGTGTTTGTATGAATGCTTGTATGAGTGTTTGTATGTGTGTGTCTATGTATGTGTGTGTGTGTGTGTGTATTATTGTTAAAGGCTCACAACCCAGCAAATAATTTGCTTCGTATCTCATACTAGCTTTTTCACGGTGAGCTTTGCTGCACCTTATCTAGATAAGTACCAGAAAATGTTGCAATGCCTTCCGCGTTATTATTTCTAAACCATCTCGTACTCGAAACATAGGAGTCGTTCATAAATTACGTTACCGATTTTCAATTTTGTTTTTACTCCCCTCCGGTACTCTTTGTAGTGCATTTCAAAAACACTCCCCTCCACCACATAAAGTAACGTAGTATATGAAATAAAAAAATAAATTGATTAAAAAATATTCGAAAATAGAAAAAATAACTGTCGAAAAGCAAGCAAAGAAAAATTTTAGCCTTACTACACTTGCCAATAGTTAACAGTCAATTTAGACGGTCAAACATGAAGATGTAAGGATGCAAATAGTTTGAAATGTTGGGTTGTGTTAATTTCAATTTTTTCGAGTTTTTTTTATTTTTGGTCACATTACTATGCCTGAGACCCCCTCCCCTCATTCGTTACTTATCGTAGTACATTTTGAAACCTCTCTCTACTAAATTGCTAACGTAATTTATGAATGACCCCATAGTTACTGCGCAAATTTGAGCTCAATCGGCTCAGTAGTTTTGGAGTCTATAACAGCGTTCTCTATTGTAAATTTTTTGCATTTTTCATTTCCCAGTAGCAGGATATTATCGAGTAGTAACTTCATTCTTACTTCTATGTTCTTTGTCTTTTACTTCCATAGCTTTTTTGTGTCATAAATTTGGCTTGTATGGGTGGAGACACACCCCCTTGTCCAATGCATGTCACCTTTCCTAATAGAAGGACAACACCAAATGGTATCTACATTCTGAGTTTCAATGTTCTGTAACTTTTACTTCTATAGCTATTGAAGTATCGTATCGTATCGTAAATTTGGCTTATATGGGTGCCAGTTTTTCAGTAGAAAGACCTTCATAGTTATACGACATTTGGTTCCAAAGGAATTCGATATCATAAATTTGGCCTGTGTGACCAAATTCCCCCTTGTCTAATGTTCGCTCAAATATATAGTAACTGCCTCTTGGGCCCATAGCATCTACATATCAAGTTTCACTATCAACACATGCACAACTCAGGAATAATAATGATTTCTAAAAAGTGGGCGTATATATAGTTAGACCACGCCCAGTTTTAGTATAGTTGCCGACAGTAACCATACGAACTTATTTACCAAATTTTAGTCTAATACTATTACTATTACTATTTACTAATACTATATTACTAATACTATTTAGTCTAACAGCATTTTTATTGTTTTGTGGGCGGTAAAAGGGGGTATGGAAAATTTTTACTATGCCTATATTTTTCGCGCAAAGAGATTTGCCAAATTATTCCATTTATTTCCAATTTCCCTTGCAAATATTTCCCCAAATACATCATATGTGCGCACCTGTATTTGTTCACACCTGTATTGTTGTATAAGTTCACTAAAATGCCTATAAATCATGAACCACTACACATACAAAGACATTTAGGAGACCGTTTATACATAAAAACCTTCGTATTGACGTCACCTTTCATGGGAAATTTCCAGAAACAAAATCTGTTCACGCATTACAGAGAACATCAATTTCATACACAATGCAACTTATTTTTATATATATAGATAGATGAAAGCAGCTATTGCGACGAAGATACAGTTAAAAATTAGGTCACTTTGAAAAGTCTGTGACTTTTGAATAGAATGTATTTTTCTTTTTTTCGGTAAAAAAGCGTTTTATTTCTCAGTATACTAGTCTCCTTTAAGATCGAAATATTTATAATAGTCCAGTGTTTTTCCAAATTTTTTGTTCTTTCCAAACAATTCGTTTTATCAAAGTCCTTAAGCCGTTTGTTTCAGTTATAATCCCTGCATTCGACCCAAGTCTCTCACCGCAAAGCAATTTTTCAGGTCGCAGCGGGCTAAATCTGAAAAATATGGTGATTAGGATATCAGTTCGTAGCTCAATTTTTGGATTTTTTGTCATGATCACTGCAGACGTGTGCGCCATTGCGTTATCACGGTGAAAGAGCACTTTTAAGTTTGCCAAATGCGATCATTTTCGCTTCAAATTAATGTTAAATCAGTCCAACAGCTATGAGTAATATTCGCCGGTGATAATTTTATCCCTTACTCTTGACGTTTTACACCATGGCGGTGTCATCGGGCCATTCTAAATCGACATTGCAGCTGGAATCGCAGTTACTGTGAATGGTGCAAGTGAACACGACTTGCTAACCAACTTCTTTTGAACTGAAATTGCTAATATGGATCTTGAGGACATGTAGTTTCAAAAATATGGTCCCACTTGCAACACAGCCAACGATACAATGCACTGATTGCAAAGAAAATTCGAAGGGAAGATTATCTCGCACCGAGGTGATCTGAATTGGCCACCGAGATCATGCGATTTGACTTCTTTCTTTGGTGTTTCCTCAAAGGAAAGGTCTGTGGCAAAAAACTCCGAACAATTCCGGTGCTGAAACAGGAAATTAAACTGGCCATTGCAGCAAATGATTCAGAAGTATGCCAGAATGTCATCGAAAATTTCATAAAAAGGGCTTTCGTGTGCAAGCAAGTTAGTGAGTTTTTATTACTTCTGGAGGTGTTGCCATTACTTATCTCTGGCCATTAGGTCTATGCACCTTTTGATGACTCCTTTTGAGATGAAGACATCTGCACCATCTGTGACATCTTTTACTGTGCCTAAAGTTACTCCAAAAATGGCTGCAGTTCAACTGCTCTTTTATTTCCTTCGATATCCGGGAACATATAAGTGAGTGACATCATGAACATTATGGGTATTACAGATACTGTTTAGAACTTGTATGCCGTTGAGTACCATTCGAGCTTTAATAGTTTGACTATCCTGTGTATTGATAGGAGCTTGCCTTTTTTTTTAAATGACTACCCCACTGGGGTCAAGATTCTTGCTTTGAATGATCGCTTGCCTCTTTTTTCATAGCATATTTCTCTGCTTGAAAAACGCTGTAGTACTTATGGAGTTCAAAAGACTATTTAATTTTTAGTATTTCGCAGTATACATTTGTAGCTGTTCCGTTCACCATTTGAAGACTTCAGTATTCAACGGTAACCTCACCCGTCAAAAAAAGGTGGCGGCCGTGGCGCAGTGCGTGATCCATACAATTTCCACCTGACACAGAAAGTTTTTTCAATTGAATTAATTTTTCTGTTCGGCCGTCGCCTCTCTGCAGCCAATGGCAAACCTCAGAGAGTAAATAATGACATGTAAAGCTTCTTGAGAACATGCACACTAGCCGACCGGAGTCAGCTTAAAACTTCTAGGTCCAGCTCTCGATCAATTGTTTACGAACATTTAATAAAATGCACAACACAATTCGATCATAAGAAGTTCGGTCAAAGTCCTTTCAATGTCTGAAATGGCCTGTTCATTATTATTATTATATAAGTAAGAAATCTTGCACCGTTTTGAGGTGACGAAGTTACGTTTTACCGCCAGGTTTCCAAAAGAGTTAAAAAATGTACTTTTTCAAAATTCATCGGCGTTCCATTGAATTGTAACTCGGTGAGTATAAGGGCTATGAATTAAAAAAATGGTACGACCGGAAAGGTTAATTCTTTGACTTCATAATAAAATAAAAACAAAAATTCAAAACGTCATCGGGACGCGGTGGGAACTCCTTAAGCAACGCAACTAAAAATTTGTTACTTGGAATTATTACTCGCTGAGTATTAGTGCTAGGACTAAAAATATGATACACCAATAAAGGCCTGTTTAAAGCCCTCACAACAGCATTAAAAAAAAAATTGCTGAAGTCAAGTCACAGTGACACATCGACAATGCAACATTCATTCAGCGGCATTGTATTGAATTTTTACTCGGTGAGTATATAAGCTACGATAAATGCCCAGCAGAAAAGTGGACCAAATTTGAAATAATTCTGAACTAGTTCCAAAAAGGACCAGTACTAGTTCCACTACAATACCCTTTAACATTGAACGAACTGACGCTTTTTGCGGGTTGATGTCATACGAAAAGACAATTGTCCCCAGAAACACTCCTTTTTACCTATATTTGAACTAGTTGCATTAGGAACATTTTTAAACTGGTCGCTTTCGCAGTAGCCTCAAAGTGGTTCTTTTTTAACTAGTTTTAAAGTGAACATATCAAAAGTGTAAGAATTTTGTGCAATGAAAAGGTCCTAAAGATCTCATTTGTACCATATTTTCCATCCACAATCCAGAAAACATTTTGTCTACATAAACATTTTTTTTTTATTATTTTTTCTTGTGCGCAGCAAATTTTAAAAAGTAGCCAGAACGCGTTTATTTTTGTCAGCAATACTTTTGAAAACAAAAACAAAGATAACTGTTCTACACTGAACGCCTTTTGTACTTTTTCAGAGCTACTGCGAACTGCGCTAGAAATGAACTAGTTCACTTTTTCAATTGACTCCAAAATAACTGCTTGGTGTATAGAAAGGAAAATGAAGGATTTATACTTGGCCTTACGATAAAAATAAAAAAAAAAATTCTGACGTCACCAGGTCGTGAATATAGTAGCATATGTAACAGAAATGTAATATCGTTGCATGTAATTATTACTCACTCAGGACATGTGCTGCAGTTAATTTTGTTCTACGAGAGCATATATGTGTTATTACGCCTTGCAAATAAAATAAAAACAAAAATTTTTATCGCCAGGATTTCAGGGTGGTAACCACATAATGCAGTAAAAATGCTACAACCATGAAAAAACTTTGCATGGAATTTTAACTCTGTGACTACTGAAGTAACGGAAAATTTTAAGGAACCAACATGAAGGTGAGGTCTTCGGCCACATGATAAGATAACAAAAAAAATGTACAGCTTCATGAGACCCCTCAGGGAATCGCCTAATATGTCGCGTATGCATCACTTTTACTGGATTAGTTGCATGCAACTAAGGCAAAGTCAACGCGCCAAGAAAAAGCACAACCAATGGAGAAGCAAATAAAAAAAAGCAAAAGCAACACCAACACCAACACCAACGTCAACATCAACATCAACATCAACATCAACATCAACATCAACATCAGCATCAACATCAACATCAACATCAACATCAACATCAACATCAACATCAACATCAACATCAACATCAACATCAACATCAACATCAACATCAACATCAACATCAACATCAACATCAACATCAACATCAACATCAACATCAACATCAACATCAACATCAACATCAACATCAACATCAACATCAACATCAACATCAACATCAACATCAACATCAACATCAACATCAACATCAACATCAACATCATCATCAACATCAACATCAACATCAACATCAACATCAACATCAACATCAACATCAACATCAACATCAACATCAACATCAACATCAACATCAACATCAACATCAACATCAACATCAACATCAACATCAACATCAACATCAACATCAACATCAACATCAACATCAACATCAACATCAACATCAACATCAACATCAACATCAACATCAACATCAACATCAACATCAACATCAACATCATCATCAACATCAACATCAACATCAACATCAACATCAACATCAACATCAACATCAACATCAACATCAACATCAACATCAACATCAACATCAACATCAACATCAACATCAACATCAACATCAACATCAACATCAACATCAACATCAACATCGACATCAACATCAACATCAACATCAACATCAACATCAACATCAACATCAACATCAACATCAACATCTACATCAACATCAACATCAACATCAACATCGACATCAACATCAACATCAACATCAACATCAACATCAACATCAACATCAACATCAACATCAACATCAACATCAACATCAACATCAACATCAACATCAACATCAACATCAACATCAACATCAACATCAACATCAACATCAACATCAACATCAATATTAACATCAACATCAACATCAACATCAACATCAACATCAACATCAACATCAACATCAACATCAACATCAACATCAACATCAACATCAACATCAACATCAACATCAACATCAACATCAACATCATCATCAACATCAACATCAACATCAACATCAACATCAACATCAACATCAACATCAACATCATCATCAACATCAACATCAACATCAACATCAACATCAACATCAACATCAACATCAACATCAACATCAACATCAACATCAACATCAACATCAACATCAACATCAACATCAACATCAACATCAACATCAACATCAACATCAACATCAACATCAACATCAACATCAACATCAACATCAACATCAACATCAACATCAACATCAACATCAACATCAACATCAACATCAACATCAACATCAACATCAACATCAACATCAACATCAACATCAACATCAACATCAACATCAACATCAACATCAACATCAACATCAACATCAACATCGACATCAACATCAACATCAACATCAACATCAACATCAACATCAACATCAACATCAACATCAACATCAACATCAACATCTACATCAACATCAACATCAACATCAACATCGACATCAACATCAACATCAACATCAACATCAACATCAACATCAACATCAACATCAACATCAACATCAACATCAACATCTACATCAACATCAACATCAACATCAACATCAACATCTACATCAACATCAACATCAACATCAACATCAACATCAACATCAACATAAATATCAATATCAACATCAACATCAACATCAACATCAACATCAACATCAACATCAACATCAACATCAACAACAACAATAATTAAGTTGTTGTAAGATTAAGTCAAGAATTTGGTCATGGAATAAAACAAGAGTTTGGAAATGAAATAGGAGTATAAAAAAACACAGTTACGTCAAAACCTACGGGTGTGTCCACGACACAGCCAACTCTTTTTTTAACCTTCGTATACTCGCGCATTGGTCTCTCAGACCGACGATTTACGTTTGACTTATTATTTTCATAACAAATGACGTTAAAAGACTGTTATTTGCCAATATTATGTAATTAACTAATAATGATATGTTATTAAAAATATGCTAAATAGGACCTAGGAATCTCGGTCTCACAGATCGTACGCGGATATACGAATTACACTATTTGACGCGAGTATACGAAGGTTAATATAATACTATTGCTATGTGCATAAACCTTCACGTAGCAATTACGAACAATCGGCAGAAAGAAGTATCCAATTTGTTCCAGTTGTTTTCAAGTTTTGAGCATCCGAACAAGCCAAGATTCATTTTATATATAAAGATAAGAATATAGATAAATATACACACATATAAAGGGGCGTAGCTCCTATCATACTTATAGAGTTCCCTGCCCGTTTGTAGTACAGTTGCCAACAGTGACCATATGAATTAAAATACTAAATTTGTGTCCAATTAGACCCAAGCCGTCTGAAATATAAAATTTTCATTAATTTGTGGGCGCTAAAAGGGATGCGGTCAAAAAAATTTTGACGTACAAACCATTGTACGGCCAAGAAGAACACAACAAGAAAAACCCCAAGCAAATCGAATAGTACGTTTTTGAGTTATGGAACTACAAACATAAATCAAGACTTTGAACATGTTAAAAACGAAGCTTTTCTCATAATGAATGAAAAAATTACTTTAAAAAATTAAGCAATTGTTAATCAACTGTGGTGTTAATCAACATTTACTTTAGCACGTTATATTATTATCAAAATGTTCAGCAAAATGTAAAAACATACAGCATTTATATCGGAGTTTTCGTTGTTTTAAACACTCACTTCAATTCCTTCTTCACATTTCATCGAAAATTGAAAGCTTAAAATTGCGTAAATTATTACAGAAAAAACACCTCGCTTTTTCTTTTACTTGGATATGAGCGCATGTTTATGTGCGTGTCTAAATTAATCTAGCATATTGTGTTTATGTGTTAAAATTTGCTTTTGTTTGTAAACACATTTCGTATTAACATAGCTTTTACCTGTCTGGCACCACAGTATTGTGGAAATATATTATGAATTATTTTAAAAACAAAACAATAACAATAACAAGAATTCAGAGAGAAAGCTTAAGAGCAAAGAAAGGATTAAAAGATTAAGAAATTCTTAAATTTATAAAAATCTGTTTCTAAAATAATTGAAATATGCTTTTGTGTACTAGGCTCTAACTTTTCTCAGTTCAAATTTAATTTAATTTGCTTTTTATATAACCACACATATTATAAACTGATTTAATTAAATTTGTTCAAATTAGTCATTAATCAATATGGTGCACGTTTTCATATTTCTAGGCCAGTGGGGCCCAAGAAATTTTATGCGCGGGCCAATGCTTAAAAAAACACAAACCAAACACAAAATGTTGCTCGTCGTACAAAACAAAAAAAAAAAAACACTTACAATGCAATAAAAGCACATGTCATGAAACATTACTGGACACACAAGTAACGGGACAATCAGCTTTATCATCGACATCATCGAGTGTGCGTTTTTTATTTTGGCTTTGTATGAATTTGTTTTTGTAAAGTTCGCTGAAAATGTGCTGAACACTGAACGAGTGCGGTTTGTGTTGTTGTTTTTTGCAGGCATTCTTTGATTTTGGCTCATCGCAAAGACAAAATTAAGATAGAAAAAAGATACAGTATACCGTGTATACAGTAAAGAAGTGAAACTTCTTCTTTGTATACACTCTTTCTTTTCTAGAATAAGAACGATTTTAGTGTAAAGGCTCGATTATGCAATCATAAAGCTACGCAACGTAACGTGGCGTAGAGTTCTATCTGGAATAGAACCCATCGCTGCCCTAGGGAGAAAACTCAGAGCGTAGCTTTATTGAAAGTTTGAGAGCGAGAGTATGATCGTGAGAAAATCAAGTGTTGCATATTCCGCATATTAAGAGAATAATTTCTTAAAAAGGGATTTTTTTATTTTACATAACTACAATGAGCGATTTTTTTCCCAATGGGAGCTTCAGGTGCATTTATAAATTTGTTTTTCAAAAATTTTTTTTGGCATATTAATAAGGAGTTTCACAGAACAATGTCACAACAATAAATCTACCTCAACTGTAAACTTGATCTTAGCTTTCATTTTTATTTCTGCCTTAAAAGCTAAAAATCAAAAATTACCGGTTATTTTGTACTCAAAAACTATGGGACAAATTTTAGTTATTATTTTTGCTTTAAAAAAATTAAGCCTTATAAATACTTTTTTGTTCAAAACTTTAAATGTGAAAAGATAACCAAAACTTTCACACACATTATACTTACTATTATTAATAGTAAATAGTTCGATATAAAATTATATAACTAAGATATGTATAAAATAGTTATCTATTGAAAGAACTTATTCCAACTTTTCTTGCGCACAGTGTCAAGTTGGCGTCATGGAATTGCACAATTATCGCAACTTGCATTTGCGTAAACTTGCATAAACTTTTATCTTATATTCTTTCAGTTCTTCTTTGCTTGTAAAATACATTTTGAATGAAAAATCTATTCAAACAATATTTAAGGATACAAAGTGCATTAAGACAATATCACAGATTAGAGACTAAGATTCAGAGACATAAAGCTTTATGTTTAGAAGTTTAATTGCGTTTCTTCAACGTTTACTATGTCAATTGCCCGAATTTCTATTAGTTGCATTGAGCAAGGTCGTACTGTAGTTACTTTTTCCTCCATACAAACATTTTTGACTCTACACTAATAGTTCGGGTGTAGAATTAAATGCTAAGAAATTTTCGTTTCTACAGCATACTACGCTTTATTCAAGAATGATAGAAAAATAGATTACGCATTGCGCAGGTCCGTTATGTTGTTTACTTTTCATTTTGACATTTCTAGCTACGAACAAAGTATTTTTTACGATCATGACGTCACGCAAGACCAAGTTTGTTTCTTGAATCTTTTGCCATTGTTTCATATTTGTTCACATTTTTAACAAGACTTGACAGAAAGCCATATCGTAAGCTCATATCGTAAGTCTATCGTAACGTAGATGCGCAGATCGTAGAAAATTATTTTTACTATCTGCGCAATCTATTTTTCTATCATTCTTGGGCTTTATTCATAAACATTTTTTCATTCGCTGCTCATGTTTGTAAGGTTTGTGTCTGAACTAAAGAAAATCTCTACAAAATTAAGAATTCCAATGGATTTGCAATGGCCGCCACATAAAAAAAAATGCTGCAAAGGGCGCATATGGAGCATGTCTTTGATATTAAACGAAAAGACAAACAAAAAACATGGTTCCGAAAATGTTTATGAATAGCGTTTTCTTGTTTAAAGTTACACTGCCTCTAAAATGTGTTTATGAATAAGGCTGTTATATTTTCCCGCTAGGAGCGCTGTTTATTTTCCCGCTGTGCATCTACAGCAAAAGTAGTTTGATTAATTGGTATGTAGACAACATTTAAATATGAAGACCTTAGCCCAGCATATAGCACGTTGGCTTTATAAAACTGAGATTGCAGGTTCGATACTCAGCGCTGACAAAGAAATTTTTTTCAGTCTTTTATACAATGTATATCTCTCTCATTCTATCTACTGTACAACATATCTTTCTTCTCTATCGTGTAACGAAATGAAGTAAATTGACCTTGAAATTTCACTCCTCAATATTCTCATTCAAATTTCGAAGCGCCGCCTAAGAAGTTTCACTTCAAAAAATTTCTTTGAAGGGCCATACGGGCCACTACGTGGGCATGTTTGTTCTAGGCACTTGAGCAACATGATACCTACATAATGATTATTAGCAGCATTATAAATATATTCATGTGTATTAATAATTATGCACCTGCGGCTGAAGCACGTGTGTCAAACACGCTTACATATGTATGTGTATATATATATATATTTGCTCAAATTAACAGAATATTCCAAGGTCATAGCATTCACACGGCGTATGAGTTACTTTTAGTTCACATACATAAGTAGCTAATTAAAATTACGTATACGCCATGTGGACTTTTAATAGGTTTTAACTTTTAATGATACAACCCATAATGTCAGTCGCATCAGTAATTAGCTAACTTCAATCAATGGCAATTTTCATAAAATCATCATATTTTTATAAGCAGTTATCATTGGCATGTTAAGTGGCATATTTTGTCATACGAATAGTGCTTATTTATTGAATGAATTGAGTCAACTTCAGGCTACAAAAAAAAAAAAAAAAAAAAAAAATACATTTCCATACAATCAACGTTCACCACTTCATGTCAACCTCCTTCCTGTGTATTTTTTCAATATTTTCATTCAACTTAAAAATGTCCTTCTTTGTCTTCTACTGCTTCGTATTGTTTTTCATTGACAGATGTCGAGAAATAATTGTTTTCTTTTTTGTTGTTGCCAATTTTACTCACGAGACCTTGTATTAATTATTCACTTCACAATTACAACATGTAATTAACAATTTTAATTGGATTTCAATTTTTTTGGAAAATTTATTTCATTTATATTATTATAAAATTTTTGTTTTTTTTTTTTCATTGTTCGTTATTTGCTTTCGTGTGCGAACATGCATGCCACATAACTTCCCTGCCAGCCATACTTTTCGCTCGTCATTCTGCAGTTGCATTTCCATAAAAACACTGTCATACCGCCAATGCAATGCAATGCATTTGCATGTTGGCTGTAGATCTTTGTTTTTGTATTTATTTTATACGTAATCAGAAATTTTAAGCCGATTAAAAGGGTGCGTGTGTTAAGTGTCAGTCAAGCGAGTGTATTCATATGCAAAAAAAAAAATAATTAATGGATTATGCGAGTTTTATTAAACACTTCAAGCTGTAACATCAAGCAACTACAGAAAATTTCTTGTAGAGAAAAAATTTTTTAAATTATAAAACTAATTTAGTACAATAAAAACTAAATTATTTTATAGTAAAACATTAATACATTCAATATAAGAATAATAACAACGTAATAAAGAATTAATTGTGTAATTACATTAGAAAATAAAAAAAAAAATGTACATATTAAAATATGTACAGACAGATTAGAAAGAGAAAGAAAAAGTTAACTGTGTTGTGGACACACCCGTAGGTTTTGACGTGACGGTGTTTTTTTATACTTCTATTTCATGTGTGTCTTAATTTTTTGTCCTAATCCATATCCTAATTCATGTCATAGATAGACTTTTCCGGTTTCATAGTCCGCTTTGATTGTGTTACTTTTTGTTTGTGAGCAATGTTGGTTGCCACGAAAAAACTGTTGAAATCATAACTAACTAGATTAATGTAGTTGTTCCTGTTGATGTAGATGTTGATGTTGATGTTAATGTTGATGTTGATGTTGATGTTGATGTTGATGTTGATGTTGATGTTGATGTTGATGTTGATGTTGATGTTGATGTTGATGTTGATATTGATGTTGATATTGATGGATGTTAATGTTGATGTTGATGTTGATGTTGATGTTGATGTTGATGTTGATGTTGATGTTGATGTTGATGTTGATGTTGATGTTGATGATGATGTTGATGTTGATGTTGATGTTGATGTTTTGATGTTGATGTTGATGTTGATGTTGATGTTTTGATGTTGATGTTGAAGTTGATGTTGATGTTGATGTTGATGTCGATGTTGATGTTGATGTTGGTGTTGATGTTGATGTTGATGTTGATGTTGATGTTGATGTTGATGTTGATGTTGATGTTGATGTTGATGTTGATGTTGATGTTGATGTTGATGTTGATGTTGATGTTGATGTTGATGTTGATGTTGATGTTGATGTTGATGTTGATGTGGATGTTGATGTTGATGTTGATGTTGATGTTGATGTTGATGTTGATGTTGATGTTGATGTTGATGTTGATGTTGATGTTGATGTTGATGTTGATGTTGATGTTGATGTTGATGTTGATGTTGATGTTGATGTTGATGTTGATGTTGATGTTGATGTTGATGTTGATGTTGATGTTGATGTTGATGTTGATGTTGATGTTGATGTTGATGTTGATGTTGATGTTGATGTTGATGTTGATGTTGATGTTGATGTTGATGTTGATGTTGATGTTGATGTTGATGTTGATGCTGATGTTGATGTTGATGTGATGTTGATGTTAAAATTGATGTTGATGTTGATGTTGATGTTGATGTTGATGTTGATGTTGATGTTGATGTTGATGTTGATGTTGATGTTGATGTTGATGTTGATGTTGATGTTGATGTTGATGTTGATGTTGATGTTGATGTTGATGTTGATGTTGATGTAGATGTTGATGTTGATGTTGATGTTGATGTTGATGTTGATGTTGATGTTGATGTTGATGTTGATGTTAATGTTGATGTTGATGTTGATGTTGATGTTGATGTTGATGTTGATGTTGATGTTGATGTTGATGTTGATGTTGATGTTGATGTTGATGTTGATGTTGATGTTGATGTTGATGTTGATGTTGATGTTGATGTTGATGTTGATGTTGATGTTGATGTTGATGTTGATGTTGATGTTGATGTTGATGTTGATGTTGATGTTGATGTTGATGTTGATATTGATGTTGATGTTGATGTTGATGTTGATGTTGATGTTGATGTTGATGTTGATGTTGATGTTGATGTTGATGTTGATGTTGATGTTGATGTTGATGTTGATGTTGATGTTGATGTTGATGTTGATGTTGATGTTGATGTTGATGTTGATGTTGATGTTGATGTTGATGTTGATGTTGATGTTGATGTTGATGTTGATGTTGATGTTGATGTTGATGTTGATGTTGATGTTGATGTTGATGTTGATGTTGATGTTGATGTTGATGTTGATGTTGATGTTGATGTTGATGTTGATGTTGATGTTGATGTTGATGTTGATGTTGATGTTGATGTAGAAATTGTTGTTGTTTTGCTTTTTTTTTAATTTGTTTATCCAGGGGTTGTGCTTTTCCTTGGTACATCAACTTTGCCTAAAAGTGATGCACATGCGTCACATCAGGCGGTTCCGTGAGGAGCCTCATGACGCCGTAAATTTTTTATTTTTTTATTTTTATCATGTGCCCGAAGACCTCACCTTTATTTTCATTCCTTAAAATGTACCATTACGCCAGTAGTCACAGTGTTAAAATTCCATGCAACGTTTTTTCATGGTTGTAGCATTTTTACTGCATTATGTGGTTGCCATCCTGAAATCATGATGACAAGAAGTTTTTTTGTAATTTAATTGTAAGGCGTAATAACACATCTATGATGTCGTAAAACAACATTTACCGCAGCACGTCTCCTGAGTGAGAAATAATTCCATGCACCGATATTACATTTCTGTTACATAAGCTGCTATATTCACGACCTAGTGATGCTAGAATTTTTTTTTTAGTTTTGTCGTAAGGCCAAGTATAAATCCTTCATTTTCCTTTTTAAACATTTATCGTAGCTTATATACTCACCGAGTAAGAATTCAATGCAACGCCGCTGTATGAATGTTGCATTGTCGATCTTTGAGCGGCTCTCTCTGTGTCTCCATGCCATCAGAAATTTTTTTATCTAATTTTGTCGTGAGGGCTCAGAACAGGCCATTAGTGTTATATCATATTTTTAATCATAGCACTAATACTCAGCAAGTAATAATTCCATGTTACAAATTTTCAGTTGCGTTGCGTAAGCAGCTAGCACCGCGTCCCGATGACGTTTTGAATTTTTGTTTTGTTTTTATAATGAAGTCAAAAAATGAACCTTAACGGTCATATCATTTTTTTAGTCATAGCTCTTATACTCAGCGAGTAACAATTCAATGCAACGCCGATGAATTTTGAAAAAATGCAGTTTTTAACTTTGTTGCAAGCCTGGGCTGTAAAACGTAACTTCTTCACTTCAAAAAATGACAGTTTATAAAACTTTGCACTTGAAATGCAAGGTTACATTGCAACATTTTTATTAAATTCTTCAATTTGCATGCATCATTTTAAAGCTACACACAAAACCAAAACAGCTGCACCACCTATCTATCAATCAATCGAGTGTCTTACGGGCACCCATGCAATCTCAGCGTTTGTTTTAACAGCGATCGATTCGATTTCGACACGCTTTTGAAGTTGAGTTTTATTTGCATTTGAATTTTAAATGAATTTCTATTGCAGCGTGAATGCCGCGTTGGTGCCGGATGCTGCAAACATACACACACACAAACATTTACTCGTCTTAGCGCCATTGTCAGCTATCACCAAGCTGCTAGCGCAGCGGTTAAAATGATGAGGAAGTTTTTTGATGAAGGCGTGTGTCTAGAATGTCAAAAGCTGCATATAATGAATGCATGGCTGAAAGTCGATAACAATGCGTTATGAGGACTAAGAACATCCGCTAAGTTAGTGCTTTTTTACAACAACATTAAAAGTACAGTAGAATTTTGCGATATTCAAATGCATTTCACAACTCGAAACCGAATTCAACAACGCATTTAACGGCTTATTTGCTCAAGTTTAATATTATTTCTTATTTAACGAGGTGGCAAAGTAAGGTTTTCATGGGAATAACGGAAACGGAAATGACATTGCAAGCTAAGTTAGACAGAGGGAATTACAGAGAATACTCATTGGCAGGAAAATACGAGTAGATGCTTGACAGCTGCAAAGTTGTTGCTTTTGTTGTCGTTGTTATTCCATCATTGCTCTTCTTTAAAATTATTGTCAGGCAGCAAATCAAGCTTAGAACCTTTCAGCAGACGACAAAGATATGAGTAGCTAGATAACGCACTCCCACTCACACGCCTACACGCACACGAATCGACTCACGTATCAAGCTTACAAGCATCATTATGTTAAATAGACTGCTTCGTATTCATCTTTCTGCCATAATAAAGGATTTGCATGTACAAAAGGAATAAAACTAACAAACAAACAAAAGGGGGAAAAAATATAAATAAAAATTTCTATCTATGTATGTATGTATATAAAGATATTAAAGTGAAGAAGAGAATTATATAAGTGCAGAGCGAAAAAGAAAAAATTACAAAAATCCTCGCGCACTTGTTGAAGCAACCACGCCAAGGACCAAGAACTGCGAACAGAAAAAAGGAAAAAAAAACACTTTTGCCCACATTAGGCAACAGCACTTGACGTGTTTTCTTTCAATGACTGAACGTCAAGAGCTGCTATTTTTATGTAGCCGAGCCACCTTCTTGCCCTGCCTATTAAATCTTACATAAATGCTTGGGTTGAAATTCTTAAAAAACCCCTAATAATAGCAGTGATAATACGCCACTGCGTATTGTATACGCTACGCTATGGCGATTACGTCACACAGCGTTACGGCATGCCAATGTAATTTAATATATTTAGACGTCTTACGTAGTTTATAAAACAACGTTGTTGAGAGCTTGTGGGTGCGTTTGGGGCTTTATTTGTGGCGAGCGAGCTTGATAGCATCGGAAGCGTTTTAAAGTGATTCACTTAAGGTATTCAAATCTTTGTGGAAATTTATGCCGAGATGGTAAGAACTAGTAGGACAGACATAGTCGGCTTGATTTCAGTTTTATATCAATTTAAATACAAGATCAAAGCGAAAATTTCTATGCGGACAAAGATGATTCGCGTGACTTATTTTTAGGTATACGTTTAAGCCTTAAAAAAATAAAGAAATTTCTTTAGTGCATGCCATAAAGATGTTTAAGTTAAACAGAATAGGTTCTTTTGAATACAATCTCTCAAAGCTTCAATTTGATGGAAATGAAATCAGCGCTGTAGACAAAGATGTTTTGATTTGTTTTTAATTTTCTGATTTAAATGCAAATTTATAAAATTTTTATTCTTTAGAACATAGTTTTCGACGTGACAAGGATACGTTTGCAGTGAAGGTGACTAAAAAAGTTGAAAAAAGGATTTTCCATCAGCTCTGCATAGAATTGTTATTCAATAAGTAAAGGTGCTATGATAAAAGCATTGACACAACAGCAAAGGTTAATTTTTTTGACTTTATGACAAAAATAAAAAAAAAACTAGTAAGAAATGATCTTCGACTAGGACGAAGTAAAAATACCCCCACGGCCTATACCAAAGTATATTCAAAGTTTTAAGCAACCAATAAAGTGTTTTGTATGGGAGGAAGGCGTGGTTTTCATCCAACTTTATTGAAATTCATAATCTGAATACATGTTAAATATTAAAGTGATCACTTTAAATATTAAAATTAATTTTCAAGATCATATTTTAATTTTTGTGGAATTCTAAGAGATTTTACCATTTTGATAAAGTAACTTTATATGGGGGGTAGGCATGGTTTTCATCCAATTTGGGTCATTTTCGAACTTGATCTGTAATTTTTAGACAAAAACTTAAAAATCGAATTTCATAATGATAACTTAAAAATAACGGCTGCAATCGTGATCACATAGAGACAGACTGACATGGCTAAATCGACTGAGGTGGTGATGCTGATCAAGAATATATATACTTTTCTATACCTACCACGCCTCCTTATGGGCGTTACAAACGGAGTGACAAAATTAATACACTCCTCTTACGTTTTTTAAACATGGGGATATAAAAATAATAAAGACGTCATCGAGACCCGCAGATGACGTTGCCAAGGCAACGAAACTGAAAATTTTTTACATAGAATAATAACGCGCTTTGTATAGGTGCTACGGTAAAAAATATTTAATCCCGGTAAACGCTGCTTTTTAGCTCTCATGATAAAAATTGACAAAAAAGTCGTACGTTACGAGCCAACGGAGAAAGCTCCCTATTAGATCGAAAATGCATCAATTATAATCAATTATAAACGGCGTTGCATGGAATTATTACTCGATCGGTACATGCAACACCGAAAATATTATTAAATAGAAATAATAGATAAGACAAAAATAAAAAATAAATTATTTAATCGTCATGTCGCGAAGATAGCAGTTTATGCTACAAAAGTGCAATTTTGTTGCATGGAATTATTACTCTTTGAATAGAGTGCAATGAAAAATTTTATTTTACGACAGAAAAAGAAAATGGTTCTTTGACCTCATAATGCAAATGCAAAAAACTTTGGCACCACGACACCACATAGGCAACCGCTATATGCAGTAGAAATGCAACAATAATGTAAAAACGTTGCATGAAATTAGAATTACGCGCTACAGGTTTATTTCTGGTAAGGCAGTAATGCTGATGTTTCCAGACACATGATAAAAATAAAATATATATGTTAATGGCATCTGAGAACCTTTTTAAAGTACATTTAACTCTTTGAAGAACCATGGGAAAAAAATTTGAATCACTGAAAAAAAAACCCTTGTGGTATGTTGGGACAAAATTCAACCCATTCAGACTTGATGTTATAGCTTTAAGGTACAGCGGCTTAAATTAGTCCTCACCAGCCGCCAGGCTCGTAAATCATCAATGTTTTGTGCTTACACGTTAGAGCACCCATATGTGCAAAGGTGTTTTTTTTTTTGCTCCACCAGCATTTTCTAATAGAATTAGGGTAAAAAATAAGATCTGCATCAAAAGACGGGTATCGTTAGTGGGAAATAGACAGCCGGTTTTCATTTAAAGCACCAAAAACGAGCTTAAAATTGCTTGAAAAAGGCTCAAACAATTTTTGCTCTGTAACTTTCTTAAAAAAAGTTCACGGTTTCAATTTTTTTTTCTTTTTGACATACAATTAAACAGGTATGACTGTACGTGCAACTTTTTTTATGTAGGTGCGATATTTAATGGTGTTTTTGAACATCAAACTCAATTTTTTACTTAATTTTTATGTTCTTTTTTTCTTAAAAAAATTCCCAAAAATCATAAAAAAATCTGCGAACTGATAGAACTTTATCATCATGAAGGGAATTTATTGAAGTTTAACCCTTTGACGACCGCTCCTGAACCGCTTGAAAATTCGTTAATCCGACAACGGATTCCTGTTAAGCGACTCCATATTACTAAACAAAAGTGTCGCAAAAAACAATTTTTTTTACCTGGAAAAGTGTGAAAAATCATTGGACCTATGTGTCCCAATGGTCGTCAACGGTAAAAATGTATACCACTATTTTCTCTCGTTGACAGTATGCGAACGAAAAGTTTGAGGTTGAATTCTGATTTACTTCATGAGAACTCGTTGTTTTAATCTGTTATGAAAGTTCACCAATGAAAGTTTAAAAAATAACCTTTGCAATGATGGTACTTTGACCTCTATGTACTATGACTATTGTACTATGATGACTATGACTATTGGTTTAGGAGATATTCCCAAAATATTTAAAAAGATTATTAAAAAACCCCATAAATCCTATCATAATATCTGGCCTTCTATATTTGCTACGGCGTAATGTTTGACATCGAATGAAAGGTTGAAAAATAACCTTTCCAACGGTGGTACTTTGACATCTTTATGACTATTCAAAATATCACAAAATAGGTTAAATTTTTCAAAAAATCGGATCTTTCATTTGATGCAAAACAGAACTCCGTAACAAAAAAATTGTTGGGATTTTTTAACGAATTTTTGACCTATTTTGGAAATATCTTCTGGGCCAATAGTCGTAGAGTGGCCAAAGTACCACCATTAGAAAGAAAATTACTTTTTTGATTTTGTTTTTTTTTTCAGTGTTACTACGAACACGATCGCAAGTCAAAGACCAAATTCTACTTGCGTCTTTTCTGCGATCGCTTTGATTTGAGTGTGCATAATCAGTGGCGGATCTAGTATTCACCAGAGGGGGGAAGAACTGAGCTAATAGTTTTATAGTCCAAGGGGAGGCTGAAGCGGCTTTTAGCGCTTTTTTCAATTTTTTTTCCCACACAAAAAAATCTTCAAGGGTGATGGCGGCTAAAGCCTTTTCAACCCGTATGTAAATACGTAAATCCGCCGCTGTGCACCGTGGTTACAACAAAATTTCTACTTCGAATAATGATTTATTTTCTATATCTGCATTGGATTCCTTTGTAGTGTACTCATAAAGTCACTATTACTCCCCAATACTTTTTCATAAAAAACCTTGTACTTGAAAATCATAATTTCCGATAAGCATTTTTCATGCTTACCTTAATACTTTTCATCCCCTTCAGCTTGCGCCGCTAGTCTAATTTAACATAACCCAATGCTTGGCACAAGCGTATACAACAACAACAACAACAATAAAATTATGAGTGCATTGCCCAAGAAGAATATTATGTTACAATAGTGCTAACGACACATTTTAATTCAAGGCCAAAATAAATGCACTTGTTGTTGTTGGTGTTTTGGTTTAAAAATTAAATATGTAAATATATAGAATATGTTAATATGTAAATAATTATGTGATCGACCAAAAATGAAATTGATTGGCGATGGATGTTAAAGACAAAATTTAAGGGAGGAGTTTAGAAAATACTGGCACAATATTTTTAAGAATAATAGTGGTAAAAATTGTATATAAACTTTGATTTTCAAAAATAAAGACAGATGTTACGAAATAGCCTATGTGGCTGTAAACCAAAATATCTCACTCTTTTAATTAGCCTTTGCGGCTTCTCACAAGATAAAGCCTTGCGGCTGAATAAAAAAAGGCGTGTGCGCCTCTAATACACAAGACCCAGGCATTATACACAAACAGTTCAAGATACTTACATTACTTGTCGACCATACACCTAAGTACACTACATGGCGATCCTGCACCTGTCGATCCTGCGAACATTTGATTCTTAAAAACTTCTCCAATCCCGATAACATTCTCTATTAATCAAAAACTTCTCCGATTCCAACAAAAAAAAAAATAATAAATGGAAGAAATAAACAACTTAGAAGAATTCAACAACAAATTCAACGAACTCCTGAAATACATTGAACAACAAAAAAGAGAAATAGAAGCCATCGAGACAACTAAAGAAATTCCCGTATACAAAGCAACACTGATACCAGGCCCAAAAAAATTAACACTAGAAGAATATAAACAACGCCAAGAAGACCATAAACAACGACCAAACAAACGTCGAACGAGAGCCGGAAAACAGGTGAAACACCGGAAACAGCTAAGCGAGCTACACAGGCTGATAAACATAACGAAAGGAAAAGAAAAATATAGTTTCATCCAGCAACTCAAGGACTTGAAATACAAAATTACAAATAAAATAAATTAAATCGACAATAGAAAAATGAAATAAAATTAATACCATCTAAATCAAAATATATGTTTCCAATACCACCAGACGCAGCTTGGTACCTCACGATGCTAGACAACAAAAACAATGATAAAATTATAATCACGGAAAACATACAAAATAATGTGGGATCAGCAGTCACTACATCAGATGTAAGGCGTATATCAGCAACAGCAATTATAACAATAATCATTGTAATTCTAATTATTTATATACTTTATAAGATTAGCAATTACTATAAGAAGTATGTCCTAAAACACATAAATAGAATACAAAATGTCTAAATAAATATATATATAAAAAAAAAAAAAAAAAAAAAAAATTTCCATCAAATGCAAATTTTAACTGACCTTTTTAAACAAATAAGGACAATAAAAATTAACATAAAGAAGACTACAAATAGAACATACACAACGAAAACAATAGAAAATAAGTTAGAGGAAATAAATAGGTATAAAAATGAATTTGACGAACACAAACAGACACTAAGAACAAACCACGAACTACTAACACTAACGGAAGAGTTCTATATATTAGTAAAAGAATCACGATTACTACTTAAACAAATGCTAGACAAACAAGACACTAACAAGCCGACAAATTTAACGAATAAAGAACCCAAAATGGCAGAATTTAACTTAGAGACGATTATGAAGATAATACCCATTTTCTCAGGGAATTATAAAGAACTAGAAGGATTTCTTAAGCTAATCGACTTATTATACAACACCTACTCATCCGACGATAAAAAGAAACTAATAGAATTAATAGTGAGCATAAAATTAAGCACAAACGTGAAAACCACTCTAGGATACACAGCCAACATTGACACCTTTCCTAAACTACAGACACTTTTACAAAATACATACAAGAGCAATCTAACTACAGCTCAGATACACACACAACTAGCCACATTAACGCAAAGAAACAATTCGGTAACACAATTCAAAGACAAACTAGTAAACCTTATAACTGAACTTAACAATCTACATATAGCAGAAACAACAGGCGATGATGCACAAAGACACGTCATCATTAAAATGAACGAAAACTATGCCTTAACGGTGTTCAAAAATGGTTTGAACGATGACCTGAAGCAAACCGTTTTTGCAGCTCAACCTAAAACTCTAACCGATGCAACGAATTTAGCATTCGAATTAGAAAGAAATAACAAAACAAGCAACCAATTGCTGTATTATAGAAATCAACCAAATAATAGCAATTATTCAAACAATTATCGGAAGTACAACGCACATAACAATAATTATCCAAACCGTAGATATTTCAACGACAATAACAACAATCGCAATAAACAAACTAACTACTACAATTCTAATCGCAGACAACAAAATAATAATAACAATTCCTATAACAATCGCAGAGTCCCAAATAACTACAACAATTTTAATAACAATTCAAACCAGCGAAACAACAACTCTAACAGGAATCAAGTATCACGTAATAACAAGAACTACAACAATAACAACAGATATAATGGAAACCCGCATAATCAAAATAGAATGTACATTACAGAAATAAATGACCAGGGAAACGAAGAACGCTCGGAGATCGTAACAGAAGATCATCCGGGACAGCAAAATTAAAGATATTCAAAATCTCGGATAACACAACAAATTATATAAACATAAGATGTAAAAACGTAAACAGAAACTTGAAATTTCTTATAGACACAGGCGCGGATATATCTGTTTGCAAGCTCGGGAATATAAATCCACTAGATTTGATGACGGAAAAACAATGCAAACTAACAGGTATTACAGACAATGAAATACTTACACTAGGAACAGTAAAATTGGAACTCGATTTCCAATACCGTATAGTACCCCACATATTTCATGCAGTTGATGATAATTTTCCCATAGGAACAGACGGCATAATAGGCAGAGATTTTTTCTCAAAATACATGTGCAAAATAGACTACGAAACACAAACATTGACTACAGTACTAGACGATACACACGTAATAATAAACTTACACGTCAATAAAAACGCATACGACGTCATACGGATACCACCTAGGACAGAAATAATACACCCCATCTTTCTAGACATAAAAGAGGACAAAGTCATTTTAAACGAGGAAATTCAAAGAGGAATATTCATAGCTAACTCGATAATCCCAGCAAAAGGAAAATGTCACATTAAACTATTAAATACAACTGATGTAGAAGTCAAAATAAATAAATTCACACCGAAAATGGAACCACTCTCAAATTACGAACAGCTTAAATATAAATGTAACAACAATGACAAACGATTCAAAAAACTACTTCAAGAACTAGATATAAACACTAGTCACCCTTTAACAGAAATTTTTAGAAATTACCAAAATATTTTTCACCTAGAAAATGAGCAACTAACAGTAAACAATTTCTACACTCAATCACTCTTTACAACTGATAACACACCAACCTACATAAAAAACTACAGATTACCTCAAAGCCATGACGAAGAAATACATAGACAGATAAAAGAATTATTAAAAAACGATGTTATAGAAGACTCAATTAGTCCTTACAATGCACCTTTATTACTAGTACCCAAAAAATCCAGCGACGACACTAAGAAGTGGCGATTAGTTGTCGATTTCAGAAAATTAAACGACAAATTAATAAACGACAAATTTCCACTAACTAGGATAGATGATGTATTAGACAAACTAGGACGAGCAAAATACTTCTCTACACTTGACATGACTAGTTCTTTCCACCAAATACCGCTTGATAAAAATTCAAGACCACTGACAGCCTTTTCGACTAACGACGGTCACTACCAATTTAAAAGACTACCTTTTGGATTGAAAATATCCTCAAACAGTTTCCAACGCATGCTTACTTTAGCATTGACGGGTTTAAGCTCAGAAGCATTCCTATATGTTGACGATATTATAATTTTCGGATGCAGTTTACAGCATCACAATGACAACCTTATTAAAGTTTTTGACAGACTTTCAAGATATAATTTAAAACTGAATGCAAGTAAATGTAAATTTCTGAGACCGGAAGTAGTATATCTAGGACATTTGATAACGCAAGAAGGTATCAAGACAGACCCCTCGAAGTATGACACAATTAAAAATTATCCTACACCAAAAAACGCAGACGACGTTAGACGATTTGTAGCTTTTTGTAACTATTACAGACGATTTATAAAAGACTTCGCGACAATTGCACAATGTTTAAACAAACTGATGAAGAAAAATCAACCGTTCAAATGGACTGAACAATGCCAATCTGCTTTTGAAACGCTTAAGCAAAAATTAATAGAACCTCCAGTATTACAATATCCGGATTTTACAAAACCTTTTATTGTAACAACTGATGCTTCGAATTTTGCATTAGGAGCGATTCTATCACAGGGCGAAATTGGACATGACTTGCCTATATCTTACGCAAGTAAAACCTTGCAAAAGCATGATATTAATAAACCAGTAATTGAAAAAGAATTACTTGCTATTCACTGGGGAATAAACTTCTTTAAACCCTACTTATACGGAAGGAAATTTATCGTCGTGACAGACCATCGACCTTTAGTCTCATTATTCAGTCACAAAAACCCATCATCAAAAATGACGAGAATAAGATTGGATCTTTCAGATTATGACTTTGAAATCAAATTCAAGCAAGGAAAGATCAACACCAACGCCGACGCGCTATCAAGAATACAAATAAATTCGGAAATTTTAATAAATATGATACCCTCAGAAGAGGACAAAACAAAAAGTAAAGCATTGGTTATAACAAGGGGAATTAAAAAGAAGCTAGCAAATGAAAATGAACAAGATACCTGCACATCTCAGAACGAGTCTGATCAACTTTTCATATGGGATTGCACATCTATTACTGACGTCAGAAATATAAAACGATTAAAGTTCATTAAAAGCGAAAAAAATTATACACGTGTTGAAATTATAGATGATATCGTACAAGTACGATGTGGTGACAATCCAACGAATCTAGATTCGACTTTGGAGAAACTATCATCTCTTATGAATAAAAAGAATATAAAAGAACTAGCGCTAGAAGTAAATGATGCTATATTTGAAATAATTGATAAAAATGAACTAAAAAGAAAATTTAATAAGCTGCAGCAGAAGAGAACATCAAAGTGTAATAAAACTCTTAATATATTGATATATGTAACCCCGAAGAAAATAACAAGTAAAACCATGCAACATACACTGATAAAAGAATTCCATGATTCACCCCAGGGAGGACACCTAGGAATCAGAAAAACAGTACTAAAATTAAAACAGCGCTATACTTGGAAAAACATGCGGCAAATGGTTAAGAATTACGTAAATAAATGTGAAAAATGTGCTCGTAATAAACACACGAGACACATAAAAGAAAATATGACCATAACAGACACACCAAATACGAGTTTCCAAACAATATCCATTGACACAGTAGGTCCACTCAAGATATCAAACGGATACCGGTACATACTTACGATGCAGTGCGAACTCACAAAATTCGTAATTGCACACCCCATTGAGAACAAAGAAGCAAAATCAGTTGCACAAGCATTAGTCGAACAGTTAATCTTAAAATTTGGTTTATTCAAAAAATTGAAATCTGACCGTGGAACGGAATTTACGAACGAGTTAATGAGAAACATATGCGAACTACTGAAAATAGAACAAATATTTTCAACCCCCTACCATCACGAGACACTTGGTGCACTTGAGAAAAATCATAGAACACTTAACGAATACCTTTTGTCTTTTGCCGATGATTTCGAATGGGACAAATGGATACCCTATTACACTTTCGCATACAATTCCACACCACATGTAGACAATTCTTACACACCTTTTGAACTAATTTTTGGTAAATTACCATCCCTTCCTAGTGATTTATTCTGTGACAAAACAAAACACTACAATTTAGAAGACTATAAAAACGAACTACAAATAAGATTAAAGACTGCATTAGACAAAGCTAGAAAACTGATAAATATTGTAAAAAACAAAAGAAAATTACAATACGACAAAACTACAATGGTATCAAATTTTGATGTAGGAGACCTAGTTTTAGTGAAATTGGAAAACAGAAAAAAGAGTCAAAGTCCATACCATGGACCTTACAAAATAATAAGTAGAGACGGAGTAAACTCCATAATAGAAATAAATAACAAACATAAAAAATTCCATAATAATATTTTAAAAAAGTATGTAAGCGTATAATTAAACATAAATGTTACAAATTACTAGTACATAAACCAAACAAAAAAAAAAAAACAAAAAAAAAAAAAAGAATTTTAAATTACGAAATATTTTCTTTATCAAATGTACTCGTAAAATTCAAATATTTTTAAATTATTAAAACATTAAAATTATTATATAAACATTTAAAATTACAAAGAAGTATAATTATAGCAATATACTTAACAACAAAGATAATAATGTATCATTTTTCGTTAAATTTTTGTAAAATAAGTTTTGAATGTATATACATATAGTAATATATTTAATTATAAAGAAAATGTAGCATTATTTTTCGATAAATTATTGTTAAATAAATTTTGAACGTATAAATAGAATACAGTAATATACCTTATAATACAGATAAAAATATAATATTATACATTAATCACTACAATACAAATTATATGTACATACACTTTAATTTAACATAAATAAGTTCATTAATTATTGCCAGAACTCCACCGTCTTAAAAATTGTACTTCAAAAAGTAAATTTTCGCTTAAGGGTAAGGGTGTAGTGTACTCATAAAGTCACTATTACTCCCCAATACTTTTTCATAAAAAACCTTGTACTTGAAAATCATAATTTCCGATAAGCATTTTTCATGCTTACCTTAATACTTTTCATCCCCTTCAGCTTGCGCCGCTAGTCTAATTTAACATAACCCAATGCTTGGCACAAGCGTATACAACAACAACAACAACAATAAAATTATGAGTGCATTGCCCAAGAAGAATATTATGTTACAATAGTGCTAACGACACATTTTAATTCAAGGCCAAAATAAATGCACTTGTTGTTGTTGGTGTTTTGGTTTAAAAATTAAATATGTAAATATATAGAATATGTTAATATGTAAATAATTATGTGATCGACCAAAAATGAAATTGATTGGCGATGGATGTTAAAGACAAAATTTAAGGGAGGAGTTTAGAAAATACTGGCACAATATTTTTAAGAATAATAGTGGTAAAAATTGTATATAAACTTTGATTTTCAAAAATAAAGACAGATGTTACGAAATAGCCTATGTGGCTGTAAACCAAAATATCTCACTCTTTTAATTAGCCTTTGCGGCTTCTCACAAGATAAAGCCTTGCGGCTGAATAAAAAAAGGCGTGTGCGCCTCTAATACACAAGACCCAGGCATTATACACAAACAGTTCAAGATACTTACATTACTTGTCGACCATACACCTAAGTACACTACACCTTAGAGTTTTAGAATTTGCATGTAATTTATACGAAGTGTATTATCAATTTAATTTTTTTTTTGGTATTTTGGCAAAGAATTGAGGCCCAACGAACCTACCCAATTAAAATCCAAAATAAAAAACAAAATATATAACTTTTTTATCAACGAGGTGTATGAGTTAAATTGAATTGAAACAAAGCTCAACGGCTCTTACAACAAATAAATGGATCATTACTTAGGTGTCAATAATTTAGGGATCAATGATTTAGGTGAGTAAAATAAGTCCTTTGTTTAAATTTGAAAGATTTCCATTGAATGAAGCAAAAATAAAAATCATTTGTTTGCCTTTAAGACGTCAATTCATGGGTGGAACGCAAAAAAATAATGAAAAGTGAGAAATTTCTTAAACCTCAATAAATTCCCTTCATGGTGATATAGTTCTATCAGTCCGCAGATGATTTTATGATTTTTGGGAATTTCTTTAAGGAAAATAGAACATCAAAATTAAGTAAAAAATTGAGTTTGATGTTCAAAAACACCATTAAATATCGCACCTACATAAAAAAAGGTGCACAGACAGTCTTACCTACTTAATTGTATGTCGAAAAAAAAAAATAAAACCGTGAACTTTTTTTTAAGAAAGTTACAGAGCAAAAATTGTTTGAGCCTTTTTCAGGCAATTTTAAGCCCGTTTTTGGTGCTTAAATGAAAACCGGCTGTCTATTTTCCACTAACGATACCCGTCTTTTGATACAGATCTTATTTTTTAACCTCATTCTATTAGAAAATGCTAGTGGAGCAAAAAAAAAACACCTTTGCATTTTTCATATATATTGTGGGTGCTCTACTACACATGCTAACGTTCTTTGTCTGAAAATAACCTGTGAAAATATAATTGTTCGCGCCTTTTTCGTAAAATCTGCAATAGAAAGAAGAAGTGTTTAATTAGAGTACCTCAAGGGTATTTTTTTAATAAAATTTTCGTACTTCAACAAGTTAAAGCATAAAATACAAAAACTAAAGCAAAAAAAAAACAAAAAAAATAAAAAAAAATATAAAAATTAAATTAAATTAAAAATAAGGGCAAGGATTAAAAAAAGCGATGATGACAAAGATGGTTTGGACAAAGATTATGACCAAAACTTAGATAAGGAGTAGAACAAACATTTGGAAAAAGATTTTAGGATGGAATTGGACAAGAATTGAGAACAGGATTAGAACAAAGATTTAGACAAGGATATGGATGCATTAAAGACAAGATTTAAGACACAGATTGAGAAAAGAAGTGAGAGAAGGGTTAGGAAAGTAAGAGTGGGGTTAGGAAAGAGATTCGAATAAGGTCAGGAAATTGGATATGTAGATAACAAGTGTTTTACAAGAAGTAGGATAATTATTAGGAAAAATATAAGAATAAGGATAAGGATGAGGTCAAGTTTGAGAAAAAAGAAAAGAATAAGGACAAGGAATTAAGTAAACAATGTCACGTCAACACGTATGGAGTTGTATCGTGGGTCTATATCGTGAAAACAGACAACTCTTTTTTTATCCACAAAAAAAAAAGCTGATTACAAAAATTTCTTGATCTTGCATTCTGGGGTGTTTAAAGTACGCATAGCTCAGGATTTTTGAATATAAATATAGGATTGATAATTGTATCCTTCGGAAAGTAAAGTTTAAAACAACACACTAAAATGCTAATTTCGAACATTGTTTTTCGATGATTTTTGTTCACTATCTCGTCCATGAGTTGACGAATGTTGGTTTTTAATTGTTCAAGAGTCTATTAATAATCAAAACTATTGACAGTACAAAATTTTTCAATTAAATAAAAAAATAAGTAAATCTAAATTGATTTAGTTTCTGTTTTAAAAATTTATTCATATTTTTTTTTTCTTTTCAGGTAAGTGCCATTTTTCATAACTTTGTAAATGCTAAGTATGTACATTTGTGAGATTTTCAAGAACAAATGGTAAGTAAGATTTAAAACAATTCACATAGAAATGCACTAAGAAATGTTTCCTTGTTTACCTTAGGGGTCGTTTATAAACTACGTTACCGATTTTCAACTTTTTTACCCCCCTCCCCTTCCGTTACTCATAGTAGTGCTTTTCGAAACTCATCCCCTCCCCCCATAAAGTAACGTAGTATATGAAATAAAAAACTTAATTGATTAAAAACTATTTTAAAATATATTAAATCTATATCTATATCTATATCTATATCTATATCTATATCTATATCTATATCTATATCTATATCTATATCTATATCTATATCTATATCTATATCTATATCTATATCTATATCTATATCTATATCTATATCTATATCTATATCTATATCTATATCTATATCTTTATCTATATCTATATCTATATCTATATCTATATCTATATCTATATCTATATCTATATCTATATCTATATCTATATCTATATCTATATCTATATCTATATCTATATCTATATCTATATCTATATCTATATCTATATCTATATCTATATCTATATCTATATCTATATCTATATCTATATCTGTATCTATATCTATATCTATATCTATATCTATATCTATATCTATATCTATATCTATATCTATATCTATATCTATATCTATATCTATATCTATATCTATATCTATATCTATATCTATATCTATATCTATATCTATATCTATATCTATATCTATATCTATATCTATATCTATATCTGTATCTATATCTATATCTATATCTATATCTATATCTATATCTATATCTATATCTGTATCTATATCTATATCTATATCTATATCTATATCTATATCTATATCTATATCTATATCTATATCTATATCTATATCTATATCTATATCTATATCTATATCTATATCTATATCTGTATCTATATCTATATCTATATCTATATCTATATCTATATCTATATCTGTATCTATATCTATATCTATATCTATATCTATATCTATATCTATATCTATATCTATATCTATATCTATATCTATATCTATATCTATATCTATATCTATATCTATATCTATATCTATATCTATATCTATATCTATATCTATATCTATATCTATATCTATATCTATATCTATATCTATATCTATATCTATATCTATATCTATATCTATATTCTATACTATTATATAAAATGAAAGTGAAAATTTTTTGTTGACGCAAAACACCAAAAGTACTGGTCCGATTTTTATGAAATAATTTTTAGAATATCACATTTGTGCTACAAAAGGAACATTGGGTATTTTCTTTACGAAATTTCAATAATAAGTATCGTTAATTAAATTGTTAAGTTTTTTAAAAAATCATCCAGAATGCCATGCATTGCTTGATCGTTAGCTTTTCATGCGTTTGTGCTGCGAGAGCCTCAATAAACTGCATGTTGCTCTCTACTGTACTCTTTTTGTTCTCAGCAAGCACAACACAACAAAACAAACAAACAAATACATATACGTACATACTTTGCTGTGCTTAAAGCTAATTGGACCGAAGAACATTCTAATATGTTCAAATTAGTTTTGATGTGGTGAATTAATCTAACACAGTTTTGTTTAAAAGGGATTCACTGACCACCTTTAGCAAGAACGGCTGACTTTTTACTTTATAGAATTGACATTGTGTGATTCAACAAGTTTTTTTATAAATAAACAAGAGAACTGGGACGAGCATAAGAAAAGGGGTTATGGCTTCGACCACACAAGTCAAATTTGTGATATTGAATAGCTTTGGAACTAAACGTCGCATGACAATAAAACTCAGTATGGAGTTACTATACAGAATAGCTATGGAAGCTAAAATCACAGGACATTGAAACTCATAATGGAATTGTCACCTGGGAGTGATGTTCTGCGTGGTGTCAGACTAAGGGACTAATAAAAGTTTTGAATTTACTTATTATTTCCAATATACTTGCCGGGTGCAGCAATATATATTAAAAATATTATTACTTGACTAGCTCTGGGTAGGTGTGCTATCATGACTAGACAATTTTAAGAAAAAAATTTTTAAAATCCATTATTTTTATCGATGAAAACTATTCCATCTTCAATCCAAGAGACGATGCTATCAATCACTGGAATTTAAGAAGCTGGAAAATTTGGGGACTCTACGAAATAGAATTCTTCAACGGATTCTATGTCGACACATTCAAGTGTATCCTCATGTTTTATGCAAAGAAATTCGCATGGTGTTTGAGAGAATACCTGTAAAGGCTGCATCTGTGCAGCAACAAGTTCAGTGTTTTTATAAATATGCTTCCTTAAAATTGTTTTTTATAAATAGTATGTTGTTTTTATACCAATTTATTTTAAATTAAATAAAACTCACTTATGAGAATTCATTGATGTTTTTAAAGAGAAATACAAGCCGCAATACGAATATAGGACACAATCTTGAACTGATTTCGTAATTTAAATTTTTTCAAGTTTTTTTGATTTTTGCTCACGTTACTACTTATATATGAGAATCCCTCGCCCCCTATCGTTACTTATCGTGGTACATTTTAAAACCCCTCCACCCTCCCTAAATTGGTAACGTAGTTTATGAATGACCACTTATGTGTGTAGAATTAGTGTCCAAAGCGTTCTACTACCGGCTATACTGCCGTCCTAAGAAAGAAAGTCCCATCTCCATTTTGGTAGTTTTGAGATTTTTCGTTTTTACGTTTTTATCTTTCTTTTTTACACTGGAAGTGGTAGATGTGACCAAAAATCAGAACACATTCACGGTTCCGAATCTGCCCTTGTCTCAATTTAGGAATTTTGGCGATTGTGACTTTCTTTCTTAGAACGGCAGTATAGCCACTAACGTATATTTTAAGAATTTTCTTGGATTTTTTATTTCAGACTTTTTTAACTGTATGTATCATGTTCGGAAGTTATTTTCGGACATCTACTGCAGCCGTCATTTTGTCGCTTCGTATTCGAGAAAAATTTTTTTACAAATATTTTTATATATTAATTAATATATGTGACTAATAACACTGTTCGACACGAAAAAAATTAATAAGGTTCTGACAACGGATTCTGATAGAGGCAAGAATAGAAAAATACGTGTATCGACGTTTTGAAAGTTTACGGATGAGTATTATTTTAGGGGGGATTTAAATTTTCCCCTTTTTGAACATTCTTATAGTGAATCGGCGTATAAAATCATGTTATCCTTACATTTTGGGTATACGACGTGTTGTGAGGATTTATGTAAAATACTACGGGGAATATTTTTGTGGAACATTTTAATCCCCTAACTTCTCAATTTTTGGGTATTTTTTTACCTTTCTTTGATAAAAGGCAAAAAAGACCCATAAAACAAGGAAATAACTGGTTAAAATGTTCCACAAAAAAATTTGCCATAAAATTCTATTGTAAGTCTCTGAATACACCAAAGCTAAAAATTCTACTTAAATGCCAGAAATCAACAAAACTTCTATGCACTCTTGTCGAGTTAATTTACATGGAAATTTGTGAAAGTTAATCGCACAAAAATGTGCATGTATTAATTGCATTTTTTATGGAAATAAAATTTCAAAAGCACTGTAAATATAAGCTAAAGCTGAAAAATGTCAAACTTTCCAATGAGAATGTCAGTTTGACTGAAATGACACTAGCGTTGTCAGATTTATTTCCTCAGTAACATTATCTTCAAGTAACTTTCAATATATAAATATATACATACAATATATTTTTTTTTTCAATACCTTCGAAAGTTAAGCACATTTAATATTAAAGTTTTAAATAAAGTGAAAGTTGGCAAGTGAAGGACAACTTAATGCATTTGTTTCTCAAAAGAGGATGCAGTATTTTATTTGTATACTTGAAAGTATTTGTTGTGTATGTGTGTGTGCCTGTGTGTGTGTGTATTTTCATGTCCTTGGGTGTTTATAGGAATTGCATAGTAGAGTTGAGATAGTGCTTAACCCGCTTTTCAAGCACACTCAAGTACATACTCCGATGAAATTGTATATTGAACCATTTTAATCCCAAATAAATAAAAATGCATTGAGTATGCAGTAAAACAAGCACTTGAAGCAGAACTGTGTAAATTTAATTCCACCCATGTCGTGTGTTTTGTGCATAGCTTTGAAGATATTCTACAAAAGGATACAAGAAGAGGTTGGTCTAGAAAAGTAGACAGAATGGAAGTTTACTTTGTTTGTGGGAAGTTAGTTACAAGATCTTAGAGCAATTGGATTAAGTAAGATATCAAAAGAAAATATGAGGATCAAAAAATGAAGAGGTAAATTGTGAGGGAAGCACTCCCTATGTTATGCTCTAAGCACTAAGCAGTAGTGATGCTGTATTCTTTAGAGAATTATTTGCTGACAACTTTTATATTAAAATCCAGCATAGGAAATTAATATCATGCCGCCAAAGAAGCATTTTCTTAGTATCTGTCGCAGTATGTCTTCTTCGCATTTGGATTAAGAATATTTTTATAAATTATTTCCTTTCACAAAATTATTTCACATTTTTTCTTGTGCCCATAAGTATGCCACATTTAATTTAAGTTGCTTTAGGCGAATGCTCACGAATCCATATAATTATTATAAACATATATTATACATAGAGTATTTATTATTCTGCAGAGAAAAAAAAAAAAAAATCCTACATGCTCACAAATAATGATAGTCTGCATAGAAATAAGGGCCTTTATACACAGCATGCCGAGACATGAAAGAAGAATACGAGAAAAATTAATAGTAAAAAATTACAGCAACAATAATGAATAAACCACGCATAAGAAATAAGCAAAATATAATCATATTGCATAAGTATTCAATTTGCCATCTTTGAGATTCCAAGAAGAATAGCTTATTCTGAAAAAAAGCTGCTCAGGCTGTATAAGCATGGCGTATGGCATAAATTGTAGAAGAGGTTCTAAAGCTCAAATAGTGAGTCTTTTATTCCTTACAAAAGTCACATAATAAAAAATGATAATGGAATAACATGTGTGCAGAAAATGATTTAATAATGTTAACACACAGCTAAGAGTGGGCAAATGACAGAAGGTCAACACCGAAAAAAATGCGCGGAGTAAATCCAAGTTTTTTCGTGAGTTGAACGATTTTTTGAGGAGTTAAGAATGTTTTGTCGCAGTAAAACTCAAAATTAATTGCATCAATATTTTTTTTTTGTTAATTTAAAGCATTTTCTGCTTAAAACAATTATTTTTCAAAGCTTAAATTAATTTTGAAGCAGTTTCATATTAACCCTGCATCTTTTCGGAATATATGTCGTTTTAACACCGTAAAAGCTTATTGCAAACATCTACAAATGTCATATTTTGTATTTTAAAGCGGAAACGGAGTTATATTGAGCACGAAACAGAGTTTAATCGAGCAAATATTTTCATTTGTTCGTTTTACTTTGAATGAAGAGAAAGTACTTAAGTATTTTAACAATCAAATCAAGTGTGCTGTAAAAATGAAATGTTGCACAATGATAAAAAAGGGCCGTTTTTAAATATCACGCGTTATATGTTTTCATATATCTTTATTTTCACTTACGATGTGTTTATTTTAGAAACTTTTGGGTAATCAAACAGTTTTATAAATTTTGCTATACATCTGTTGTTTTAATAAAAGTGGATATACATATGAATCTGCTTTCAGAGGAATTAATATTTTCGAAAATACTAAAGTCACATACATATGTATCATATGTTATTAACTTAGCATTATATACTAATAAACTAATTTTAAATGTATGTTAAAAATACATACATTTTTAACTTAACGCCCACTTAAGACAAATCACTTTGAAGATATTCTATCTACATTAAGAGAAATAACGAATATTAGCATTATCCACGCCTATGTATACATTTTATTTAAATATTAACGTGTCGTTTCTACAATCCCGCCGACTTTTCTAATAGTTACATCTAACCCAACTCTTATTGCGTTTTCTTTTCTCGGCAAAAAATTCTGCCCTCTGATAGTGCAGAATATTTAGCATTTTGACCTGAACTCAAAAAATGTTGACCTGTCCTTAGTCGAAAAAAGATCAGAAAAAATGCAACATTTTTCCAATAATGTTGTGTTGGCTGTACTGTTGCTTTCTTTTGAGAACAATTTTCATAATGTTTATATTGTCATCCGTGGAAAAGCTCAAACTTTAATGAAATGTCAATGAAAATCTTAAATATTTACCTAACATGTGACTTTTTTGTTCATTCAGTTGGTAGCATTTGAGGGCATAATTTAAAACCGTCGATCTTGAGAGTGCGAAAATTCTGCATTTTTTGTACTTTCGAGGTCAACATTTTCGAGAAAAGTACACGATTTAATTAAAGAATTTTCAGAATTTTTTTCAAGAAAAGAACACAAAAAGTGCGGAATTCTCAAAGAGGGCAGAAAAAATGCAGATTTTTTGAGAAAAGAAAGCGCCATTAAGGCCACAACATAAGGACAAACATAACCCTAGCGTTCACTCTGTTGTTCAGCCCTGACTAGATTTTGCTAGATTCTTAAAAAATATCCTTCCTCTCGTTCAACGAACAAAACCACAGCAAACAATTATGAAATTAATGCAACTATTTATCCCTTTTCCGTATATGATGAATATAAAAAATTCCTTTTTAAAAATATGGCACTTTAAATTAAAGAAATGAAACACCTTTTGCAGCTATGGTAACAGCTCATGTATGACAGTTGAGCGCAAGTTAAGCTAATAATTAAAAAATTTGAGTAATTTTGTTCAAGTTTTTTAAAAAAAAATAACGTTTCGGACGATGGAAAGCGTTCAAATAATAAACATTGGGGATTGCCAAAGCGTGGATCAGCTGCTTTGCATTTCTTTTAGTGAACGCAGTGAAGATGAAGAAAGTATTGAAAACCTTCTTCGGCAGAAGAAAATGCCAGAATTTTTGATCGAGCGATGCAAGGGTGAGAATTTGACGTAAAAAAATAAACAAATTAAAATGTTTTATTCTTCTAAATGTTTACTCTCTTGCAGAGCTGGGAATCACAATCAGTCACTTGGACAAAATTGATAAAGAAGACATTGGCATCCTTATCCCAGACGACCAGTTAGGTGTTAGGATTCTATTTAAGAACAAATTGAAGAATTGGATACTAAGTCACTAGGTATGAAACAACTACAATATTCAGAAAATATGTGCGACGTGATGAAACCTTCCAACAAAACTTACAATTGGCTAGTTTTTAGTTTGTTTCTTGAAAAGTTATTATTACGTATATTCTAAATTTATTATTAATTATGTTAATCAAAAGCTTATGTATAACAAATCTTTACTTTTTATTGTTATGACTTAAAACTAATACTTATGTTAACCAAATTTTTAATTTTCATTGCATTTAATTGAAACAAAAAATGAATAAAATGAATTGAACAAAAAAGAATAACGAGTTCTTAATTTGACTCTTTTGTGGGTTGTTTTGTATATTTTTTAAGCTCAACTCAACATTTAAATGAGTTAGTTGTAGTTTTTTTTAAGGTAAATCAAAATTATAAAATTCTCAATGCAAGTCCGCAAACATTAATACAACTCAAAACGGAGTTAGCATGACTACTCAAACAAACTTAAATTTCAGAGTAATTTGAACACTCAAACGGAGTTAAATATGGTTTTTATAGCTTTGGCAAAATATCATGCACGAAAAGAGTTGAATGGACCGCGAATATGGCTTTATTTACTCCTTTTTTTTTTTTTGGTGTAGTTAAGAATAGATCAGGCCAAGCCTTTTTTAGTAGAATTTCAAAAATTTTTATTAAAGTTCAAAAATTAAAATAGGAAAAAAGGAACATACGAGGGTAACCCTAAAAACTTCCTAAATAAATGGTGTCTCAGTAAGAGTGCTTTTTTTAAATTTAGTGTTATTTTTTAACTATAATTAATTTAATTAATTAATTATAATTGCGTTATAATTGTCAAAAGTTATTACAAACATTTGGAAAGTTATGCTGAGACCGCTCGTAAACTTCGAACAATTTTCAGTAGAGAAAGTGCACTTAATGTGTCAACCATTCGAAGAGTGGTCAAAAAATTTGAAAAAACTGGGTCGGTTATGGACAGTAAGACTACAGTGCGTCAACGTAACGGTCGGTCTCTTGAAAATATTGCTGGTGTAGGCCAGAGTGTCGCCGAAAATCCGACATCATCAATTCGGCATCGTTCTCAACAACTTCAAATTTCACGAAACACTATGCAGCGAATTTTGACAAAAGATCTCCACCTTCATGTGTACAAAATTCTGTTTACTCAGGAGCTCAAACCAGCAGAACATGGTAAGCGCCGGCAATTCGTTGAATGGGTAATGGAGCAAATTGAAGTATATGCCAATTTTTCCAAAAAAGTCATCTTCTCCGATGAAGCGCATTTCTATTTGAACGACTTCGTGAATAAACAAAATTGTCGAATTTGGGGCTCAGAAAATCCTCATGCAATTCATGAGAGCCAAATGTATCCACAAAGAGCAACTGTCTGGTGCGGATTTTAGTCAGGCGCACAGTGTATTGAATCCATACAAAATTGGAACATAAATAGAAGGAGTGCTCTTATGATAATGAAATTTTGTGTGCTGGATGAATTTAAGCTAATTAAGAAAAACTGCAAAAATAGTTGAAATTGGTCAGTTCCTAGGGGTACCTCCCTTGGACCTATATTAATTTTTAACATTATTTTGTATGGGAGGTACATACAAAAATTGAGCGATCTTAACAAAATTTGGTCAAAAGGCTAGACAATTAAGAAAATAGAAGTGTACTAAAAATGATTGAAATCGGTAGGTTCCTAGGGGTATTTCCCGTGGACTTTTATTGATTTTTTACATTATTTTGTATGGGAGGTACATACAAAAGCTGGCCGATGCTTACAAAACTCGATGAAAAGGCTACACAAATAAAGCCATACTCGTGTTCTAAAAATGGTTGAAATCGGTCGGTTCGTAAGGGTACCTCCCTTGGACCTATTTTAATTTTTTTTCATTATTTTGTATGGGAGGTACATACAAACATTGGTCGATCCTTACAAAACTCGACGAAAAGGTTAGTAAAATAAAACAATATATGTGTTCTAGAAATGGTTGAAATCGGTCGGTTCCTAGCGGTACCTCCCTTGGACCTATATTAATTTTTTACATTATTTTGTATCGAAGGTACATACAAAAATTAAGCGATCTTAACAAAATTTGGTCAAAAGGCTAGACAATTAAAGAAAAAGAAGTGTACTAAAAATGATTGAAATCCGTGGGTTCCTAAGGGTACCTCCCGTGGACCTGTATTGATTTTTTACATTATTTTGTATGGGAGGTACATTAGAGTGTCCCTTATTTTGCGATTTTTGGAAATGTCAAGGGGCTGAAAGGTTTTTTTATGCGTTTTTTTATTCTAAGAACGAAACTACAAAAAAATTTTTTCACGACAACGTTTACCCGTGCCAATCGGGCCCGAAATTTCGAAAAAATGCCCATATTAGACCATATTTGCACAAATTAAAAAAAAATATTTTCTCTGCTTTTTATAAATGTTTTACATTTTTTGGAACACATACATAAGAAATATGATATCTACAAAGTTTTTTTATGGTGGGCGTGGTTACCGCCCCTGCTGCGTCGAAATTTCTCCCGCAGCCTTTTCCCACTTTTTCATGCAATTAGTGCAATTTAGGTATTAATATCAACAATAAATAAATACATTTTTATTATGCTAAAAGTATGATTACATTTCATTAAATTCACATTATGTACTTACAAAAATTAACAATAAATTAAAAAACTAGTATTTTAACCTGCGGCGGGCGCGCAACAAGCTAATACCTACAAGCAGTCTTATTGCGGCTTTTTAACCGAAATCATAGTTTTTTTTTTATAAATAAAAGATATCAAAAACCAAAAATATATGCTCCTTGAAGGGTTAAATTTTAATAAGAAATACAAATTAATTATAAGTTTTTTTAAGAGCATGTATTTTTTTTTTTTTTTTTTTGACAGTTCGAGTATATTTTTCGAGTATTTTGGGCCACAAAAGTAGGTTTTGTAGCTGCGCTTCTGATTTTGTAAGCTCGAGAAATTCTTGAGCAAGTTGTACCCCACGCTCCGCAGCATCATTTACAATACAAAGATCTTTAAAATAATTTTTTACTCTCTGGTATTCTTCATCTTTTTCCCATTCGTCAGAATCATATTTTAAAAAATTGCATGTCAGACTAAACCTACGAAATAGATTTGTTGTTCGACAAGATGCAAAACAATCTAAATCTTTTTTGTCCATTCATTTAAAGAATTTGGGTTTGCGATTGGATGATTACATGGAAACTTCTGAGCTTGCAATGCTGTCACCATACTGCGTTTTCTCTCAATAGAAACTGCATCATCGAAAAAAGCGAGTGCTACAAGTTCTTCGCCAAGGTACCAAAGATGCCGACCAAATATTTGACTTGCAGCAATGGATATTTTTTGTTAATTGTCTTGTATGCGACCAAATCTTTTAAAAAAGACAGATCCTGATTTTATGCTATTAGTAGCTTCAAACCAGACTTTGATGTATAGTAGAACTACAAAAATATAGACTTGACGGATTCCGATAATAATGAATAGCATAAAAGCTCCAAATAAGGCTCTGTCTTTTTTAATTAATTTGTATTTCTTATTATAATTTAACCCTCCAGGGGCATACATTTTTGGTTTTTGATATCTTTTATTTATAAAAAAAAAACTATGATTTCGGTTAAAAAGCCGCAATAAGACTGCTTGTAGGTATTAGCTTGTTGCGCGCCCGCCGCAGGTTAAAATACTAGTTTTTTAATTTATTGTTAATTTTTGTAAGTACATAATGTGAATTTAATGAAATGTAATCATACTTTTAGCATAATAAAAATGTATTTATTTATTGTTGATATTAATACCTAAATTGCACTAATTTCATGAAAAGGTGGGAAAAGGCTGCGGGAGAAATTTCGACGCAGCAGGGGCAGTAACCACGCCCACCATAAAAAAACTTTGTGGATATCATATTTCTTATGTATGTGTTCAAAAAAATGGAAAACATTTATAAAAAGCAGAGAAAAGATTTTTTTTTAATTTGTGCAAATATGGTCTAATATGGGCATTTTTTCGAAACTTTCGGGCCCGATTGGCACGGGTAAACGTTGTCGAAAAAAAAAATTTTTTTTAGTTTCGTTCTTAGAATATAAAAACGCATAAAAAAACTTTTCAGCCCCTTGACATTTCCAAAAATCGCAAAATAAGGGACACTCTAAGGTACATACAAAAGTTGGCCGATCCTTACAAAACTCTGTGAAAATGTTAGTAAAATAAAGCAATACATGTGTTCTAGAAATAGTTGAAATCGCTTGGTTCCTAGGGGTACCGCCCTTGGACCTATGTTAATTTTTTACATGATTTTGTATGGGAGGTACATCTGTTACTCATAAATATTCCCATTTGTATTAATTAAAAAAATAATTTTTTAGGGCAAATTTAATTTTATTTGCAATAGAAAAATAAAATTGGTAACTTAATTTTTTTAACAAAATGTGACATAAAAAAGTAAAAAATCAGTTTTTGATTTTGATTTTGATTTTGATTTTGATTTTGATTTTGATTTTGATTTTGATTTTGATTTTGATTTTGATTTTGATTTTGATTTTGATTTTGATTTTGATTTTGATTTTGATTTTGATTTTGATTTTGATTTTGATTTTGATTTTGATTTTGATTTTGATTTTGATTTTGATTTTGATTTTGATTTTGATTTGATTTCATGCAACGTTTTTTCATTGTTATTGCATTTTCGCTACATTAAGCGGTGTCATGGCGCCAAATTTTAGTTCTAAGGTCAGGACCAATCTTTGTTGTTTCTTATTGTTAAATAATATTTACCGTAGCGCCTTTACTAAGCAAGTAAAATGCATTCATAAATAAACAGTATTGCATTTTCGTTGTACTAGGTGGTATCTCCACAACCTGACGGCGTCAAAAATTGATTTCATTATTTTTGTTCCAAGGCCGGAGTTAATAACATTTATATAATAACATTTAATTAAGTTAATAAGATTTCTTTTCTTACCGAATAAAATTTCCATGCAACGCAGTACATGATTGTTACATTTTCTATCTTTGAGCTGCTCGGTCTCATGACTTGGAATTTTTTTTTATTTTTGTTATAAAGGCTACCGTTAGCCGTTACTGGCGTATTATATCTTTTGCCTGGCACATGGCACCTAATGATAATTCCATGTAACTTATTTGCAGTTTCGTTGCTTAAGGAAAAATTCTAGAAAAGAGAATTATTTCCTCTCATAAAAATTCGCATAAAATCTCATAAAGCGTATCATGTGAGACTTTGACTAATTTTTCTTTATATTTTTTACAATTAGAAAATGAAATTATTTTTGATTTGAATCCAGGTTTTTAAAAACCTAAATATTTTTTATATAATTTTATAACATGTTTTTCTATCAATTAATAATATTGTTATTCTTTTCTTTTTTTTAAATCTTCAACGTGTCAGTATTTTTTGTTACTTTCTCTTTATTCTGTCCATTACTTTGGCCATCGAGTTCAATTTAGTTGTTACTTAACTCAACTTAGTATTTAATGCTACTCGTTATCGAGTTATTGTACACAACTTTCAAATACTTAGACATTTTATCCCTGCTCTTGCACACACAACACAAAAACACAACATACACATACACACACACAGCCACACTCAAGCTGAAATATCCTCGCAGCACATTGCAGCATCATCATCTCACCTCATCGCAGTTTAACGTTCAATGGCACCAGCTGAGTATTCGATCAAGTGGTCAATGGCTCGTGCTGTGCGCCACACTCTCGGACGTAGTAACTCAATTTCCTGCGTTAATAGCACTCGCTCGTTGCAGTCAGCTATGGGTGTTTATCTCACTAACAATGAGTGCCTAAGCGTATTTGAGTGTACCTATACGTGTGAGTGCAAGTGTATGAAGCACATGTCGACATTAAATTGTCTCGATGGTGTTTGTCCGTTGGTAATGTTTGTTGCTTTACTGATAAAACCTATCCAGAGCATCTCGGGAATAGGATGAAGTAATTTAATAATTCTACGCATTATTGGCAAAGTTCACTAGCACACCAAGTTTCTGCGTATTTTGTTTATTTTTTTCAGTTTTGTTTTTCTTACTTACAAGTTTGCGGCTGTGATAATTTTATATATATGTGTGTGTGTTTATAAGTTTAATAGTTCATTCTGGTATTAGTTTATGAAGTTCATCTACAGTGTAGATTCTACACCATCAAACGCATTAAGTAATTGCTTTGTGGAGCTGGATGAATTTTCAGTGATGTCGCCTTGTGAATAGAAGGTATTCTGATGATGAAACGTCGGCTCAATGGTATTTGGCGTAAAAAAGATGCAATATTGTTACTCGTTACTCGATATGAATGTTGATGACATCTAAGCGCTTTTTGCTACAACGATATAAGTTCAAATTTGTTCCTTGGAGTCGTTTATTCCTGGAAGTGTTTTGTGGTAGTTAATCTTCTATGATTATTTAATGTTATTAAATATTAAAAAATAAAGGTAGAAACGAATAAGAAAGATCACATGCTTGCATATGAAATTATTTCTTTTCATCTCATTCAAAGTTGTGAACTTTAAAAATGTATTTGATGGTCTATTGTTTAGACTAAGCAATTGAAACTTAACTTTAACCATATTTTAAATATGTTGGTGTTAAGTTTACTGCGTATTCAAAGACATTTTTTCAAACTTCTAATGTAAATTCCACGAATAGGTTTTAAAGTACAGTACTGTAACCACTTCGGTACAATACTAGAGTGCAGAAATTAGCGTTGTAGAACTGTGAATTGAAATAAAATACTAAATGACATTCTTTCAGAATAAAAATTTGCTTGATTAGAAAAATAATTTTACGACATTTGTGTTTAAATATGATTTCGAAAATGTGGCCGTCGCGTCTGGCTCGGATGTGGCGCATTCTGATAGAGCAATTTTTGATTAATTTCCAAGCATTTGGGGTTGTATTTCGACATTGGTTCGCACAATGTCTTCTACCAAGACGTCCAAAATTGCTTGTTTGTTCACATAAACCAATAACTTCATATAACCCTAGTGAAAATAATTCAAAACAAGTGCGTTCGAGAAATAATGCTTGTGTTAAATCAACCATACTCAACCTGTGGCCCGTGGGCCGCATGCGGACCGCCAAGCTTTTCTATGAGACCCTTAACACATATATTATCAGAAACATGATTTAAAAAAATTGTTCTTAATATCAGATATCTTGAGATTCATTTCGGCTTTGACGTACAGAATTTGGTACTCCGTACTTAAGGATTAAAAAAATATACAAAATGGTGACAGGTTGCAAATGATAGGTTGCAAATTACAAAGTAGATAAAGTAATAATTTATAGTAAATAAAGTACTTTATGGCACGTAAAATACTTTGTAAGTAAATGAAGTACAAAGTACTACGCGGAATACGGATACAACAGAATTTTTTGTTTTCTTATTAAGTATTGTTTTGTTATAATTTAATTACCCATAATGGTGGGAGTGTCTTCAAAATGCAATCGAAAAATGTCCGACGAAAAGAGAGGGTTTCAAGACAAATGGGAAGAAGAATATTTCATTGCAACAAATAAACATAGTTCGACCACATGCTTGATCTATCGTGAGAGAGTTATATTAAAAAAATGCTTTTGAATTTTACTTTTTTCACTATTATATGAACAGTATGCTGATAAGCGATATGTACTTTTATTAGTCGATTTTAGTTTCTAATTTTTAAAAACTCTTCCCAGCAAACATTATGACTCTTAAAAGACTTTCTTTATCGAATGAAGTCGAATCGAATATTGCAAAGTGAAATTTTTAAATTTTAATTTTTCTACAGTTACTTTTTATTTAAAATGTTTTAAAAAAAATTTCAGTAATTTTTTTTTTATTTTCAATTAAAAAATATTTTAAATAAATTTTAATCTAAAAATATATTTCAACCTAAACGGATCATTGTTACTTCTATGAGTTTTGAAAGAGTCTTCATTATGCGTCTTTAAAGATTCCATTACATGATTCTTAAAAAAGTATTAAATATGGCTTTTAAAATAGTATCAATTTTCAGTCCAAAAGACTAATATATATGAGTTCTAAAAAAGTATTTATTATGAGTATTTAAAGAGTCTGTGTTATGAATCTTAAGAGATTATTAAATATGAGTCTTCAAATAGTCTTAATTTTGAGTCCAAAATAAGACACAAAGCAGTCATTATTATGAATCATATTTTGAAGCCCATATCCTACGAAAATGTACTCATGGAGCATTCCACTGAAAATGGTAATTTTTGACACATACATATCTCATTGTTTTTTTATAAATTGATTGACGGAGTTGGTGGTAACGTAAAGCGACTTGTAAGCCAAAAAGCTCGAGGCCAAGGAGATTTTTTCGAACTTGTAGTATTTCGTCATACCATGATCAACGGAGTCTAAATAAGTATATTTTTAATTTTACAGAGATAATTAATTTTGCTAAAATTCTCCAATAATGCCAAAAAATAAAAAGTATGGTGGACTGCGGTTGTCCCGTACAAACAAACATCTTTTCATACTTAGTACTGCCTCTTTCTGAATATTTTCAGGAACAAATAATTGATTTTGAAAAGCCTCCGTTACACTTTATTAATGTACTAGATGCTTTGAACAATTACATTTCGGTTTATTTTTAATTTAAGATCTTAACTTATCAAATGCGTACGATTTGTCCCGTACCAACAGTTGAATGCTCCTCACAGAAGAGTCTTTTTTGAGTGCATTATGACGATGAAAACTTATTTATGTGAGCCTTAAAAGATTCTTTTAAGAGTCATAATGTTTGCTGTGAAATATAATCCTTTTGTGAGTCTTTGTTATGAACAATCATAATACCGTCTTATTTAGGACTTTTTAATGAGTTCTTTTTATGACAACTCATAAAGCAAGCATAATATTAATTTTTTTTAGAGTAGTAGTTGAGTAGTCATTTTACAATCATATCAAAGACTACTTCAGGAGTTTTTTAATTGCGTACTCATAAGACATGCATAGAAAATACTCTTTTGAGAGTCTTATTTCTGAGCAATAATTTTACAATCATATCAAAGACTCCTTTAGGAGTCTTTTTATTGCTTACTCATAAAACACGCATAGTAAAGACTCTTTTTAGAGTAATTTTTTTTTTTTTTTTAAACACTCAGAAAATGTTTGCAGGGTTAGTTTTTCATTTTAAAAATAAATGGTTTCTACAAAAAGAGGGGTTTCATGATTTTTTTCGTCCTATCAGTATAGCGTTTCGGCCCGCGTAACTTTACAAATGTATGTATGTGGCCCGAAGAAAGTAAAGGTTGAGTATCATTGTGTTAAATGTTTCCTTAAGATAGTAGATTCTTTGACGCGCTGTATGGCATGTCGCACCACCCTGTTGAAAAAATATTACCAATTGAGCCATGAAATAATCGGCAATTATGGATAAATGGCACTCACCGTTGACGGTAACGCTCGCGCCAGCCTCATTTTTAAAAAAGTACGGACCAATAATTACACCGGCTCATAAAGTGCACCACAATGTGATTTTTTTTGGATATAACGGTGCCATTAAAATCTCTTGTGGATTTTCTGCACTTCAAATCCGACATTCCTGCTTATGGACATGCGCATTGAGCCATAAATGAGTCATCCCTGAACAGAATATTGCGATGAAACTGTAGGTTGGCTTCCAATTAATTTTCAACTCATTGATCGAATGGTGTTCGGGCGCTAATTTACTTTGTATAAAATAATAATAAAAATAAACTGGCCATTTCAGCCCTTGAAAGGACTTTGACCGAACTTCTCATCATCAAATTGTGTTGTGCATGTTATAAAATGTTTGAACACAATTCATCGAGCACTGGAACTACTACTTTTATGCCGACTCCGAACGGCTAATATGAATGTTCTCAAGAAGCTTTACATGGCATTATTTACTCTCTGAGGTTTGCCATTGTCTGCAGAGAGGTGACGAACAGAAAAATTAATTCAATTGAAAAAACTTTCTGTGTCAGACCACCAGGGTTCTCTACCGCCACAGTATAAAATGGTAAACCGAATTGAGCAAAAATTATATCAGAGTTGCCAGATCTGACCACTGTATGACTGTTTTGGCCCTTATCGACAAAAGGAACCAAAAAAAAAATACCACGGCCGCCCTGGTCGAGTGCGTAAAAAAGTTCGTGGACCACTCCATGCCAATTCGAGACCAGCTTCAAACCCCAGCTAACACTGGACATTTTTTTCAGTTAAATTAATTTTTGTGATCGGTTGTTACTTTTATGCAGACAACAGCAAACCTCAGAGTAAATATTACCGTGTAAAGCTTCTTGAGAACATGCACATTAGCCGTTCGGAGTCGGCATAAGAACTAATAGAGATCCAATTCTCGATAATTTGTCTACAAACACCTAATAACACGCACAACACAATTTATTCATAAGATGCTCGGTCATTTCCTTTCGGTCATTTCCTTCCTTGGTCAGTCCTTTCAAGCTTGCAATTATTTGCTTGGATGTGGTCCACCCGCGATTTTTCGGGTTTTGCTCATTTTTAAAGACACAAACAGTGAATTGATGCTTTCTTTGGGGCTCATATGCGTAGGTCCATGATTCATTACCTGTGGTGATGTCGTAGACGCCTTTTTCTACGCCGAGTAAAAAAGCAATAGTAAAATCACCACAGCCGGCTTGGGTAAAGAAAATTGTATGGGAATTAGAAACTTATGATTATTCACCAAAGTAATATATTGCTTAATACATTTCTTTGAAAGCACATACTTCGATACCCTACCAATAAAAAAATGCAGGCACCCAAGCCAAATATATAATATTTTAACCAATAGTGTAGGTAAATCACCGAAAACTTTGACACTCTATCAAAATGGTAAGAGCAAAATTTGTCGCTGAATACTCCCTGCTTGTTATAGTTCTCGATTAGTTTATGTAATGAAAACTATATAGCGTAGATGTTTAGCCAAGGTGCAATGCTTCATGAGTGCATTTTGTTGGCATGCAATTAGATATATTTATAAGCGATCTAAATGCATAATTTTTTTTACTTTGTAAATCTATGTTGTAAACTTTGTAAATGTATGTCTATTTACATTAAATAGAACATGTTTTCCTTAATGAAAATGAAAATTTTTGGTTCATTTTGTTTAGGAATTCACCTAAGTGCTTTTGCACAACAGCAATGTACAAAATTTAACCTACACTATGGGAAATAACGCATATTAACATTATCCGCGCCTGAGTATAAATTTTATTTAAATATTTACGTGTACAAATCAAATATTTTCCTTACAATTCGTTTTTTCCCGTATTTAAATTTTATTTATACCACAGACCTACACACATATTCCATACAGCTGAAATAGCCGACAAGCAGCAACAGCATTGCACTTTTTTCTGCAGTTTTTTTCTTGCAGTTGCAGGTTTCTTATAGTTCTCGTTTAGTTTTTGTTGCAAGGGTAATAAAGACTGGATGTTGTGCCAAGATGATTTGTGAGTGCGATGGGTTTTCGCAAAATGAGATTATGTAGGGTAGAGTGACAACTGAATATTTTCTCAATATTTTCTGAAGACATTTGTCTTGCACCGGTCTCATTTACCTGCGTATTTTGAAGAAAATATGAATATGAAGAAAATAATACTATTAACCCTTTCGGCCGTACGGCAACAGTTTACGTTGTGGCTCTGTTTTTAGTTTGGGACACCCCGCTTTTTAACAATACATTTTTAGTAATAGGTTGAAATGTGATGAAAAAGAAGAGAAAATCGAAAATACAAAAAATTAATTTTTATAACATGTTTTTCAAGGTTATTTCGAGTGAACTCATGTGCGTGACCACGCGGCCACGCGACTTCAAAAAAGAACCAATTAAAAAATTATATATTTAAATATTTCCGAGAATTTTCTAAAGCTAAAGGTAATTGAATTTAATACTACGAATGTAAGAGATCTTATTTACATTTTTAGTTAGAAAAATATGTGATATTTATAGCGCAGAAGTTTTTATAATTTTTTTTAATATTTCTAAAAATTTTTGTAGTATCTATTAGGAAAAGAATACAGCTTTCAAACTTCATACTCAGCTTATTTCAGTCAAAAACTGACCCTGAACGAAGTTTGGAGTGTTTGGCATTGCCAGGGCTAATTTGGCACTGAAAGGGTTAAAAGATTAATAACATATTGAATTTAAATATGTTGTTTTTTAAATTCAATATTTTTATATAAATTTTCTTTAAATGCCATAGTTTTATTTTCAAATAGTAAATATTTGAAAGATATTTAAAAAAATTCCTGAGTAGTAATTCCTAAGTTAGTAATTTAGCTAAGTAGTTGTATATTTTATACTTCTCCCTGTATATTTATTTATCTATTTAACTTTGATAGTTCAACAAAGTTTTTTGTTGAAAATTTGAACACTATATTCCACAGAATATAACGCAAGCACGCTTCATATAAGTTGTCGAAGCTAATGTGTAAATTACAAAATACTTCGCTAATTTATCATCCAAAACAATATCAGTAAGTTAACAAGTAAAACTTAGGTATTTTAACCAAAAAGTTAGGAGGCTGAAAACTAACAAAGCCATCGTATATATTAATCTAGGTTTTTTTTTCTCGGTGTACGGGAAAAAATCTTCTTAACGTGTAGATGCTCATTTAAAATCGAATGTATGCTAGTCCCACTTATGCCCAAGGATGACTCCATCTCACGGTATGTAACATACCAGTCTGTTTCCAACAGTTCACGCAGTTTACGTTCTTGGACGACCTTCACGAAATTCGTCTTGGAGAGAACAACGTTACGCTTGAACTCATTGAACCAGCATTTAAGAGTCACTGAGTATTGTGCTTCAACTCCAAAAGTCGAACTAATATGATGCATTCTTTTTTTTGTCGAATTCACGTCGAAAATCGTAAAAAATCATCACCAGTTGTAGAAAATGTGCACGTGTTAATTCCATTTTCTTGCTGATATACAATTTTCAAACCACTGTAAACAACATAATGAGCGTACATACACCAAAACGTTGTGAGTACGTTTGTGCTAGAAAATGTCAGGTTTTCGAATGACACTGTTAAAGTTCATTTGGCAATGCTTAGTGTTGCCAAGGCCAAGACTTAAAAGGCAGCCCTCGTAACATATATTTTTGTTAATTTTTTCCAAGAAGGTACTTCGGATTTTTAGATAAATTCTGAAGGAATGTGTCTAATTTAAAACTGCAGAAATATACCTAGCTAGAAATACAGATTTTATCGATTAATATAACTCCTCTCATCGATAAATTTTGTAACTCTTAAGCCGCTCAACTTATTTCCACCTCTTATAAATACTATATCAAATAAATATGTATCTATAAACATTCAGTACATACTTGTAAAACTGAAATTGAACAGTATTTTTTTTAACGCTTTGTTTTTGTTTCATTTTTATTGGGATATTAAAAATTTATTTTGCTACATCGACAAAGTACATTGCGTAGGGACAGTGGCGTTCCTAGGCGGGGGCGGGGGGGCGGTCCGCCCCGGGTACCACCATTTTAGGGGTGACACCATATCGATATTTTTTTTTTATTTTTCAAACAGAAAGAGAAAGGTACAAATAAATTACGTTAAAAAATGTGTGTCCCATTTTGACGCGTTGAAATTATTTCTAACAATTTGTGTATAGCAGTAGCTTCATGCGAAAGGAGTTTTTCAAAGCTAAAATTAATGACTACTTATTTAAGGTCTTCCATGTGACAGGGAAGGCTTTCCAATCTTGCTATTTTATCCATTGAAAACTTGCATTGAAATAAAGCTTGCAAGTAATATTGATTTCGATGAGGTTATTTAAAATTTTGCAGCTCTTAAAGTAAGAAAAGTTAGTTTTTAAGAAAACGTCATTAATAAGATTTCTTTGTTTAACCTTATACCTACATATACCTACATATACAAATATATACCTGAAAATGTAATATATTTGTTCCGTCAGTTTTTAAGACTGCGAAGTTAATAAGTTGTCTTTTTTACCTTATGCCTACATATCGAAATATGTAGACACCTGGAAATGTAATAGTTTTGTTCTGTTTTTTACAAATTCTTATTGTTTGTCATATCGTCTCCTCTGTGCCAAAAACGCCAATGTGAAAACACATGGTTTTTGAGTTTTTAATTGCATCTAGTGCATTTTAATGCAAAGAATATTCCCCAAAAACAAGAAAATCTAATTCGGTCTAGAAAAAATTATAAAATTCTATGCTAAAACCAACTATGTAGATTTTCTGATATTTTTTCATGCCAAAAACGCCAATGTGCACATTTTTTCACTTTAAATATTTCCAATATTAGTAAATAACTTTTTTTTATCTTTCTTTTGAGGATACGCTCAGAATAATTTTTTTCCATCAAAAGTGAAGAAAATCAGTGGTCTTCCTACTTTGTAGCAGCTAAGAATTAACTTTTCAAACTTTATTCAAAAATAGAAAAAAGAAATCATTGATCTATCTCATCAGTAGCGGTTACAAGCTCAGTTTTAGTGAAAAAATGTGCACATTGGTTTTTTTGGCATAAAGGAAATTAACAATTCTGAAAATTTTGTACATGCGACTCTATAAAAACTTTGGTAATGAAGACAATTGCAAAAGTCCTTCTGCAGTTTATTTTTCAAAGCATTGTTATTGTCTTGAACCAATAATTTCAGAAATTTACCTTTTGACCTGGGAGTTATATGGAAAAACTGAATACATTACGAGAAAAATGCTATTGAAATGTTCAAAAAATGTTCAAAATTTTCAGAATTTTGTGCACATTTTTTCACTAAAAATTAGTTTGTACCCGCTACCGATGAGATAGGACATTGATTGTTTTTTTCTGTTGCCGAAGAACATAATTTGCTGTGTACGTATGAAAGACATTTTTTTGATGGAGCTTTTTTCATGATTTTGAGATTTATTTTAATACAATTTTCAAGCAATAATTGTTACATGATTGCACAAAATGTTTTTTTTTAATGTTTTTGTAGAGTAACTGGAACCAAATTTGCCGAAGACATGTGCCAATCCATTTCCGAAAAGAAATTTTGGAAAATGTGGATGTTTCGCTTTTTCTGAGCCATTCGAATCTTTAAACTCAATTTCCCAAAAAACACTAAAATTCACATTGGCGTTTTTGGCATGAAGGGGACGGACGATTGTTGTTTGTTTTTTTTTCGGAAAACATAAAGATAATAATAAAAACACTTAATCTCATCGAATTGGTTTCTTTTTGCATTTAAAAATTTTTTATAGGGGTGACACCATGAGTATCCGCCCCGGGTGTCACCAAGCCTAGGAACGCCACTGCGTAGGGAAACACACAAAGGACGTCGCAACATTCTTGCCAAGCCTGAGTTGTTTAGAGGTGGCTGTGCAAGAGTATCTGTTGTTGTTGTTTTATCTTCAAATTAGCTTTTATAGAATTGACAAATTCTTGGGCATAAATTTTACAACTCAACGCAGATGATCAAAGTAAATTTAATTATTAAGACTCACTTAAGCTTAAACTAATGCGTCTATTCTAGTAATTGTCAAAATAGCTTTTGTCTAATATTGTAAGCGTTATAAATATTTAATTGTGTCTTAACCTTTGAATAAGATTTTGCTTTATTTACAAGCTGTTAATAAAGACAGCAGTTAAGAGCAGATAGACTTAAATTTTATGCTTTTTCTTTCTTATTAAAGCATCAAAGTTTAAGCCAACCATTCTCTCGCTTTTGGTAGATAAATGCCATTTAAACACATTTGAAAAAAAAAGAACAAGCTAGCGACTAAAAGATAATAACTTGTCTTAATCTTTGTGCTACTTGAATTTCAATAAAAATGGAAACAAGTTGGCGTGATATTAAAATTAATTTTAATAGTAATAATTTTAACCCATCAAATAAAAATATTACTTTATTACATTGCTTTTTAAGTGCCTTAACCCATTAAACGCCGGCGTTGCTTTAAAGCAACGTTAACATTAAAAAAATCTTAAAAATCTAGGCTTGGACATTTTAGTTCACTACAAAGATCGCTTCTTTTTGTTCAATCGTATGTAAAGAACTAGTTCGGTCATTTAGTTCTTTTAGTTCGTTCGTTCTTTTTGTTCGTTGCATGTTTTATTTCGTTTGTTCTCTTAGCTCGTTAGTTCTTTTAGTTCAAGTGGTCTTTTAGTTCGTTTCGTTAATTCGTTCATGTCCAGGTATATAAAATGAAACAAACTTGGTATGAATATGTGATAGCCATCAAATCCACCATTTTTATTAGAGCTCAAACCACAAACAGTGTCTCAAACCAAGGAGTCAAACCATAGCTTGATAAATTTAGTTATTTTTGCTATCGTTCGTTTTGTTCCTACTCGGTGCAATATCAATTGAACTAAAATGAACTAAAAGAACGAGAAACACTGAACTAGTTCGCATAGTTCATGAGTGGGAATCGTTCAATTGAACTAGTTTGTTCATGAGCTACCCAAGCCGACAAAAATCAACCCATTGAGCTTTTGACTTTACAAAGTTCAACATATTGACTTCCGTTCAAGTATTTAACCTTTGGCTTTCTTGAGGGCGAGAGGTATCTTTGGAGTTTATGAAAAAATCACCTCTTTGGACATTTTTTTTACAGTGTAATATATTTAAACAAAGCTGTTTTTTAGCAAATTATAACTGAAATGTAAAGCCAAAAAATTCAACAAATAAAAGCTTCTTATCAAGTGAACTTTCAGCCTTTTAAATATTAAGAGAAATGGCGTTGCATTAAAGCAAAGTTGGTCTGATGTGGAAACTTCAATACATTGTGTTTAGTCTCTGTTTAATCTGTTTTATTTCTTTTCAATTTTATATATGTAAAATTAAAATATTTTTTAATTGTTTTTTTTAAAGAATTATGTTATCTAAGGTAACATATCTTTTTTTGCATTGCAAACTACATGTTTTGTGACATTGCTTACTGCAAAGTCTTTTTTTCATCTAATAAAGACGCTACGACGTGATATTTTAGGTTGACCCGGTATAACTCTTTCGGGTGATGAAATTCAGGTGCATTTCTATTTATCTCAACGGGAGAATTGCTGTTTTTTGTGCAGATTAGCAATGCTCTGGCAACGGAAGAACGAAAATAATGTTGTGACATTTGCCGTGAATGGGGTTCAGCATAATTTTTGACCATGCATTGCAGCTTCCAAACATTTGCCACACCTGCCCCAAGGGCATTTATCCACAGCGGCCACCAACACTTCTTTCCTCTTATTCTTATTCGATAATTGATAACGGCGTTATCGTGCAAGTCGACGCCACCCATTCCATGGTTATATTTGTGGATAAATTTATCTTTTTCTCAAAAAATTTCTCTTTTTCTCTTTTTCCTTTTCTGCAAAATTTTCTCTTCTGAACGGCTTGTTTTGCTCCACTTTTTGGCCTGAACCTCTGACTTTATACATTCGTGGTTGTTTACTACGGAAACCTCAGCATTGTCTTGCCGTCGGACATATATCTATATATATAAAAGAAAGTGTCCGAATGCGATGTAATCCCATAACTCGAGATCGGCCGAACCGATTTTGATGATTTATACTTTGTTGGAAAGGTATTTTTTCAGTTCGGGTTTAAAAAAAAAAAAAAGAAAAAAAAAATCGAAAAAAGTGTAAAAAAATCAAAATTTCAAAATGTTTTATTTTTATCAAGGGCCTTCTATGCGATTCTCATACTCGCAAGGCACCTGCCATTGTTTGGAATTTACAAAGGACAGCAAAGGGCCCGTTGAGTGTTCTGCTGCTATCGTTTTTGACCTATCTTGAACACCAGAGGGCGCTATAGTACAAATTTTTTACAAAACCACCTAAAACTCCCAAACCGCTCATGCGATTAGAATAAAAATTGGTATATAGTAGTTTTCAGGTACGATGAGTTTTTTAGCACTATCTTATTTGACCCACCTTGGACACCAGATGGTGCTGTAGTATAAATTTTTTACAAAATCGCATATTTTTAGTTGTTTTCTTAGGTTACATGTGCAAATATTTACAAAATATAAAATATTTCTTAAATTTAGTAAAACTAAAAAAATTTCCGTTATTTTGATATCAAAAACATGAACATATCTTGAAAACTATGAAAAATTTTACTACAACGATATATTTAATGCAACATCGTTAAACAAAATTACGAAAAAAACAATCAGAAATTTAATTTTGCGACTTTCGAGTCAAATATCTCTGCTGCTTTTGTATACATTTTGTTAAATTTTTTTTTGTCTTAAAGCTTCATCAAAGTACTATGAAAACCTTATTGCAAAAATACCGTTAGTTAAGTATATATATTTTAAATATTTTTTTTAAAAAAGGTCTGAAATTTTGGAGTTTTCCTCACAAAAAGGCTCAAAGTTTGGTTTTGTTGTAAAAATAATTTAAACTCAAATTCGAAAATTTTTAACTCTATTTAAAAGTTATAACAGTTATAAGCAAAAGTTATGTAAATTTTACGCAAAAATTAAAAACCATTTTTGTGATTCAATAAGCAAGGGTACCCCTAGAATTTTTCGAACAAAATTTTTTGTTTCCAATATTATGTTTTTATAATTTTGAAAAAAATATACAAGCTAAAAACTTAATTTAATAGAAAAATGTATCTAAGTATCTCTTGCCAATCAAAAGTTATAGCCAATAACGTTTATCCAAAATATATATACAAAAAGCAAAACGCTGTCTGTGTGATGGCTGGAAACTTCTAAATTACTTAGCCGATAGAGCTGAAATTTTGGCAGTACATTTTTTTCAAGTACGAAATGGTTTAAATTTCTGTCACACCCCCTTTTACCGCCCACAAATCTATAAAAATGCTATAATTCCTACGGTTTTCGTCGATTGGGCTACATTTTGGTAATTTAGTCTGTATGCTTACTGTCGGCAACTGTACTAAAACAGGGTAATGTCCATCTACTAGAAAACTGGGATGAGCATTATATAAGAGGGTGTGGCTCCGCCCATACAGTTAAAATTTGTATTATCGAATAGCTTTGAAAGTAAAAGTAGCAATACTTACTTACAAACTCAAAATGGAGTTACTATTTGGTGATCTCCTGCTACTGGGAAACTGTAACGGGCAGTGGAAAATAACAGTGGTGTTAAACTATGAATCTAAGAAAAGTTTTGAATACACCTATTATGTTCCCATATAGTTGCAGGGTGCAGCAACGCGCGCCGGGAAAAGCTAGTTATATATATTATTCATGCTATCGTAGTATTAATCATATTAGCTTTTCGCCAAAATTCGACCAGTTTCCAAAAAATGTTCAACACCTTTCAATCGATTAGACCGCATAGTCCCAGGGCCCGAAAGTTCCACTCGGTTAATAGGCAAAGCAGTTAATATGAAGTGAAGAAGTTATCAAAATAAACGGAGTGTAGCTTCGTACGATTCACATTTTTCAATAACTCCAGCACCGCATGAGCACCAAGTCTAATTTGTTTATCGTAATCTTCACTTCCCGTGTATGGAAGCGATCCAAATAAGTAGCCATCTAAAGAACATAAACACCAATTTTTGAAACTGAAACTTACAGGCTTGTTGCATGAATGCTTTTCAAATTATGGAACCATTTGCACCATTTGGCTCAAAAACTATGTTAGAGAGCACTTTTATATGAAAAAATTCCAAAAGCAAAAATAAGTATGATATGATATACACAAGCTGACTGAATTTGTCTAGCCCATAGCCAATTTTCCCTTTACCTCCTCCTTCCGACCTCCCTTTTTCTACAACCTGTTAGTCTAAATCGTAAAAAAAAAATCGAAGTGAAAAATCTTTTGCGTTATAAGCAACTGAACATACAAGCGATTGCAATAAATTCAAGTAATACTGAAAATATGAAACACTTACCGTCAACGTTGCTTTAAAGCAACACCCATTTTCCTGGAAACCAGAATTTTGGTTTCTTGAAACTCATAAAATGTGATCTAGAGATCAAAATTAGTAGGCTTGAACATTTTAGTTCACCACAAAGATCGCTCTTTTTAGTTCAATCGATAGTATAATAATACAAGGTAGCATTGACAACTGCTTATTTTCTCTTCTACAAGAAAACATCTCCTGTCAAAAACAACTGTTTGTGCAAATGCATCTGCAGCTGCTGATGTTGTTGTTTTTTTTTCACTTCAACGTATTCAACATTGCTTATGTTTTCAATGGCGGATTATGAGCGCTCTCTTTTTGAGTATATTTTTTGGCAGGAGATGTTTTCCCAAGCAACTGTCAATGCTACCTTGTATTATTATACCATGAGTTCAATCGTATGTTCGTTCATTTAGTTCTTTTAGTTCGTTCATTTTTTTTTTGTTCGTTGCAAGTTTTACTTCGTTTGTTCTCTCAGTTCTTTTAGTTCGTTCGTTCTTTTAGTTCGTTAGGTCTTTTAGTTCGATTGGTCTTTAAAGCTGGAAGTTCACTGCATTTGCATATGCGTCCGTTTACTTGCTGAACGCAATGCAATAGAAATGTGTGAAAGCTTATGAGAGAGAGTTTAAAGCCAACGAATGCCTACGTACGTAACTTTGAAAAAACGCAATTTAGAATATATTTTCAACTTTTCTTGCGTAATTTGCTTTTTTTGATAGCTCGTTACTTATAACGAACAGAGAGAAGAAATAAAAATAACTAGTCAGAAGCTCAGGGATGGCTCTTGTACATAAATCTTAAAACTAAAAATTTCTATAATTTTTTTATTGTTAATTTATTAAAACAACTTTTTTATACTCAGGACTTAAGATTTTTGTATTAAAATGAAGACATTTAAAGTATTTTTGTGTAAATACGATAAAAAATTCCCCATTAAGAACATACCAAATATTTTACAAGCTTGTAGCCCTGCTTAGTCTGAACCATGATTCAATTATAATAAGGTTATCCAGATATTTGACGTACCCTTATTTTATGTAAACAAAAATATTTTTACGCTCTTGAAAAAATTGCAGCCAGGGTTGTGTGGTGTTTCCGAAAAAAGTTATGTTTCAGTGTTTTGCTGTGCTTTTTTTTGAGTACCTTTTTTTGATATGTTTGAGCTTTTGTTAAAAAGGAAAAAAAAATCAAGTGTGCAGTTTTAATAAAATATATTCACGTAAAAATAATTCGTGGAACTTATAAAAAAATTCCATAAAAAAGAAAATAAAAATGAAAAAATTTGTTAAAACATTTAAAAATATCTAAAAAAAAAGGTAATAAAATGACAATTTTGTCAATGCAGAGGGTAGCTTTTCTTGTGGCAAAAAAATAAAAAGTCATTGAATTTATCTAATTCACAAAACAATAATTGACACTCTTCCACTTCTAATCGAAAGCGTTGCTATTTTAACTACGAAGCAGATACAACAGTTTTATGAATACGAAAATTTTAAGAAATTTTGACATTAAAAAGCTTTTTAAATATTGAACGTTTGAAAGCTATTCTAAGATATTTTTATGAATACGGCTAGAATTCTTTTAAAATTTTGTTATTCATAAACATGTTGCACCTGCTTTGCAGTTAAAATAGCAACACTTACAATTTGAAGTGGGAAGAGTGTAATTAATGGTTTGGGTATTAGATAAATTCAATGACTTATTTCTCACAATTTCAATATTTTTATATTCAAGGATGAACAGTTTTTTAAGTTTCCCTCTGCACTGAAGAAATTGTAATTTGTTTTTAGTTTTTTAAATAATTTTAAATGTTTTGACAAATGTTCTTGTTATTTTTTTTTTCTTTTGGAACTTTTTTATTTCGAGATATTTTGAATAATTTAAATTATTGTTGACAATAATATTCCTAAATGAGAGCAAATAATTTTAAATATGCTTTATCAATGATTTATTGAAGGTTTCAACTATTTTTAAAAATACTCTCATTTTCCCAAATATAAAAGTAAAAATCACTTTATTGATACTTTCGGTTAAAAAATTTCAAAACTCTGTACCACAGATTTAACAACATATCTTCGATAAATTTTACCTCTAAGCTGACTATAGTATGTTCATTTATTACTTATTTTAATCAAAGCTCAAAAACATAATAAATATGTTCATACAAATTCTTTGTGAAATGTGTATTGCATACACAAATTTTATATTTTCAGTATTATTTTATGTCAAAAATGATACCATTACATTTCTAAAAGCTCATAATAAAATTTTGGTTCAAAGCAAACAAGTAGTAGAAAAAGTAGTAGTGAAATGTATGCTTAGTATTTTGTACTACGAAAAAGTATGATATTCAGACAACTGAGTGATTTTTATGCCATTAAAAAATGGCTATTTTGCTCTCCTCTTCAAATAAGGGTCTACATTCTTATTCTTGTGAGTAAACGTCAAATATCTGGACAACCTTATATTATTGAATCATGGTCTGAACGTAAAACGCAATCATTGAAATCTGCCATAATTTTCTTGCGTAAATTGTACCAGCGAGTAGACGGACGCATATGCAAATGCAGTGAATGAACTTTAGTTCGTTTCGTTTACTCGTTCATGTTCAGGTATATAAAATGAAACAAACTTGGTATGAATATGTGATAAGGCCATCAAATCTACCATTTATATTAGTGCAGACACAAACAGTGTCTCAAACCAAGGACTCAACCCATAGCTTGGTACATTTAGTTATTTTTGCTCTCGTTCCTTTTGTTCCTACTCGCTGCAATATCAGTTGAACTTAAATGAACTAACATAACTAAAATAACGACAAACACGGAACTAGTTCACATAGTTCATGAGTGAGAATCGTTCATTTGAACTTGTTCATTCATGAACTACCAAAGCCTAAAAATTAGTAAACATCAAAATCATCCAAATTGGCCGACAGAATCACACTTCGGCGGTTAATAGGTTAAACAATTTTAATAAAATATCTGCATGACAATAAATCACAGGTGATGTGTAATAAAATAGCTGTTAAAATTTTGTTAAAAAACATTTTAGTAGTTATAATGTTATTTAATAACATTGAAAAAATATATCTCTAAAATTTTAAAAGCAACAATATTGCTGACATAAGTTTATCTGAAAAAAAACAACATGCAACCCTGACATAATAAGTGATGATTGCCATGGTAATGACTTTGAATATAAACTCAATAGCTAAGCCAGCCAAGTGATGATCTCATTGGCAATGACCTTTAATGCAATAGTTTTTAACAGCTTCAAAATAGCCTAGTTTCTCTGCTGCTTCGGTCTCTTAATGACACCTTAGAATTCCCAAAATTGATTTTTTTTTTTTGTTTTTCTATTAGGCACCTACTTAAACAAATAATACCCACTCATTACAACTAACGAATGGCCTTGCCAAAGCATATTATTTACAACTGTTGGAATTCATAACGATAGTCCCTTAATTAACACCATAATTTTTCTTAAATAAATAAATGAAAGATACCACAAAGGAATTTTCTTCGTATTGCTTTGAATGAATGCTAGAATAGCAGAGTGTAATATTCTAAATACAGTTATTTATGTTATGCATTCCACTTGACGACTGTTCCGAATCGCACTAGCTTGGTAAAGGTTCCTTTTATTTCCATTCTATATTAAGATAAATATTAACTTTAACAACAATTTCTATAACATTGATTGTGAAGTACTATTTATATTGGTCAGAGATTGTGTGTTTGTGTGTGTGTGTGTGTGTGTGTGTGGGCTTGGAGCAAAAACAATTCTTGGTAAAAGAAAAGCCTTTGATTGCCATCACTCTTGGAATTATTGTCGTTACATTTCATTGTCAACACATTTAGTAGTGGGCACATAAAAATAAACATATAAAAATAGCCTGAAGAGTAAACAAAGTAGAGCAGTATGATCAGCAAAGAAAAAGCTCAGCATGTGCGTGTCCTTGTACTACAATTTAATGTAGCGTCCTTGTGTACTAAAAAATTATTATCTTTTTGCATTCACATTATATTTATTTGTATTGAAATTGTCTATAAATCATAGGAACAACAAAGGAGAAATTGGCAACCAATTGGTCGCATGTGCTTGCCATTTAAAATGAGTTCATAAAATTCACCTGCAATGATGTCACTGCAGTGCAACTGATGCCATCACATTTGAATGCATTTAGTTTTGAAGTAAAATTTGTATGGCTCGATTGAAAGTTTGGGTAAAAATAATGACGGAAATGCACTCTTATCTGTTTAAGTAGAGGTTCATCTACTCAAGGATAGTATCGCAAAATGGAAGCGGTACAACGTCAGGTAATACATGGTGTTTTTCTTAGCGAGCACTAACATTGATACTCTCAAGACTACATGTGATTTCATTAACCCTCCGTTATACACCCGGGTCTGGCCAGGCCTTTTTCTTTTTTAAGCGGTCTTTTAACATAGTTCTAGTTAAGATATCGAAATGAGCTTCCAGGTAGCTTTCTAAAATTTAATTCTCTTTTGATTTTAAAAAAGAACCATTAAGAAAAGTTTCTCGAACAAGACGAAAAATGTACATGTAAAAGCTACACATCGGTTGTATACCTCCGATCTGGCCAGACCCCTGTATATTTTTTATGGAAACATATGGAATATAATGCATTTTTGCCATTCTACCTGAGTTTTTATTAATTTTTTTATTAAAAAATAAAAAACAAAAAGATCCGAAGGAAACATGTTTCCGTTTGAGAACCAATAGATATTTCGGAATTATTTTCACTTCGCCCGGTAGCTCGATAGATGCCCAAACCATTACAAAAGGTAAGAGATTAACAATATATACCTGTTTGGTCTATAAATAATTATGTATGTACCATATTGTTCCATACAAATGCATAGGGGTCCAGCCAGACTCGAGGTGTACAACGGAGGATTTTAAAATCGGCTTACAACGGAGAGTTAGCCCTCCTTTATATGTATTTTGCTGTATTTATGTGTATGTATTTTGGTGGCGTCCGTGGCGTAGTTGGCTAAAGTGCGTGGCCGCTTTGTCAACGAACTTTGGCGACCCAGGTTCGAACCCCAGCAGCGACAGAAAATTATTTGAATTAAAATAATTTTTCTGTACGGCCGCCACCTCTCTGCAGACAATGGCAAACCTCAGAGAGTAATCAAAATGCCATGTAAAGCTTTTTGAGAACGAGAACATTCCGTTCATCGCCGTTCGGAGTCGGCGTTAAGCATGTAGGTCCGGTTCTCGGTCAATTGTGTACAAACTTAATAACACGCACAACACAATTGATCATAAGAAGCTAGGTCAAAGTCCTTTCAAGGGCTGAAATGGCCAGTTATTTATTTATTTTTTTTTTTTTTTTTATGTATTTTGCTGAGGGAATACATTCTAGAATAAGTTTTTTCACATAATTTCGGGCTTGTGCCCACCGTGGCTGGAGCTGATAATTATTATCTAAGAGACTAAGTTTTCGTACAGTTTTTCAAGCTCTATGGCCGTATGTCCTCGATAACATAAATAATGTTGACTTTGAAGGCGTCTATTGTTATTTGTTTGTCGTCGTATACATGCAACTTTACGAATCCCTGAACACAATAGTCAAAAGGCGTCGAAGCATAAGATCTTGAAGGCTAAGTTTTAGGTCCTTTAAGAGAAATTTTGAGTTCATCGAATATTTCTTTCAATAAGTTGCTTTTCTCGTTTGCTGTATGCTACGTAGTCCCATCCTGCTGGAACCACATTTCTTCCATATTCATGCCATTCTATCAGGGAACGAAAAAGTCATTAATCATGACTCTATAGCGAATACCATTGTTCGTTATACGCTTATTTGTCTCATTTCTGAACAAATATGGTCTGATGCCTTCACCAGCCCAAAGACTCTACTTAACTGCGCATTTTTAAAGATATAACGTCGTTGCGATAATTTCATGTGAATTATTTTCACTTCAAAGGCGAAAATTTTGCTTATTTACATGACCAGTGAGCCACAAAGGAGCAACTGGGACGATTCATACAGTTAATTCTGAGCCCATTCACCAATAATTTGGAGCAAACGATGCACAGTGGCTTCATCTGACATATTTCGTTACAAAAATCATAACTTCTGAACGAATAGAGCAACTTTTTCTTTTTTTTGTTTTTGCTGTGCATAGAAAAATTATACAGCTCTTTGTGTCTAAAAACAAAGCCCCATAAAAAAAATTTAAAAAAAATAAAATCCTTTTTTTTACTATTTGATCATAACATAGAGACCGCTCATTACACACATGAAAAAAACTACTTTTTATTGACACGAATATTTGAACTTAAGCTTGATTTTTTTTTTTTTTTCAAAAAAACAAAACTTGAAAAAACATAAAATTTCACCAGCTCTACGAAGTGAACCATTTGTTGAATTGAGTTAAAAAACTTTTTTGTGAACCATGAACAATTGTTGAACAAACCCTATCGTTAGATTTACCAATTTAAACCACATCAAAATGATTTTTTCAACTACTTTTCAAAAATCGCACCATTGTGCGGTACAACGAGCTGCATCTTGTAAGCTTTTTAACCCAGATTTTTGTGTAAAATTTCATTAAAGTGGACCGACAAGTGAAGTGATGTACCTAGAATTGGGAAAATAATAAATTGAAAATATATTTTCATTATTTTTAAAACATATTTTGTTAGAATTATGTTTAAAGCTTTACGACATAAGTTAACAGGTTCCTGCAGCAATAAAGTAAAATTTTAATGTTTGTCCATTCAAAATACTGAAAATATATTAACGAAGGTCGATTCGGAGAATTTCGTTCAATATCATTATTCATTTGCTTCATTCTTGAGCATCGTAAGTACTATACCTACTAGAGCCCTACATGAGTATGCTTATTGCCTACTCAGATACAATCGTTTGCTGTCGCATAAAAAGCTTGCTCTGACCTTTTTTCCAAAGCTTTCGTATGTAAACATACTCTCATTCTTTTTTATGCGAAAGTATGAAACGACGAGAGTAACAATACACTGCTGAACTTATAACAGCAAGACCAGCTTCTTGCAATAAAAAGTAACGCAAACACTACCCAGTGGAAAAATAAAAAGCGCTCCTAAAAACAGCGCATTTTTGGTGAGCTTGAGGATGCGCTTTTCAAAGCTCAGAGTTGTGGAGCTCATATTCTTATATACATTTGTTCACAATTAATCAAGCAAGGAAACAGCGGAGCGTTAAGACATTTGACTGTAATGCCAGAAGTCCAAGTTCAATCCCCGCATGTGACAAAAAATAAAATTTTGTCGTTTTGTGTTTAGTCCAAGTGCTCTGTTCTCGCTACGTTTTGTTATTTACTATAATGAGAGCGAAGCGCCTACTTCTGATGACATGCCAATGTTAAAAAAGGCTCTATCCATAAGGAGAACAAAGCGCTCTACTGCTTTTTGGGAGCGCTTCAAATGCGCTAATGAAGCGTTCAGTTTCCTGTTGGGTAGGTACACTGAATATGAATACACATACACTGAATATTTTGCGCATTATTCTGTTATAATTATTTTGTTTTACGAGTGACTATCAATGGAATGCAAACAATATATATGTAGACATGCTTTTTTCATTGTTTTCCAGTACGATTAGTGAAGTATTAAAGAAATAAAACTTTTTGAACGGTTTTCCAAGAATTAATTATTATGACGTGACGAAGTTACATTTTACATTGTTACGTTTGCGCAGGTTTCCAAAAAAGTTGAAAATGCATTTTTTAAAAATTCATCGGCGTTGAATTGAATTATAACTCGCTAAGTATAAAAGTTATGATTAAAAAAATGGTACAAACGTAAAGGTTAATTCATTGACTTCATTATAAAAACAAAACAAAAATTCAAAATGTCATTGGGACGAGGTGGGAGCTGCTTAAGCAACGCAACTGATAATTTGTTACATGGCATTATTACTCGCTCAGTATGAGTGCTAAGATTAAAATTATGATACACCAATAAAGGCCTGTTCTAAGTCTTTACAACAAAATTAGACAAAAAATTTCTGCCATTATGGGACACAGAGAGAGCCACTCAAAGATCGACAACGCAACATTCATGCAGCGGCGTTGAATTGAATTTTTACTCAGTGAGTATATAAGCTACGATAAATGTTTGATAAGGAAAATGAAGGATTTATACTTGGCTTTATGACAAAAATAAAAAAAAAAAATTCTGACGTTACCAGGTCGTGAATATGGCAGCTTATGTAACAGAAATATAATATCGTTGCATGGAATTATTTCTCACATCAACATCAACATCAACTTCAACATCAACATCAACATCAACATCAACATCAACATCAACATCAACATCAACATCAACATCAACATCAACATCAACATCAACATCAACATCAACATCAACATCAACATCAACATCAACATCAACATCAACATCAACATCAACATCAACATCAACATCAACATCAACATCAACATCAACATCAACATCAACATCAACATCAACATCAACATCAACATCAACATCAACATCAACATCAACATCAACATCAACATTAACATCAACATCAACATCAACATCAACATCAACATCAACATCAACATCAACATCAACATCAACATCAACATCAACATCAACATCAACATCAACATCAACATCAACATTAACATTAACATCAACATCAACATCAACATCAACATCAACATCAACATCAACATCAACATCAACATCAACATCAACATCAACATCAACATCAACATCAACATCAACATCAACATCAACATCAACATCAACATTAACATTAACATCAACATCAACATCAACATCAACATCAACATCAACATCAACATTAACATCAACATCAACATCAACATCAACATCAACATCAACATCAACATCAACATCAACATCAACATCAACATCAACATCAACATCAACATCAACATCAACATCAACATCAACATTAACATTAACATCAACATCAACATCAACATCAACATCAACATCAACATCAACATCAACATCAACATCAACATCAACATCAACATCAACATCAACATCAACATCAACATCAACATCAACATCAACATCAACATCAACATCAACATCAACATCAACATCAACATCAACATTAACATTAACATCAACATCAACATCAACATCAACATCAACATCAACATCAACATCAACATCAACATCAACATCAACATCAACATCAACATCAACATCAACATCAACATCAACATCAACATCAACATCAATATCAACATCAACATCAACATTATCATCAGCAACAACAACAACAACAACAACAACAACAACAACAACAACAACAACAACAACAACAATAAAAACAAAGGGATTCGGTATATTTGATTGAGTCAAATATTTGGTCATGGATTAAAACAAGAGTTTGGACACCGTCCGTCAAAACCTACGGGTGTGTCTATGACACAGCCAACTCTTTTTTATTAGAGTTTGTGATTCGTTTTCTAAAAATTATTATTATAAATTCACAGCAGGACACTTAAAAATATAGTTTAATAACAATATTAAATTATTGTTCAAGTCTAAATTTAATGAACAAAATGATAAATAAAGGTGTGATTAATGAATAAAAAGTATAGTACTGAAAACAAAAATGAAAAAATAAGTTCAAGAGTAAAATAAAAAAAAAAAAACAAATAAGTCGCCTGTCCTACCTCCTTTGTTTAACAAAACCGGTTTGGTTAAACGCTAAGCATCAATGAACTACAGAACAGAAACAAAAATAACGCAAAGCTTTCATAGTTCAGATCAGTGCTTGCAGTGTATGTGAGAGAATAGATAAGGTATAAGCAGTGAAGATCGTGCGCAGATTTGCTCTTCACTGCACGACCTGTTGTTTAACTTTTATTCAGTTACAGTGTACTCTTTAGCAGTGAATCAGAGTGTATTCGCTTTGAGATTATACTCATGCAGGGCTCTAATACCTGGTCCAATGTCCGCTTACTATGTAAGTTAGAAGTCATCAGTGTTTGATCGGTTATGTTCAGCTATGGGCAGAGAGCGCCCTGGGAGTGTTGAGAGCAAGAATTGAGAGCAAAGGCTTGTGTAGCAACACAAAACGCAATAACAAATCAAAGACAAAAAACAAATGCAGAAACAAAATAAAAGCTTTAAATGTAGTGGTGCCCATACCGGGTTATGTTCGAACAAAAGTAAGAGAGAATTATTTTCAGCCGTTGTTCCGCAAAGAACTTAATGAGAGGAGGACTATCTTACCAAACAGGTTCTTAGGATTGAAATGCTTTCGAGAATATGCGATAGCTTGACATTTGCTATTGGGAAAAACTATTCATTCCTTGGCAACCAAAAAGAGAGATCTTTGCTTTTTTCAACTTGGCCCAAACTGCCGAAAAATCACACATCTTTGTACTATAAAGAAATGCTTTACCCATTCCTTACAATATGTAAGCAGTAACCAACATGTTTTCCGAAATTTTTGGGGATGCTGAATATGAACCCGGGGTTTATAGGATTTCGTAAACAGACCAGAGCTCTAAGGAAATTTCCCTTATTTCAGGGTTTTTTTTTTTTGTCCCCATACATTCAAGTTATGTTCGGGTCTCATGTATACTATGTATGCTATTTTGATCTTCTGAACTTTATGGTGTTGTCACAATTTGGCCAAAATGCTACTTAAGGCCAATCTTGCGGGGAAATTGCTCCTATTTTGACGAATTATTTTTGACTCAATTTATGATATTCTTCTCTTTCCATTGGAGAAAGAGAAGAAAAACCCCAAATTCTAAAGATTTATTACCAGAAACTTGATACGCCTTCTCTTACTAAACTGGATTTCACGCTACGATTTGGGCAAGATAGGTATGTTATGTTGGTTATGATATGAAGAGTATGGAATGCAAGGAAAGGTATGATCGACTAAAGCATTTAAGCACTTAAAGCTTTCCAATTTTGTGGATATAAATCTCACTTCACACACGTGTTTGTGTGGTAATTCAAATTCCTTATCTTAAAATTTCTTAGTCCATATCTAACTTTTTGGAAATATCATACAAAGTAATAAATTTTGTTTTTGAATTTTTTTCTTTTTATAGGTTCCTTTTGAAATTAGCGCTCTGTGCTAATTTTATTATTAAAGTGCATCTAAAGTGCATATTTTAATTCTCTATGAACGCCATTTTGATTTATGTTCTTATTTTTCATTTTCATTGATTTATGTTTTTGTTTTTCACTTAGATTCTGCTGCACAAGAACGAAGTCTGATCTAATGCTGATTTTTGGCATTGTGCTAATAGCGAAATCGTGCATTATTTCAAGGCCAATCACAGCGGTCCCTAACTTTCTATGTGGTTCTGTGTGTAAATGCGCGCATTTGTCTGAGTGCTGACTGCTATGAACATGTTTCAAATGCAATTTTTCTTTCTCTTTTGTTCTTGGCATTTGCATGCCACTGGCGAAGGTTGTGTCCATCAGTCCCATCACCATCTTCCCTATTTTTTCCTTTTGACTTCCTCTCTACTCTAAAAAACCATCCACAATTTATTTCATTGTCTCAACTTAATTCAAGGATTATTGTCGATGACTTGAATGCTAAATGTATTCAAATTTTGTTTGGAAATAACTGAAATGAATATCTGTCGCGGTACTCCATTTAAATATAAAAATATCGAAAGTTTAATTTTAGAAAGTGCTGACAAATATTTTGGCATTAAGAAGAGCTGGATATTATTCTTTCGACTTTTTTTGTAAGACAAGAAAGTTAAAAATTACGTACTGAGTTAGAAATTGAATAAGACGCATATTATTTTAAATTTAGAGTAGATGCAAATGTTTATAGCTTGACCTTAATAATGACGAATGCTTTTAAAACTTGTCGGATTATAGGTGCTTAGACAAATGTTATGGTATGGACCTCATCACAAGAATAAAATAATAAAAATTAAAAAATTAATCGTCATCGAGACGAGCCACGATATTACAAATTTCTTACGTGGAATTTTTACTCACAAAGAACTCGTATAGATGCTGTGGTTAAAAATAGTATGCGCAAAAAAAAGGATGGGTCTCAGTCCACACGACAAAAATGGATAAAAAATTTATGAATGCATGAGACCGCGGAGAGAGCCGCCCTAATATAGATAATACAACAATTCTGCAACGGCGTTGCATGAAATTATTACTAGGTGTTATTTTATGTGCAGTAGTGTACGTTAAATGTATTTGGCCACACGGAAAAAAAAGTATGACTTCATAATAAAACTATTAAATACGTAGGTAGCGGCTCATGCAACAAAACTTTAATATTGTTGGATGAAATTTTTCCTCTCACAGTATAAGAACTGTAGTTAATTTATTTGCAAAAGCAAAAGTTGGTTCTTTGACCTCATTACGGAAATAACGACTGCAGCTGCTTAGTACATTGAAAATGCCACAAATATGCAAAAGCGTTGCATGAAATTATAACTCGGTGACTAAAGGCAACGTAAATGCACCACCGTTTCATAGCTTTCCTGCAGGGCGCGAAGCTAGATGTAAATGCACAAACAAAAAAAGTAAAATCAAAAGCAAGAACAAAAACCAGAAACAATAGGAAAAGGAAAAGGAAAAGAAAAAGGAAAACGAAAAGAAAAAGGAAAAAGAAAACGAAAAGGAAAAAGAAAACGAAAACGAAAACGAAAAGGAAAAGAAAAAGGTAAAGGAAAAGAAAAAGGAAAAGGAAAACGAAAAGAAAAAAGAAAACGAAAATAAAAAGCCAAAGTCAAATCAAAAGCAAAAGGAAAAGAAAAAAGACAAAACCACAGTCAAAGCAAAAACAAAATCAAAATCAAAATCAAAATCAAAATCAAAATCAAAATCAAAATCAAAATCAAAATCAAAATCAAAATCAAAATCAAAATCAAAATCAAAATAAAAATCAAAATCAAAATCAAAATCAAAATCAAAATCAAAATCAAAATCAAAATCAAAATCAAAATCAAAATCAAAATCAAAATCAAAATCAAAATCAAAATCAAAATCAAAATCAAAATCAAAATCAAAATCAAAATCAAAATCAAAATCAAAATCAAAATCAAAATCAAAATCAAAATCAAAATCAAAATCAAAATCAAAATCAAAATCAAAATCAAAATCAAAATCAAAATCAAAATCAAAATCAAAATCAAAATCAAAATCAAAATCAAAATCAAAATCAAAATCAAAATCAAAATCAAAATCAAAATCAAAATCAAAATCAAAATCAAAATCAAAATCAAAATCAAAATCAAAATCAAAATCAAAATCAAAATCAAAATCAAAATCAAAATCAAAATCAACATCAAAATCAAAATCAAAATCAAAATCAAAATCAAAATCAAAATAAAAATCAAAATCAAAATCAAAATCAAAATCAAAATCAAAATCAAAATCAAAATCAAAATCAAAATCAAAATCAAAATCGAAAGCAAAAGCAAAATCAAAATCAAAATCAAAATCAAAATTAAAATCAATATCAATATCAAAATCAAAATCAAAATCAAAATCAAAATCAAAATCAAAATCAAAATCAAAATCGAAAACAAAAGCAAAAACAAAAACAAAATCAAAATCGAAATCAAAATCGAAAGCAAAAGTAAAAGTAATAGCAAATCAAAATCAAAAACAAAATCAAAAGTAAAACCAAGAGCAAGAGCAAGAGCAAGAGCAAGAGCAAGAGCAAGAGCAAGAGCAAGAGCAAGAGCAAGAGCAAGAGCAAGAGCAAGAGCAAGAGCAAGAGCAAGAGCAAGAGCAAAAGCAAAAGCAAAAGCAAACTCAAAATCAGAAGCAAAAGTACAATCAAGAGAAAGATCACGATTAGGACATGGATTGGATTAGGACTAAGGACTTATAAGGATTAGGACTTATATAAGGACAAGGATATGAAAAGTATTTGGACCAGCATTAGGATGCAATGATTTAGATAAGGATTTCGACCAAAATTAGGACGAAGATTATAAAATTGGTTGAAACAAGAACTCAGGCAAGTCCTAGAACGAGGATTAATTCAAGAATTTGGACAAAAATTCAGAAGGAATTTTGACAAAGATTAGAACAACGACTTGAGATAGAATTTGGGCATGGAAAAGCACAAGAACTGAGACAAGAAACAGGACAAGGATTGAAACAAGGTTTAGAACATGAATTTCCTTATTATCAAAAGGATTTAAAGAAAAATTGGACTTATAAGGATTAGGACTTATATAAGGACAAATATATAGAAAAGGATTTGGACCAGGATTAGGACAACGACTACGACAAGGGTCGAAATCCTTTTTGAAAAAATTAGGACAAGAATTAGGAAAAAGATTATGAAATTAGTTGAAACAAGGATTCAGACAAGGGCTAGGGCGAGGATTAATTCAAGAATTTGGACAAAATTCGGAAGAGAATTTTGACAAAGATTAAAACAATGACTTGAATTTGGACAAAGAAAAGCACAAGAATTGAGACAAGAATCAGGACAAGGATTGAAACAAGGATTAGGACAGGGATTTCCTTATCCTCAACAAGGATTGAAAGAAAATTGCTACAAGAATTAGAACAAGGCTTAAGACAAGGGCTAGGACAAGGAGAAGGATATGAATTTTCATATGGATTAGGATAAGAACAAGAATTAAGACAAGGATTTAGTTTTAGGGAGACGGAGAAGGTTTAGGGTAAGGAATTGAACAAGGATTAGGAATTAGGAGAATGTTTGCGAGAAGCATTGAAATAAGGAGTTAGATAAGGATTAGGACAAATATTAAGACATAGATTTGGACAAGGACTAGAATTAGAATTTGAACAAGGATTTAGAGGAGTTTTTGGATTAGGATAAGGGCTGTAAATGGATTTCGACAACGATTAAGATGTCAAAGAATAAGGTAGAGTTAAGAATTAAAGCCAAGAATATTGATACGAATAAGATCAAGGATAAAAATACGATGTAAACATATGTTTCAGGGAGTCCATATTATTTTTTCTTTCTGATATTAAAAGTGTTTATGTGGAAAGATCAGATTCTGTTTTGAATATTTTAAAACAGACTCAAAAAATTTGTATTCAAATCTAATAGGAAAATATGAATAGGACATTTTTTTTTTCTTTTTTATCAAAATTAAATTTGACGTAGGACTTTACCAATGCCATAGGTAATAGACACAGATTGATGCATTTATCTTATTTGTGTTTATTAACAATTCAAACAAGTCAGGTAAAAGATATTTAAAATTAAACAGAACATTAGACACACATAAAAGAAACAGAAAAGCCACAATAGAAAAAAAAGAAAGAAAAAACTTGAAAATTATGCAAATAGCGTATTAAATGTATTAAATACTAAAGCATCACCAACGAATGCGATGAGTTGGCATTTAGCGACAGCGAAGACCAACAACACAAGTATTATGCTACAAAAAAAAAATTAATTTTACCAACAAAGTCCTTGACAAAGAATTCAAATAGATAAAAAGAAAAAATTCATGCTTGAACGAGACAACAAACGCCAAACAAATAGAGATGAGATGCTTAAATCAATGTTGAAAACGAAAAAAATAAAAAAAGCAAAAAAAAAAAATGTCAAGCGCAATGTCAGCGACAACAGTGCCGGCGACAATAAGGACGAGGACACAAGTAAAGGACATCATAGCAAAAATAAAAAAATTAAAAAGAAAAACAAAGAAGAACGACAAATGCAGAGATGAGCAGTTAAAGCAAAGCATTATTTTAGTCATTTATGTCTATAAGTCTGTGTATGTTTGTGTGATTGTGTATTTTGTCGTGCGCCTTTGTATGTGTTTAACATACTTTTACAATGAGTTTTTTTTTTTTGTTCATTTGTGGTGGTTCAAGTATTTTCTCCAGTGTATACATCGAACACAACCGCAACACAACAGCTAAAGGCAGCCAAGCGACATGTTTGACGCCTGCTCGCTCACAAATGTTTGTACATATTTCCGTTTCCGTTTTGCTATCAGCTTTCTTAAAGTATTCATGTTGTTGCTGTTGAAATTTCTTGTTGTTCCTGTGGTTTTCATACAGCACACTTAAGCTGGGGGGTTCTAGCTAGTTGTTGGATTTTTATTATCATAACCAATATAAGCGGTTTTGCTTTATAACATCGCACTTAAATTGAATGTCATTGTCATGAACAAACAATCACTCACTCTCGCACATATTCACAACCGAACACATACACACAGAATGGTTACGCGCATAAATGTGGTGAACTGTGGTGGAAGCTGTAAGAGGGAAAGGCAAATGAAACACCTCAGAGTAAAGGGAAAACAAAAACCTGAACGTCTAAAATAATTACAATTATAAGCTGCAAAACATTTAATTTAACAGAATTAAAACAAAAAAAAAATAAATAAAAATTTAATCTCTAAATGTCTAGGTCCTCTCCCTTTGTGTTCATTTTAAACACACCGATGTCATACTTATATCGGAAAAATTTAATTATATCTAAGCCTCTTGTTCAACAAACACCAGTGCATATACAAAAGAATAAAAAAGAAATATATCCATAAAAAATACAGGACCTCAAAATTTTACATTTCCAATTATAAGAAAATCTAAAATTTCATTAAGGGCCACATTGTTCACTTCTGGCTGGCTATTTAAGTACTCTACAGCCGTTAACTTATTCAGGGAATTATATTTAACCAGCGCACACTGCGTTGTATGGTGACAAAAATACAAAATAAAAAAATTCGTATTTTCAAAAAATTGGTGTGCAAAACAAAAGCCAATGGTTCAGCGGTCAAAAATAAAAAAAAAATTTGGTATATATCTTTTTTAATAAAATTATGCTTTTTTTGTTTAAAATTAGTTTTTTTGTAAAAAAAATTTGTTTTTTTTTTATTATGATATTCTGCAAAGTTAGATAAAAAATAAATGATGAAATGATGAAATTTAGTTTTCAGAAAAAATAAAAGTGATATCACCCAGAGTTTTCGAGATAAGACACTTTTTTTAATTTAAGAGGGTTTTTGACCCTCCTGTATGAATATTAGGGGGAAATAATGTTTTCCTATTTTAAAGGACATTAAATTTACAAGAATTTTACCCGAGGTATTAACTACGGCGCCAAAGTAAAAAACGTGACCTTGAAAAAATCGGTTATTTGAGTTAACCCAGATCCAAATCCTTTGGACGATATGTTCTTTAGACCAATGACTATCAGAAATCACTGGAATTTTTGCAGTTATTTCAAATCACTCTTAAATTGTTGCACAGTGTAATTTATTCAATGCCCATGACTAAAATATTTTACTTATTTATCCTCTACAATAGGGGTGGGCAAAGTTGCACGTATGGGCATTTTGCCCGTACGTGTATTTTGGTTGCACGCTGCTTGCTTCACGGGCGACAGCATTGCTTCATAAATTCGATGGTAAAGAAGGCGTAAGAAGAGCGTAATATAGATTATTATATAGAATTGTGCTCATTGCGCTCAGAGCAGTTCATAATCAATGTTGCATGCCATTTATATAAAAAAGGGCTTTTTTTAATTTTACTATTTAATATTTTAAAGTTACTTACTTACTTACTTATCTGGCGCTTACAACCGAAGGTCGGTTTTGACCTCGTATAAGAAATTGCGCCAGCCATTTCTGTTTTGCGCTTGCTGGCGCCAGTTGGAAACACCAAGTGTAGTCAGGTTATCCAACACCTGATCCTTCCAACGAAGATGTGGGCGTCCTCTTCTGCGTTGACCACCACAGGGCACCGAATCGAATATTTTTTTCGCTGGAGCGTCGTTTTCCATTCGCTCAACATGACCTAGCCAGCGGAGCCGCTCGATTTTAATATTTTGAAGTTAATCATATTTATATCTTGATAACGTCTTGTGTCCACCACATTCTTTTAAGTAGTTACGCACGAAATAAAAGTATAAATTTATTATGGTGATTCAGTTCTAAAAAAATATTAATTAAGAATTTTTCAACTCAGCAATGACGATTTTTTGCGAGGGCTTAAATTCTAACATTACTGAATCAGATATCGATGATTGCTACGTCAAAACCATAAACAAGACCAGGGATGCATCAACATCAAACTCATCTCTGAATATTTTGTGTGTTAAATTTTTATCTCACTACAAGAAGAAAGAAATAATGAGGAACAAATTTTTAAATACTAAAAAGTTAAATGCGAAGCTTTTTGGCGGTAATACCAACCAAAAAATATACATAAATGATAACTTGCCTGTTCTAACTAGAAACCTTCTAAAAGCAGCTCAGAAATTAAAAAAAGAAAAACATTATAAATTTGTTTGGGTTAAAAATGAAAAAGTTTTAATGCGTAAAAAGGAAGGTGATATTGTTATCGTTTTAAAATCGTTGGATGATCTTAACAAAGTAAATTAAATTTAAAAAACTTTTTCTTTAAATTGTTATTATGAATAATCTAAATAATATGTGTAATTTAGATCGGGGTGATAATTTATATGATCTTCCTTTGTCAAATTGTAAAAATGTAGATTTTCAAACCATTTCATCTAACCCAAACAACAACAATAGTTTATATATTATTTGTCAAAATATTAGAAGTATGCGCAAGAATTTTGATAATTTTTTATTGCACCTTGAATCTTTCAAAAATAAGCCTGATTTCATTTTTTTCACTGAAACATGGATTTACGACACTGAAATATCACTTTATAATATTCCAGACTACAAGTTTTATGCAAATTGCAATGAGCAGTACTCAGCTGGTGGTGTGGCCGTTTTTGTTACAAATAGTTTAAATTGCGAGTTTTTAAGTTATAATCTCAGAAGCTCGGATGTTATTAAGATCAAATGTGAAATTGATAACCAGATTTTTACATTCTTTTGTGTTTATAGGCTTCTCATGAACTCATGTCAGGAAATTTTTCTAGACGACTTAAATGCGTTACTGAATGCTGAGAAATCTTATAATGTCATTTTATTAGGAGATATAAATCTAAATATTTTGCAGGACTCTGAATTTGTTGATAACTACTTATTTATGCTTGCTTCTTATGGTCTTGAATCTTGTATTAATGAGCCAACTCGAATTACCAACCAATCTGCAACTTGTATTGATCACATTTTTGTGCGGTTAAATCAATCTAAAAACATTTCAGTCTATAGTTCAGTCTGCAACCTTTCTTTGACTGACCATTGTTTAACATGCTTAAAGTTTGAAAATGTTGTTTTGTGTAAAAATGTTAGCCCGCCTATAGATTCATTTAAACGAATAACTAATTTCATTCAATTAAATAACTCTCTTGTTCTTGAATCTTGGGTAAATGTCTATAATGAACCAAATCCATCAACTGCTTTTGATATCTTTATTGACATTTTATCTTATCATGTTGATCGATGTACCAAAAATGTTAAAGTAAGCATGTCTAATAAAAATAACAGACTGAAGAAGTGGATGACATCTGAGTTACTCAACAAAATTAAGATAAAAAATAAACTCTTTAAAAAAATTAAAAGATATCCGTCAGATGTTAATCTAAAAGCCCGTTATAGTAGACTTTGTAAAGAGATATTAGCTGAAACGTCCAAAGTAAAAAATGATTTTTACAAAAATGAATTTCTTAAGATTAGAGGTGATTCTAAAAAGGAATGGCAATTGGTAAACCACATTCTAAATAATTCTAAAACAAATAACATTATTAAAGATATTGAAAATGATGGTAAGGTTTGTACTAGCCTATGTGATAAAGCTAACTTATTTAATACGTTTTTTTCTAATATTGGTTGTGACGTAGTTCGGGATAATGGCCTAGTAAGTTCGTCATGTAATTGCTTAGACAAAGAATACACAAATCTAAATAGCTTTTATTTTGAGAAGATATCTTCTTTAGAGATTTATAAAATTATTATGTCTTTAAAAAACTCAACTTCTAATACCGAAAATAGTTTTTCTAGTAGTTTTCTTAAGAAAATAGTATTCAATGTTTCAGATATTCTTTGTCACCTATTTAACAAAAGCATTACTTCTGGCATTTTTCCTGAAAATTTAAAAAAAGCTGAAGTAATTCCACTATTTAAAAAAGGGAATAAGTCAATGCTTAACAACTATAGACCGATTTCGATTCTTTCTACCTTTTCGAAAATTTTTGAAAAAGCTGTCAAGGTTAGAATGATTGACTTTTTAAATAAAGCAAACTTTTTTAGTGATTGCCAATTTGGTTTTAGACAAGGCCTTTCTACTGAAGATGCTCTTTTAAAATTCTGCACCAACATTTACAATAGTTTGAATTGCAAACAAGTTTCTGGAGCCCTATTCGTAGATATTACCAAGGCATTTGATACAGTTGATCATAAAATTCTTCTTAAAAAATTGTTTAATTGTGGTTTCCGAGGCAAGGTCTTCAAGTGGTTCTCCTCATATTTATCAAACAGAGTACAAAGAGTAAAAATTGAAAATTATTATAGTAATTTTGCAAATATCACCATTGGAGTTCCTCAAGGCTCAGTGTTAGGCCCAGTCTTGTTTTTAATTTTCATAAATTCTCTGTTTTCTCAAAAATTTTTTAGTAAAACCATTGCATTTGCTGATGATATGGCATGTAATTTTTCTTGCAATTCCACGTTTGAAGCTGTTACTCAAATAAACCATGATTTGGAAGTTTTGAGACACTGGTTTAAATATCATAAACTTGTTCTAAGTGATAAGACAAAAATAATGTTTTTTAATGTGGCTGGAAAAGAAATCAAACTTCCTGCATTTATTTTTCATTCTGCAAATTGCAAAAGATACTTTATATGCAATGAAATCTGTAATTCGTCTAATCTTACTCGGACACATGACTCCTTAGGTAACTGTTCCTTAAGTTGTTTTCCGATTGATTGTGTAAAAACGTTTAAATATCTTGGTGTCATATTGGATTGGAAATTGAATTGGCTCGATCATTCCATTGCTCTAAAAAAATACTTAGTTGCAGCTATCAGACAACTTTATTACTTGAAATCTTATTGTTCAACTGAATTACTTAAGTGTTTATACTTTGGGATATTTCATTCTAAGTTAGAATATGGATTAACCTGCTGGGGTGGTACACACATGAATAAAATTAAGCCTTTACTTACTGTTCAGAAGCATGTAATACGAATTATATGTAAAAAGAGTATTCGTGATAGTAGTTTTCCTTTGTTCAAAGAGTTAAACATCCTTCCTATTAAACATCTTTATTATTTTAAGGTACTGAAATTGTTTTTTATAAGATCTGGCTATCTTGTTAATAGAAATTACATGAATTATAACTTAAGAATAAATAATCAAAACTTGGCACTAGTTCCACCGCATAACTTGCAACATTTTTTTAATTTTTTTAGTTCGGTTGGTCCAAGACTGTTCAATTGTCTTCCTAATTATATTAGATGTCTTCGTAATAAATATGTTTTTTTAAGAGAAGTGAAATCGTGGCTCTTGAATTTATCCTATGTAAATGTAAATACGCTTATTGATGTAATAAATTAATTATTAATAAGGTCTTTTTTTGTAATCTATTTTTGAAATTTTATATCATTAATAATAATCAAACTTTTTCTAATTTTCATCATTATCAAACTTGAATTAGAAATATTTTATAGTAAATTCTTTGATATAATGACCCCATATATTAACCCTATGTTTCTCTGTATCGTATATGTTAATCCACATTCGCCTCTATTTCCTTTGGAAATACAGAATGTGGAATTATTGTTTTTAATCAGTTTATAAAATTTGTATATTTTTATTTATAAATTGTAATTTTGATTTAGTGCTCTGTATAAAAACAATAATAATAAATAATAAATAAATAAATAAATAAAAAAATATGTTACGCGACAGATGTTGAATTATAATGGTTGCATGCTCTTGTGAAACCCTTATAAATATGCCAAGAAGTTGTTTCTGCAAAGCGATTTTAAAGCTGCTGGTAGTAATTTAAAAAAAAAAACTCGCTTTTAATAAACAATGCTCTTAATATGCTAAATATGCAACACTTACTTTTAACAACAGCAAGCTCTCGCTCTTACGGTTTCTATAAAGCACACTGAAAACAAAGTAGTGCTAAAGTGGTTTTTGCAGAAATCTTATAGGTATTAGAGATTTTTTCTTTGCTCTGATTTATACTGCGAAATGAAATACATGTGTAGTGGATGGATTATAAAAATATAACACACTGATAGATGGATAAAGTGAAATACAGATAAGCAAACGGATATGTAAGAAGCTGAAAACAATCCATTTTAAATTTTGGTTTGTATATCTCGGCGAAAAATGCACAACATTTTATAATGGGACGGCGATAGGTTAATGGGAAAATGATAAATAAAAATAAAAGAAAAAAAAAAGAGTTGGCTGTGCCGTGGACACACCCGTAGGTTTTGACGTGACGAAGTTTCTTGTTGTTGTTGTTAATGCTGATGTTGATGTTGATGTTGATGTTGATGTTGATGTTGATGTTGATGTTGATGTTGATGTTGATGTTGATGTTGATGTTGATGTTGATGTTGATGTTGATGTTGATGTTGATGTTGATGTTGATGTTGATGTTGATGTTGATGTTGATGTTGATGTTGATGTTGATGTTGATGTTGATGTTGATGTTGATGTTGATGTTGATGTTGATGTTGATGTTGATGTTGATGTTGATGTTGATGTTGATGTTGATGTTGATGTTGATGTTGATGTTGATGTTGATGTTGATGTTGATGTTGATATTGATGTTGATGTTGATGTTGATGTTGATGTCATGATGTTGATGTTGATGTTGATGTTGATGTTGATGTTGATGTTGATGTTGATGTTGATGTTGATGTTGATGTTGATGTTGATGTTGATGTTGATGTTGATGTTGATTTTGATGTTGATGTTGATGTTGATGTTGATGTTGATGTTGATGTTGATGTTGGTGTTGGTGTTGATGTTGGTGTTGGTGTTGGTGTTGGTGTTGGTGTTGGTGTTGGTATTGGTGTTGGTGTTGGTGTTGGTGTTGGTGTTGGTGTTGGTGTTGGTGTTGGTGTTGGTGTTGGTGTTGGTGTTGGTGTTGGTGTTGGTGTTGGTGTTGGTGTTGGTGTTGGTGTTGGTGTTGGTGTTGGTGTTGGTGTTGGTGTTGGTGTTGGTGTTGGTGTTGGTGTTGGTGTTGGTGTTGGTGTTGGTGTTGGTGTTGGTGTTGGTGTTAGAGTTGGAGTTGTTGTTAGATTTGGAGTTGGTGCTTTTCTTTTAGCTTTTTTTTTGCTTCCCCATTGGTTGTGCTCTAATTTCAATTAATCCAGCAAAAGTGATGCATATGCGTCACATTAGGCGGTTCCCTGAGGGTTTTTGACACTCCGTAAAATTTTTTTTTTTATTTTTGTCATATGCCCGTAGACCTCACCTTTGTTTTCGTTCCTTAATATTTACCGTTGCACCAGTAGTCACAGAGTTAAAAATCCATGCAACGTTTTTTCATGGCTGTAGCATTTTTACTGCATTATGTGATTGCATCCCTGAAATCATGACAGCAAAATTTTTTTTGTAATTTAGTTGTGAAGCGTAATAACACATCCCTGCTGTCGTAAAACAAAATTTACTGTAGCACTCCTCCTTAGTGAGTAATAATTCCATGCAACGATATTACATTTCTGTTACATAAGCTGCTATATTCACGACCTGACGACGCCGGAATTTTTTTTTATTTTTGTCGTAAAGCCATGTATAAAAACTTTATTTTCCTTTTTAAACTTTTATCGCAGGTTATATACTCATTGAGTACAAATTCAATGCAATGCCGCTGCATGAATGTTGCGTTATCGATCTTTGAGCGGCTCTCTCAGCGTCCCCATGATGTCAGAAATTTTTTGTCTAATTTTGTTGTGAGGGCTTCCAGTAGGCCTTTATTGGCGTATTGTACTTTTAATCCTAGCACTAATACTCAGCGAGTAATAATTCCATGTAACAAATTTTCAGTTGCGTTGCTTACGCAGCTCCCACAACGTCCCTATGCCGTATTAAATTTTTTTTTTGTTTTTTTAATATAGTCAAAGAATAAACCTTTATGGTCATACTAAGTTTTTAATCATAGCTCTTATACCCAGCGAGTAATGATTGAATGAAACGCATATGAATTTTTAAAAAATTAATTTTTCAACTTTTTTGGAAACTAGAGCAGTACAACGTAACTTCGTCACGTCAAAAAACAAAAAATGTCATACAATGTTACATTTGATTTTTTGAAACAAAGAAATTGTTATAGATCTTGAATGATTTTAACAAAAAATAAAAAAATTAAATCTGACTTCATGGTCGATGATTTAGATTACGTCGTATTTTGAAAAAAAATTTATAAACAAGAAACTACTGCAATAAAAAAGTTATACAGTTTGATGCAGAAGCATGCATGAAATTTTGTACAGTGTACAATTTTTCGTCATCTATTCAAGGAACAGGCCAGCGCAGATTTTGCCTGCTTGATGTTCGCTTGAACACTGAATCACTTTGATCGTTCTGTACGTGAGATAAATACATATTTTTCTGCACTAACGCAATCTCAAGTACGCTCTTGTGATTGCATAATGGGAGAGGATTACAGAGAGGATTTTGCATTCCGCAATCCGATTCACCCCCAAATTCATCCTGCAATTGATTTCGCACGCTGCTTGCCCGCTGCTTACACGCAGTCGCAGCACGTGCAAGAATTGTGCCCACCCCTACTCTACAAGATTCATTTTTGCATTTGCAACTTAAGTTAGGTGTGTTTGAAATTAAGCTATAATTTTTGTATGTACCTCTCATACAAAAACATGTAAAAAAATATAGCTCCAGGGGAGGTACTCTTAATATCTAACCGATTTCAACCGTTTTTAGTACGGATCTTTAATTATATTTTTGTTTTAGTATTTTGGCCAAGTTTCGCTAAGATCGGTCAATTTATGTATGTACCTCCTAACAAAATCATGCCAAAAATTAATATACTTATGTCCAAGGGAATCTTTGGATCCCTAGGGTCTAACCGACTTAAGCCATTTTCAGTAGATATCTATTTTTATATATGTGACCCGGTCTACGAAAAGGGACCTTCGGTGTGAAAATATCATTTTTCACTTTTTTGGCGATTCGGATAGACTAATGTGTGCTCTTTCTAATGGCGCAAAGCAGAAGTTTCCAACTCGTAAAGACATTGCAATAAATCTTCATAAGTATCGATGTTGCTAAGAGCATACTTTGCTTTGAAAATCCCGAAGAGCTGTTTTCTCGAAAACTTGTTTTTACACCGAAGGTCCCTTTTCGTAGACCGGGTCACATATGTCTAGCTTTCTCCTTGAGTTTCGTTAAGATCTTCTTAGTCTTGTATGTATCTTCTATACAGAAACATGTAAAGAATAATAAAGGTCACGGGGAGGAAACTTTAGGGTCCAACCGACTTCAACCGTTTTTAGTACGGACTATATTTTTTAGTGTTTTGGCTTTTATGTACCTTTTAATTTGTATGTACTTTTGTATGTAGTACCTCCCATACAAAATAATGTAAAAAATTAGTATAGGTCCAAGGGAGGTCTCCAAGGGTCAAATCAATTTCAAAATTTTTTAAAATTTTTCTTAATTAGCTTAAAATAAAAAGCATACAATATTTCATTATCATAAGAGCAATTCTTCTTTTTTTTTTTCATTGTTAATATGGGATCACCCCACTGTGCAGCGGTTAAAATTCCTTCCATAAAAATTTATATTGTTCACTTTTTTAGTTTTTTTTAGATATCCACTTGACGGGCCTAGATATCTTAACGGGTTGTTGGCAGCGTTTCTCGTTTTATTCCAATTCAAATAAATGGAAAAAGAAATACAAAGGTTTTGACATGCTTGTCATAAAAACTAGCAGTCGGTCTTGTTAATATGGGATCACCCCACTGTGCAGCGGTTAAAATTCCTTCCATAAAAATTTATGTTGTTCACTTTTTGAGTTTTTTTAGATATCCACTTGACGGGCCTAGATATCTTAACGGGTTGTTGGCAGCGTTTCTCGTTTTATTCCAATTCAAATAAATGGAAAAAGAAATACAAAGGTTTTGACATGCTTGTCATAAAAACTAGCAGTCGGTCTTGGTCGTATCCAAAACGTGTTGCCAATCGCATTTGCTTTCAGCGCACACTGGCGCCAGCTGAAAAATTTCAAGCAGCGCTATATTGGATTCACTTGATTCATTCAGCGTAGACAGGGTTATGGTGTGTTGCCTAACATGTCTTAGCTAGTGCTGTTGCTAAATTCGCAAGACTATGTCGTTGTCTGGCAGATGCAGATTATTATTGCATCTTCATCTGTATTCATCATTGCAGTATTTATATCCAAAGACCTTCCCAGAGGGGTCTAAAGAGATCGAAAGAGTCTTCCAAGAGCTGGTCTATGCTTCGACGCCAAAAAGCATGACGGGGGACTTATTATTAGTTAGTTTTGTCCGTCGTGAAGCAGCTTTGATTTTCAACAGTCTACTTAGCCCAAAATTATCAGCCCCTGTCATTAAACGTGTCCTCCATTTGAACTTAAGGCTGACGGCTTTATTCATATTGATGATAGTGCCCAGAAAGACTAAGTTTTACAGCATTCATTTTGTATTTTACTTAAATTCCCAGATTCGCAAACCACCAGACCTTTCCAACGTGAGTATTTTTCCCATGGAGTATGCTACACTTACTGCAATTGTGTGACGATTAATGATGTCGAAATCGTATTCCAAATAAGCAAAATACTGCTCCTAAGACTGCGGTCCAGCTCCATTGCTCGAAATACCATGATGAGGACATGGTCTAAACCCTTGTTTGATATCAAAGGACCAAGAGTGGTCCACACCAATTTTAACTGAGCTGCAAGTGAGTCAATATTCTGTGAGCCGAATCATCTTCTCATAGATACCGGCACAAATAAAGACATAGACATGGTGGCATAGTTGACTCCTAATTAAGCTGTCAAATGCAGATATTAATTCCACAAACATAAAGTGAGTGTTCATTTGTTCTTCGCGGGTCTTTTCCAGCTTAAATAAGTCAGTGTTAAAAAGATAATAAATTTCCTTGTAATTTAAGGAATGTCGTCTTCAATTGTGCTAATTTGATAGGAAATATAATTTCACCAAAATCGGAACGCTTCAAACGCTTTCTTAGAATTAAATTGTTTAAAATTATTTGGTGGTGTGATGTGTGTGGTGGCCCTGGCAACCATGCAACAAATTAATTTATGGCTCTAAAAGCTGTAGCATTATACCAATTAACCCACAGATATGATTTCTTTATGTAAAACTTATCCTTCGAATTCGTTACTGAAGCAAAAAGCTTTCGACATGATGATTGGTTTTTTCTACAGAAGGTATTGGTGGCATTAAAGAAAAAGATAGAACACGATAGTCGTATCGATAGCAAAGAGGAGGATCATAAAATTTCTCCACTGTCAATTTCTGCTGCTGAAAAAGATGCGCACATTAACTTGGCTGAACAAGACCCGCTAATAAGTCTGATGTTTACTGTCCTTGTCCCCGTTCTACCGTAATTGGAAATTGAAGAGGGGTTCCTGCGAAATCATTAAACAAAATCTGCTTAATTATTGAATTTTTGAACGTTATAATCTTACAGAAATGCTTTTCAGGCAATACGCACAAAGATAAACAATATTTTGTGCGCCAAGTACATACAGTAGCGGGCATAGAAATTAGGACCACTAAAAATTTTTTTTTTAACTGACTTATTTTTTATGCTTGAATGAATAAAAAATTTTAATCTGGAAACGTGGTAACCAACTACGTTCGTTTTTTACCTAGTGTTCGCCCATTAACCTTATTTTTCGCAACCTTATTTTTTTAGCCCATAACCTTCGCATTTTTTTATCTGTTACTGTCGTATCGCAATTATCTATATTTAAAAAAAACACCAACTACATTGGTTGAAAATTAGGGACAGCAGAGAGAAACAGGCATAAATCGCCACTTTGTTTTATATATATGGGGCGTTCTTTATGAAATACTAGTACAACTCAAAAAAAAAATTTCAAATTAATTGATTTTTGAATTTGGTCATATTTTGCAAAATTGAAAAATGTCAGAAATGTTTTTTTTACCCATATTTTGAAAAATTCTAAGCACTTTTTGTTTTATAAAATTTTTTCCTCAAGTGCCTTATATTTTAATAACAAATCGTTTAATTTTTAACATAAAATATTTTTTGGACCCACTTTTTCTGATAAGGGTTAACTTCTTAGAAAACTTGACACTTTACAAAATATTTTTATGTAAGGTACAAGATTCCATCATTGAATAGCGAAAAAAAACAACCTAAGCCAAAAACGTTTCTTTTTTTTTGCGTAGTCATCTTTGTCCAAAAAAGTGACCAAAACACCTCAAAATTATATAAAAAATTTCAAGAGCGCCGAACGGCGGCAAAAATAGAAATTTCAAGGAATATTTCAAGCCGTCATGGAACTTTTTATCTCAAAAATTCAGACGTTTAGGGTTGGGGGGGATGGCCGATTTAATAAGAAACGCCCCATACATAGATGAAAAATTTAGGTGGCAACCCTATGTAAGAAAATGACATAATTTTAAAATTCTGATAACGGACACGGATTTAGTAACCCATTCTTCCCTACAGTTCGCCCTAGCACCGAATTCGTAAAAAAACAATTTCAGATGGCAACTCTATGGAAAAAACTTACGTTACTTTTAAATTCTGACGAGGGATTCGCATTTAGCGACCCATACTTAGCTTATGTTCGCCCAGTACCGAATTCGTAAAAATTTAAAAATTTAGGTGGCAACCCTATGTTAAAAAAAAGTACATAACTTTTGAAATTCTGACAACGGATTTTAATTTAGTGACCCATTTTTAGCTAGCCATCGCCTCAACACCGAATTCGTAAAAATAAAGAAATTTTAGTGGCAGCACCATTGAAAAAATACGTAATTTTGAATTCGTAAAAATAAAAAAATTTAGATGGCAAGACTATGGTAAAAAATTCCATAATTTTTTTAAATTCTGACAACATATTCTGTGACCCATTTTTATATAGTGCTCTCCGATCGAATTCGTAAAAATAAAAACAATTCAGGTGGCAACCCTATCTTTTTATTTTAGTCTATAACCTTCGCATCATAATTATCTGCATTAAAAAAAAAAAAACTCAACTAAATGGGTTGAAAATTACGGGTAGACGAGGGAAACAGACATTTTTTCCCACTTTGTTTTATGCAGGGTTTTCCAATAGGGACTTGACAATTTTGAATTAAATTTCTGAACGCACCCTTTCACTGATCATCGAACTGTTACTATCAATTTATTCAATAAACTCAACATTTTCATCAAAGTAAAGTATACGAAGGAACAACGCCTATAAATTATAAAAATTTACTAACGAAATTCGGAGTCGGTGATCCCAACTTAAAGTTAACTGCGTTAACTGCAATTTTCGGTCTCGCCCTAGTAGGCAGACAATAACAAGTTTAGTGCAAAAATTTGAGTCTACATATTTGTTGTGTGATGTTGCCGGGCTAGTGAGATAACGGGTTGGTCGAAGTGTCGAAAATATCGGTGCCGTTCAGGCGTCCATAACAAACGATACAAAAATGCATTAAATTCCCCCGCGTTCTCAAGAATTGGGCATCGCCCAGACCACTTTATGGTGAATTTTGCATAAGGATTTTAGTTAACACCCATACTAGATCAAGCTGACTCAAGAGTTGAAGCCGGTGGATCATTTGAAGCGACTTACGTTCTCCGATTAGGGTCTGGAAAAGATGCATAAAGATGATGAATCATCTTCAGTGGTGAAGCTTATTTTTGGCTCAACTTCAACATTGTGTTCGTCAATAAGCAAAATATGCGTTATTGGTGGGGTGAAAATCCACATGTGCTTCATGAATCACCATTTCATTCACAAAAAATAACTGTTTAGTGCGGTTTACATGTCGGCAGCGTCATTGGACCTTATTTTTTTGTCGACGATAACAATCGAAACGTGACTGTGAATGGCCATCATTATCGCGCCATGATTACCGATTATTTTTGGCCCGAATTGGAAAATATGGACTTGGACGACATGTGGTTCTAACAGGACGGTGTTACAAGCCACACAGCACACGTTACAATCGATTTATTGAAGAGTTAGTTTGATGAGCGTGTTATCTCATGAAATGGGCCAGTCGAATGGCCGCCTCGTTCGTGTGATTTAACGCCATTAGACTATTTTCTTTGGGGCTACGTCAAGTCATTGGTCTATGACAACAAGCCGACGAGCTCAGAGTCAACATTGAACGCGAAATAGCAGCCGTTCGGCCGAAATGTGTGGCCGAGTCATCGAAAATTGGGTCCAACAAATCGACCGCTGCATACGTGCCCACGGTGGTGATATGAACGAAATCGAGTTCTATTCGTAAATGTTTTCATTGCACTTCAAGCCGATAATAAAGTTTTTGAAATATCGCAAATGGTTTGCGTTTTATTAAAAAAAAAAAATTTGTCAAGTCCTTTATGGAAGTTTATATAAATATATAGATAGATGATATCTTATCAATTCAAAATTTGTACCAACTTTCTCTATGTTTTAGTCTTAATAAAAAGTATATAACTGAAGTAGTATTTTTATTTAATTCTACGTCTTGTGTTACGACATAGTCGAAAATGTTGTATTTTTTTTTATACCAAACAAGAGAACAATTTTTTTTTTTTTAATAAATTGATGTAAAAAATCGTGTAAATAATTTTAAAATTTCATCAGTTCCAACCCCATTCCACACATTTTGGCTTCCCTTTCAAAAACATCCGCAATCTGGCTAATGCTGTTTAACCTCCTAACAATTTCTCTTTCCATCACAACAATGTGTCATCAACAGGTTAAGCTTTTAACTGCTTTTGTTCTTAACTCAATCTTTTCACCACTTTACACATTTTATACACTTTTTACCAGTTTTTTGCCACTCTTTTAACATCCGCACCGTGTTGACGTTGTTATGTCATTAACACAACAACGCTCAACGTAATTTTAAAAGCTTTTTCAACGTCGCCATAAAATTTCAACGTAAATCAAAGCATGAAAAAGGGCTTAAATGTGTGTGGCAAATAAAATTGTTTTACGTTCAACGTACGGCACTCACAGCGGAAAAAAAAAGAAATTTAAACAAATTTAGTCTATGGAATTTCTTTTTTTTTTAATTATTGAATTTCGCTATAATTTTGTACGCTTGGAGTGAATTTTTTCGTTAAAAATTTTCAATTTTTAGTCATGATTTGATTTAGTTCAATTATTGACTAGTAAATTCTGCAAGTTTTAAACTGAAGCTCTTGTTAATTTAAAATGAATTTATTTTCAGTTCAACTTTTGATGTGTCGCTTAGCAGCAGGGCAATTGCCAGAATTATCTTTAAGAGCGGTTTGATTGCAATATTACGAGTAACGTACTGTTGATATAAAATTAAAAACAAGAATATTGAATGTATTTCATGATAATCGAAAAAGCATTTTGAAAATTATTTTCTTTAAATATCATTTAATTTTCTTTTAATTTAATTTCTTAATTTGCTAAAACTAATAAGACAAAAAAAAATAAAATTGATTGATTGAATTATTATTATTTTTTTTTTTTTTTTTTTATTACATGTAGAGCTCCAACTTAAGCACGTTTTTCGAAATACACGTGTACACGGAAGTTCAAATTCCGTAAAATTAATTTTTGAAACACGTACTCGAACTACACGTGAATGTTAAACACGTTCTACACGTGTAGTAGCAAAAAAAGCTCTAATGACAACGTTACGTTTTACCGCGTAGGTTTAAATGCGCTCTTTTGCATTTGCTTTTGTTTTAACTTTGCTTTTGCTTTTGCTTTGCTTTTCTTTTGCTTTTGCTTTTGCTTTTGCTTTTGCTTTTGCTTTTGCTTTTGCTTTTGCTTTTGCCTTTGCCTTTGCCTTTGCCATTGCCTTTGCCTTTGCCATTGCCTTTGCTTTTGCCTTTGCCTTTGCCTTTGCCTTTGCCTTTGCCTTTGCCTTTGCCTTTGCCTTTGCCTTTGCCTTTGCCTTTGCCTTTGCCTTTGCCTTTGCCTTTGCCTTTGCCTTTGCCTTTGCCTTTGCCTTTGCCTTTGCCTTTGCCTTTTCCTTTGCCTTTGCCTTTGCCATTGCCTTTGCCTTTGCCTTTGCCTTTGTCTTTGCCTTTGCCATTGCCTTTGCCTTTGCCTTTGCCTTTGCCTTTGCCTTTACCTTTGCCTTTGCCTTTGCCTTTGCCTTTGCCTTTGCCTTTGCCTTTGCCTTTGCCTTTGCCTTTGCCTTTGCCTTTGCCTTTGCCTTTGCCTTTGCCTTTGCCTTTGCCTTTGCCTTTGCCTTTGCCTTTGCCTTTGCCTTTGCCTTTGCCTTTGCCTTTGCCTTTGCCTTTGCCTTTGCCTTTGCCTTTGCCTTTGCCTTTGCCTTTGCCTTTGCCTTTGCCTTTGCCTTTGCCTTTGCCTTTGCCTTTGCCTTTGCCTTTGCCTTTGCCTTTGCCTTTACCTTTGCCTTTGCCTTTGCCTTTGCCTTTGCCTTTGCCTTTGCCGTTGCCTTTGCCTTTGCCGTTGCCTTTGCCTTTTCCTCTGCCTTTGCCTTTGCCTTTGCCTTTGCCTTTGCCTTTGCCTTTGCCTTTGCCTTTGCCTTTGCCTTTGCCTTTGCCTTTGCCTTTGCCTTTGCCTTTGCCTTTGCCTTTGCCTTTGCCTTTGCCTTTGCCTTTGATTTTGCTTTTGCTTTTGCTTTTGCTTTTGCTTTTGCTTCTGCTTCTGCTTTTGTTTTTGCTTTCGCTTTTGCTTTTGTTTTTGTTTTGCTTTTTGTTTTGCTTACATAAGCATTACAAAATAAGGGGAATAACGTAGCCATTAATTTTATTTTTATTTTGATCATGTGGCCAAAAACGTCACCCTTGTTTTTTTCCATTAAATTTACCTAAGCGCCCATAGTGACGGAGTTATAATTCCATGCAAAGGTTTTTCGTTGCATTTTAATTACGGTTGACTCTTTGTTGTAAAGGCTTCACAATCTTTTTTTTATTTTAGTTATGAGGTCTGAAATCTAAGCTCAGCGTTAGTAAAATTAATTTTATTGTAGCACCTCTCTTATGATGGAGTAATAATTCCATGAATACAATTTTTTGATGGAACAAAAATTCAAAATGCATCGGCATTGCATGGAATTGTTTCTCGTTGAGTACAGGTCCTACGATAAAAATTATAATTTGAAAAGAAAGGTTAATTCTTGAACTTTATAATAAAAAATAAGAAAAAAAATTAAAGACGTTATCGAGACGGTAGGGAGCTGCCTACGCAACACAATTTCAAATTTGTTGCATGGAATTATAGCGCGCTATGTATACGTGCAATGGTAAAAAGTATTACGCACCAATAAAGACCAATGGATCATAGCTCTCATGACATAAATAGACAAATCATTCTGATGTTAGGAGTCAACGGAAAGAGCCGCTACATGATCGTGAATGCATCAATTATGCAACGGCGTTGTACGGAATTATTACTCGGTTAGTGTATGAGACACGGAAAATGTTATAAAATAGAAGACTAGGACAAGGATTAGGTGGATGAGTGCAAGGCTTTGAAGAAAGATTAGGACCAGAAATAAACCGAGAAGTAGGACAAAAATTTGGTCAAAGAATATATCATGAAATTGGACAAGAATAAAAAAAATAACAATTCAGTCAGGGATTAGGAAAATGACTTCGATACGGATTGACACAATGATAAGAAGAAAAATCTAAACACACCTAAAATAAAATGTAAGACAAATTTGGTAAAAGAACAAGGATTTGAACGTACTAAGGACAAGATTTAGGATAATGGTTTAGAAAAGAAGGAGGATAAAAAAAAGGAGATACGCTATCAAGTCAAAACCAACGGGTATGTCCACGATGCAGCCAATTTTTTTTTTATTCTTGCATAAGCTAGTAGCCACCGAAAACTGACGACGTTATATATTTATTTATTTTTTTTTTGTTTTTTTTTTGTAAGGTCAAGTTCAAATCCTTCATTTTTGTTATACAACATCTATCGTTAATGCCCTACTAGGAGTAAAAATTGGAGTACTAAAAAAAAAAAAATAACTGGCCATTTCAGCCCCTGAAAGGACTTTGACCTAGCTCTTATGATCAATTGTGTTGTGCGTGTTATTAAGTTTGTACACAATTGACCGAGAACCGGACCTACATGCTTAACGCCGATTCCGAACGGCGATGAACGGAATGCTCTCGTTCTCAAGAAGCTTTACATGGCATTTTGATTACTCTCTGAGGTTTGCCACAGTCTCCGGGTTCTTTGACATAGCGGCCACGCACTTTAACCAACTACGCCACGGACGCCACAAGACGTCAATTGGAGTACTAAGTAGGAGTAAAAATTGAGTGCAACGCATTTATGTTGTATTTTCGATCGTAGAGCGGCTCTCTACGGGAGTACATGACATCCTGATTATTTACCTATTTCGGTCATGCGCAGCTATGGGCGCGGAGCAAGCTTTGGAACCAACTGAGAGTGATTGAGAGCAAAGGCTTATGTAGCAACACAAAACGCAAAAACAAAGCAAAGCCAAAAGAACAACACAGAAACAACGCAGAAGCTTTAACCCGCATGCGCGGGTAAAAAAAATATGCATATTTAAATGCAGAATTTGGGCTACCATCCAAAAATATTAAAATAAACAAATGAGCAGTTATACAGTTAGAGATAGTCTTATACTTATCGCACTAGAATAGTTAATAAATTGAAAATATTCTAATGAATAATATTGTCTTTTTGTATCTGCATCAAATTGATGCACAACGTACTTTTTGTTTCTAGAAATTTCCGATGGATGCGGGTTAAATGTAGTGATGCCCATGAGGGTTAAAAGTCGAACTTTACTGGCAATTCCCTACAAATTTTTTCTGAGTGACTCAAAAAAATTACTCTAAAAAGAGTATTTCTAATGCGTGTTTTATGAGTACGCAATAAAAATACTCATAAAGGAGTCTTTAATATGATTCTAAAATGATTGTTTAGAAATAACAATCTAAAAAGAGTATTTTTATGCGTGTGTTATGAGTACGAAATAAAAAGACTCATAAAGGAGTCTTTAATATGATTCTAAAATGATTGTTCAGAAATAAGACTCTAAAAAGAGTATTTTTATGCGTGTTTTATGAATACGATGAATGGCAAAATATGAGAATATTTTGAATTTAATTATTAATAATAATTTCGCGCAAAGGGATTTTTAAAATTTATTAAGATAATGTTCTACAACAAGAAGCTTTTATAGTACACCAGAGTGGCAAAAAGCAGTTTCTGAGATTTTATTAACATCATATAAATGTCAGAAATTAGTGCTTACAAAGAGTTTTTAAACCATTAAAAAGCCTTTCACAAGAGACTTATGACTCTTAAAACTTCTATGAGTTCTGAAAGAGTCTTCATATGAGTCTTTAAAGATTCCATTACATGATTATTAAAAAGAGTATTAAATATGGCTCTTAGAAGAGTCTTAATTTTGAGTCCAAAAAAACTAATTTATATAAGTTCTAAAAGAGTCTTTATTATGATTCTTTAAAGAGTCTTTATTATGATTCTTTAAAGAGTCTTTATTAGAAATTTTAAAAGAGTCTTAATTTTGAGTCCAAAATGAGACACAAAGCAATCATTATTATGAATCATATTTTGAAGGCCACAACCTACGAAAATGTACTCATAAAAGAGTCTTTTTTGAGCGCATTACGGCGATAAAAACTCATTTATATGAGTTATAGTATATATTTATACTATACTCTATACTTCCATCGTAGCACATATACTCAGCAAGCAACAATTTCATGCAATGCCGATGCATTTTGACCGATGCATTGAAACCTGCGACTTAAAACGTAACGTTTTCACATCAAAATGGGCAGTCATTTTGAATCGAAAATTTTCAGAGATTTTCTCAAAAGTTCATAGTATTCACTAAAGTAGTTGCACAAAATTCTTTGATCTCTCAATAGTTTTGGACAAATAGTTTTTGACAAATAGAGAAATTTCTAGAAACCAAAAACCATCAACATTTTTCTAATCAGAATAGTTGTAGGTTAAACAAAGTTTGTCCTTGAAGTGGTTAAAAAAAACGGATTTGCAAAAAATTCACAACCTAATCGAAAAAAAAAACACAAAAATTTTTAGATTAAAAAATAATTCAAAGAAATATGCAAAAATATGCTATGTCTGATTGTTTTCGTGCTTTGTATTATTATTTTATGTCCGTCACCACGATGGTCTCTTTGACTCTTTGAAAAATTATAAACTTCATGCTGCCAACTCCAAAAGTATGCATACAATTTACAACATTCATTGTGGGGTAGCAAATCGGCTCTGATTAATTTGAGGTTATGCTAGAAGAATTTTTCCAACAAGAATTTAAAAGTTGTATGTTAGGCATTTCTAGGGCCGGCCAACCTTGTCTTAACCAGTTTTGAAGAAAAACTTTTGCTTAAGAATCAATTTAACTTTTTTGTGATTTGATTTGGCAATAACTGGACGAAAGTAATGGTGTTTGCTGTTAATCAAAGTAGGACTATTGTTGAAAGAATGAAAAAAGTTGGGTAACCTAACTCTTTTTCATTTATTTAAATAAACCTTTTTTTTCCTACAGCCTACATTTTCTACATTTTCTACATTTTTCTTTATTTACTTTTGTTAAAGCTTACTTTTCAAGCATGACATGGAAAATAATGAAAGGCGCTTAAAACTCACTTCCAGCCATATATTTATCAGAGATATGTGTATCTTATTGTTAAGTCTCAAGTATGATAAGTTCAAGAATGTTTTTTTTTGTTTTTTTTTTTTTTGTGTCATAATAATTGTTATGCTTTCCATGCTGTTGTTGTTACAGTCGCTGTTGCTATGCCATGGATTGTTATGGTTTACTTGGAGATGTCCTTCTGCTGCTGTATTAGTAGCACAAGGACACGTTGCTGTGGTATTTACAGTCAATGCATAACATAACAAAGCAAACAAACAAAAAAAAAATATCAAAAAGCCAGCAGTCGTTAGTAACAGCGTAGCTTGTGGAAAGGTCCTTTAACTGGCATTGACTTCAAATAGGTCGCGTTTAAGTTTTTTTTTTTTAATTCATGTCATTTAGAGCTAAAACTTTTGCATTATTAACAGCAGCAATTGATGAGTTCTTTACAAAAGTCAGCAACTTTTAACATTTAACTGCTTTCATTGTAAAAAAAAAAATATATATATTCAGCAATTGTCATTAAGCAATCGCAGCCATTAAAAGCTCACTAATGAGCGTTTCCAGATAAAATCTCTAATTAATTCCACTTCCTCAATTGGCTCATTACTATCTGTACTTAATCTCTTTACCTACCTCAAACCGCAAAATCTTAATTTCTTTTTTACTTAAACCGCAAGAAAATTGAAATCATGCCTCACTCTACACTCACATCTCTCAGCCTCCTCCAGCTACGTTGACTAACTATAGCTTATCTTCCACATCTACAGATGAGCTCTTTTCAAAATTATCTTTGTTTCGTCCAGAATTTTATTGCATTCTATCCATGCGAAGGTCATAGGTACCATACAAAGCACTTAGCTTTTTTATTTTTTAAAATAATGAAACATTTATTTTTATGTAAGTACAACACTTGCTTGTTTTTCCTTCATGTTGTGCTATTTAAATATTCATTTATGTAGCACATTAAATTTGATGTTCGCAGCCCAGCAACAGACAACAACCACATCCACATCCACACTCCAGTAGAGGAGTGTTTACCTGTAACAGCTGTTTCGAAAAACACTGTTATTTTTGTGCACCTTAATTAAGTGTTGCCCTTAAGTGCGCCTAAAAGTATGCTATTTAGAGTAATTGCAGGATGTTGTTTTGTTCTACTATGTTATACTCACACAGAGAGTTAAGTTTGAGTTTAGTTTGAATTCAACTTATGCTATTCACTCAGAGATGTGTCGGCTGAATTGAGTTTAGTGTGATGTTTCTTTGTTTACTTGTTGGTTCTCATATGTTCTGCACCTTCACCACGATGACATCAGTTCCACTTGAGGACAAGGCTGCAAACATATCTGCGTGCAAATGCGAGTTCTTCCCTGCGCTGCACAGTGGTTGAGCCCCATACAGAAAATGTCAAAAATAGAAGTAGTCGTCACAGTTCAATTAGAGTAGGCACATGAGTTTAATTTGATTTTATCAGGATAAAAACAAAAATTTGTTGATATCCTCCTCCAAGCACGCCTACCTCTCATATAACATAAAAATTAAAAACGCTATATTTTTTTCGATGACCTATTCTATCATGAAACCACTTTGTCAGGAATCTTAAACTAAAGTGTTTAATAGAGAAAACATTTTTTTCGCCACGCCCACCTTTCACAAAAAGTTTTTGCTACACTTGTTTTTACAATTTTAAACTTTAAGGCGATATAGTATCTAAACAGTTAAAATAAGATTTTCATGTTATTGAGAGATATTATTTTAAAATTATTTTGTAAAACAATGAAAAAAAAAAATTTTTTTAAATGAGCTGCCCGTTTCACTATTAGTTAAAAAAATTTTCAATGAACCTTTTGCGTTCTGTAACAAATTAATAATTACTGCATAAGTGATGTTAAAAAAATAATGAATAAATAACTGGCCATTTCAGCCCTTGAAAGGACTTTGACCTAGCTTCTTATGATCAATTGTAAGCGATGTTAGTAACTTTTAATATATACTTGAGTATACTTTTAGGGATGATGGAAAACTTGCTATCAATCTTCATATCCGTAGTTCATACTGTAGCTTTTTATGCGTATAGACACATGCTAATCTTTGAGAAAGATTTTCATCTTTTTTTTATAGTTTTTTGTAAATAGTAAAAAAGAAATATAAAAATTCGTTTGTGTGCCTCAAATGCTCAATAATATAGTGCAATAGCCACACACTGTAAGTATGTCACACTTTTGAAGGAGGTGCTTAGCCTAATAAGCCATGCCTGAAAGTATACTAAGGAAAATTGCTAAAGTACTATGCCTTTAGATAAGATACTATGCCTTTATTAAATAGAAAACTCGATTTAAAATATCCATTTTAAACTTCTTTAAATTTAAGTTTTTTAGCGGCGCCCATTCAGTATAAGAATTTCTGGATCTTTTTTCGCGTCACGTGTTTATATTACATCCATGATTCAGAATCTGGCCTTGCAGGGAAGTTCTGGAATACTTTAAAAAAAAAAACTTTCCCAAGTTCTTTTCTTCGCTTTTTTGTTCATATTTTACAAATAATATATTGCACAATTTTAGAAACATGTTTTTGACATTTCTCAGCACATTTATCAGTTCAACAAAATCGTGTAATACTTTGAACGTACCTTGGCCATCTAAAAAGTTGACCGTACCTTTTTATATAAACATTAGCATACTTTTAGGTATTTCTCAAATTGAGTTTTGATAAACACAGAAAAGAGTAGAGCTTGGTTGAGTTTAGTTGTGTTTCATCCTGCAAAATTGTACTGGAAACTCAAGAGTTTATTTTAAGTTCAATGGCAAAACTCGACTTTTTACAGGAAATTCAAACTAAAGTCTCTGTGTGAACAAAGCATTAGCTGTTGTTAGCAGTGTTGCCAAATGTTCCCATATATCGGGGTTGCTGTGATTTTCAGACTTAAATCCGATGACCAGATGTTTTCCAAATGGGCTTAAAACTACTAAATATAAATAAGAAGAATTTATTAAGAAGGTTCACATTGATATATTAATATAAGCAAAAGTGTCGCATTTGGCGATCCAAAACCCGCAAGTGTTTCATGAGATGCCAATGCACTCACAATGAGCGACTGTTCAATGTGGATAGGCCAAAAGCGTCATAAGGCCATATTTTTCAAAAATGACGACTTAGGAAACGCATCAGTCAATCGAGTGCACTAAAAAGACACAATGAATAATTTTTCATTGTGTCTGAGACCTAACGGCCTCAATAGTTGAGTAAGTAGTGCTTGAGTGCCTACCCGGGGGTCCCGAGTTCAAATTCCGGCCTGACTATGATCCTACGCTTCAACCTTTCTCCATTTTTTTCCTCGTTTGTAATCAACTCAAAATGAAAATTAATCAATATTTACAGGGGCGGACCCAGACCATTTGGGGGGGGGAGGGGCAAGGTATTGGAGAGCTTGTAAGCAAGGTATTTCGGCCAACTGGATACCCTTAACTCGCGACTTTTTTTTTAAATACAACATAGCTGAATTAACTAAAGTAACCCATCCGTTAGATCAATATAAATAAATCTTAAGGGGTCTTTTTTATTTGAACGGTAAGAAAAACACTTTGTAATTATTTTTTTAAAAACTTTTTTAATGATGAAAAAAAACTTGCGTACATTAAAATACATATAATTTTATAACATACAAAATACATAACATACAAAGTATGTTTTGTATTATTTTTTTTTTTTTGGTTTGGCCTTTTAACTGACCTTTTAAGCTTTTCGCAATGCAGACCTAATTTTTCGTATCCAAAACGGTGACAACGATTTCTCAGCTTTTACAGCAGATAACTGAACATTGTTTACCATCAGTTAAGCTAACTGAACCCTAAAAATAGAAGTGTGGGAAAAGGGAGGAGCTAAACACCAAAATAACAACAACTTCAATATGCTCTGATAGCGGTAAACCGCTGTGATCGAATTTCGAAGATGCACATTAATTAAGGCTATGCCTAAAAGTATGATACGATCTAGGTTAACCTTTATACAGGGTTGCATCGAAGTAGATAAGAACTTAAGCGTTCTTCTGTCAAAATTAATTCCAGGTAACTTTCTCGGCATAATTGGCAGTATAAGTAGAACCTAAGTAGCTTGAGTGGATCACAGTGAAAAGTCATACAAGACTACTGATGAGTTGGTGAAGCGGGCAACGAAACAGTCCGTATAGTCAAGCTGTGTGATTTGCTCTCCGGCACTCTCTTAAAGGTCATATGCTCAGGTGTATGGAATAAATATTTTGCTAAATTGTTTTTAAAAAAGTTGTCATCAAAAGCGAATTGAATAATTCTACGTCTTGTGTTACGACATAGTCGAAACTACTGTATCTTTTTTTTAAAACATGTTGGGTATTTCTGGATAAAAACTTCAATCTAAGAAAGTGCTACAAAAATGTATTAATAAGGTTTTTAAAAAAGGTCAATGTGTATGGCGACTAAGTGCATCTTTGCTGGTTTGGTTACGTCTCATTGCACTTATTTCTTCAACTTTTTGACAAGGTATTTGTGTCAGGGACTTTGTATCAAGGACTGCTTTCATTAAACAATATCAAAAAAGTTAAGCATTAATCATTGTTTTATGATTTTCAAGATTTTCCTTAGCTATAAAAAATAGTAATCTGATTTTATATTTTAAATCTAAAATAAAAGTCACCTTTAGACTAATATTTTTTTGGTCAAACAAAAATATCATTTCGGTTTTTATTTTTTGTCGAGGACACGGTTGCCCAATAGGACTAAAAATGGTCCATTTTTGACATTTATTCCGCTGCTCTATTTTACATTACTATGTATTATTCTTTCTGTACTTTTTTATCAAAATTTATACTACTTTTCTGAACTTTTTCTGCTTTCTGCCACCAGAGAACACTGCTTTCTTTTACAACAATTCAACGCTGATATGACTTAAAGTGACTTGGCCTACTAAAGTTGGTTTAAGGTACGACTGACAGTAAATTGGCCGAGTGAAGTTCGTTAAAGGTACGACTAAAAATGAATTGGCCGACTGAAGATATTATTGGGCATGACTTAAAATTAAATAGCAGACTAAAGTTGGTTTTTGTTATGAAAACGGCAATTAAAGGTCGATTGTTAATAAAAATTAATTTTTCCAACAAATTTCAGTAAAATATAACAGTTAGGCCGACCCTAAAAAATTAAGAGGCGTAGTTTTCTCCGCTAGTTTCGCCTCTGAATATTTACACTTAAAAGTTTTAGTTGGTGTTGGAAAAGTCGGTGGGTGACATTTCCTTATGATTAGAATAGGCTGAGGTAAAGGTATAACACTTGTTTCCAAGGCTTCCCACCACTCTAAATACATCCTACCCACGTTTCATTAGATTGTCGCTTTCTTTGCCACTAACCTACTCGTATCATCCCATTTCGAACCAAGGCAGACTTGTCTGAATAGGAATAACACCTGAAATCCTTGATACAAAACTAAAACAAAAAGTAATGGGACCCATTTGACAGTGGTAACGTAAAATTGTGAAAAATCTTCTTACGAGCTTGTTCCTCGACAATTTCGCGTTGTATAATTTAAATAAATCTTCCCCAACACTACTCGATTGTACTGCTGAAAAAAAAAACTGCTGAAAATGTATAGATACTTTGTAGACATACCTGCCAACACAATACTAAATATGCCTGCCAACGCAACAACAACAGAAAAAAATAGCGCCAATCGTACCAACACAGCTACCGAAATTTCAAAATTCCCGTTACTTTTTAAACAAACCTCATTGATCGCAATTGTAGCTTTTTAAGTTCTAAAACATGTTGTGGAAAAGTTCATAATGATCCGTAAAAATATCTCAGACATTCTGAACTATAACTTTGTTTGGCAAAAAGATCATCATGACGTCATATTACAGAAATATACTATGATTATACTCTCTTGCATTCACAAAGTCCTTAATTGTTGTACTGTGGAACTTATACAGAAATAACAAATATTTACCTCGGAGGAACCACAGTCGAATTAACAGTGTATCAAGTCAAACGAGTAAATAGAAATGTGTACCAAGGTCACCACATTAAGTGCACATTGTTACAAGTCTCTTACCAATACCGATACAAATACAAATTTTATTTCGCCTTTTTGTGCGGTTTACTTTAAATGCTTACCTTGAAGCATGAGTTGTCTTTCATAGACTTACAGTGCTGTGGATAAACATATGCAACAAATCAGACGCATTTAAATAAGTTGATGTTATTAAGGTAATCAGTTACTTTTAGATTTTTTTTTTTCTTTTTAATGATTTGAGCACTTATGCGGTTAATTTAACAAAGCAAAATAATAGCTGTGCCAACACTGAAAAAAAAGTAGCTCTAATATAAAAAGTAACAAGCTGCGTTGCTCGAGTCACATAAAAAAATGCCAACTAAACCAACATAAGACAACATTGAACATATTCCCACCGAATTTAACACATTCAGACACTTTTCAAATCTTATTGTTGATGAAACCAATTTGATACAAAAACAAATTTAAGCGAATTTTAAACGTTAAATCAACTTTGAAAGAACGCACTGTTTGCAAGGGTTAAGCAATGCAGCTACAATGCTTAGCGACTTAAACGGTTGGTACAAAGCTCCCAGGGCAAAACAAAAAAAAGTCGTCAAAAATGCATAATTGAAAAAATTGCCAATTAAGTGCCATTAATTTCGAATTTGAAATTTTTGTATTGTGAGAGTTTTTTTATTAATGATCTCCTAAGGAAATGAAACGAACGTTCACTTTAAGCGTGGGCGTGACGCGGCATGCAATTAAGTGCCCATTTGTTGAAAAATTCCATATAATTTATTATTTTCGCATCAATTGCAATGAGCTCAATCTAAACACCCCCTGTTATCTTATTGCTTGACTCTGTGATTTTTAAAATTTCCATAATCTCACAGCTTATCACTAAATATCAAGAGAATTTTTCATAAAGAAAACAAAAACAGAGATAGTACGATTGGATTTTTCTTTTTGTTTTTTTTTTTTCAATTAGTACGTTTAACAACCACTTGAGGAAGTTGGCGATGAGATCGAGCATAAAAGTCAAACAAATCTGCTGCGTGATCCGATTCGCGTGACGACTTAGATAAAGTCACTCAACTGGCAAAGTGGAGCGAAAAGCCTCTGTTTGTGACTTTTTCAAGCGCTATACAGCTATTTGAACAGAAACTTCAGAACTTGAACTAAAGTGTTTGTTTTGTTGAAATTTTTTTTTTGTTTTTGTATTTGTAACTAATTTGGAAATAATTTGACTTTAATTCATTAAATCTGAAATGGTCGGGATTAGTTTTCACTTTTTTTTTTTTTTGTTTTATTTTTAAGTTGTTGAAATTCTTGTGGCGTCCTCGAGAACTTTTTCTTCTTCTTTATTTTCATTTTATTATTTATTTATTTATTTATTTACATTTTATCAGCTGCGGCTTCATATCTTTGTCGCTGCAGTCGTATAGATAACGTTGTTTGAAATTCTTTTCAGCCAGTATTTTATAAAATTATCTTATCAGTGGCGCTTGAGAAATTTATTAAATTTATATTTTTTGCCAGACATGCCTTTTGTAGAATTTAGCATTGTTAAGGTAGTTTTTAAAATTTACTAACTTTTGTTTAAAAATTCTTAAAACATATCCCTTTTAAATACACATTCTACCCCGACCACCTGCACCGATCAAAGATTTTTTAAATTTCACTTAATTCACTTTTCTTTCAGTGTCTTCTTCACTCTGGTACTGAATAGTTCGTCCGTTCGCATGGCTCTGTGAGTATAAGATTCAAAAAGCAATGGTATGTGCTCATGGTTGCGTACCCTACTAAATATTTTACTGCTCTCGCTCACAAGGGCGTACAGTTTGGTGATATTTTGAGAAATAACCTCTCATTCCGCGTACCTAGCAACACGCAAGAATGATAGAAACAAGGTTACGCGTTCCGCAGTCCCGTTATCTCTGTTTCTCAATTGAGTGCATGACGTCACACAGTACTTTTGCTGCACAAAAACGTATGCAAATGTGCGATCTCTTAGGCAAATTGACGAAATTGAAAATAAATTCTTTCGAAAAAGTAAAGTAAAAATATATACTCTTCTGTATAAAAATATGAATATTTTTGTATACGAAAAATATACGAAATTTTTTTCATGATTTATTATAAAAATAAGATAAAAAAATATTTAGGCGTGGGTGTGGGAGTAAAATTATTCCAAAGTCTGACAATATCGCTTGAGACGTCATGTTCTCTCTCTCTCTCTCTCATTTGCGGAACGCGTAATCTGATTTCTATCATTCTTGAGCAAAACGTATACGCTCATGGACAAGTACGCAGATGAGACTTTTTATGCTCATGAAACAGTTCGTCAGCTGTAACGACAAGAGTCGTCACGATGGGTTGTGCAAAGAAAAATTTAGCTTTCAACTGAGCTATTGCAACTTTTATGCTTTGTGTGGACTTGTTGAACAAAAACTTATGCCAAATAGGTTCCACTTGTATGATATCAGTAAAGTTGAGCCATTGAACCATTCAGCCATTTTGATGGTTCTGTTAAGTTATTACACAGAAATCGTATTATTCTATGGCCAATAGGCTCCACTGTCATTGGTTGTATTAGAAGTTGTAGTCACTGGTTTATTAGAACTCTTTGGGATTTTGTAGACTACTTGAACATAAACTTTATATCATCATACAAAAAATTAATGTCATATTAACCACAATAAAAAAATAAAATAAAAAAAATCAATAATTAATCTTTAAACAAAAGTCCACTCAGACCGAAAAGTTTCCGATAATCCAACTAGTTCCGTGAAACCACAGATCATTGTCAAAGCAGTTCACAAGCCTCGAAAAAGAACCCATAATTCAGCTAGTCCCACAGATAATCCTAATGAAACCTATTTGGCTGATAATTATAAAATTTGGTCTAAAGAGTTCACAAAACTCGAAAAAAATTCCAATAAACCAACTAGTTCCAGAAATAATTCCATTGGAACCAATTTGACAAATATTCATCGATTTTTGTCCAAAAAGAGGAATCCACAAAACTAAAAAAAAATAAAATCCCAATTCCAATTAAATATACAGATAATCCCAGTAGAACCTCTTTAACTAATATTCATAGATTTATGTCTAAGGAGTCCACAAAACCAGAAAAGTTCCAATGATTTAACTAGTTCCACATATAATTCATGTGGAACTTATTGACCCTAGATCATTGATCAATGTCCAAGAAGTTGACAAAATTCAAAAAAGCTGCAATGGACCAAACATTCCACATATAATCCTAGTGAAACCTATTTAACTGGAAATCATAAACTTTAGTCTTTAGAGTTCACAAAACATGAAAAAGATTCAAATAATTCAACTAGTTCCATAGCTAGTTCTATTGGAACCAATTCGACTAATATTCATAGATGTTTGTGCAAGGAAAGAAAATCACAAAACTAAAAAAAATTCCAAAATCCAACTAAATACATAGACAATTCTATTGGAACCTCTTTAACTGATAGTCATAAATTTTTGTCCAAGGAGTCTAGAAAACCAAAAAAATTGTAATGATTGAACTAGTTCCGCATATAATCCATGTGGAACGTATTGACCTGAGAATCATTGATTATTGCCCAAGAAGTATACAAACTTCAAAAAAGCTCCAATGAACCGAACAGTTCCACATACAATCCTAGTGGAACCTTTTTGACTAAAAACCATAAACTTTAGTCTAAGAGTTTACAAAACTCGAAAAAATTGAAATAATCCTACTGGTTCCATAGCTAATCTCATTGAAACTAATTCGATTGATATTCATAGATTTATATCTAAAGAGTCCACAAAACTCAACAAAACTCCAAAATTCAACTAAATACCCTGATTATCCCAGTGTATTCTATTTGATGGATATTCATAAATTTATGCCCAAGGAGTTCACAAAACCGATAATTATATGTGGACTATTCCAAAGATACTTCCAGTGGAATGTATTTCATGGGTATTCATAGATTTAAATCCAAGGTGCCCACAAAATCAAAAAAAAAATTTAATCATTTAACTAGTTCCGCATATAATCCATGTGGAACGTGTGGCCTTTGAATCATCGTTTATCGCCTAAGAAGTTCACAAAGTTCAAAAAAGTTCTAATAAGCCAAAAAATCAGTTGATATTTGTCCCAAAACTCCATTGAACCCATTAAAATTCCATTAAAATAGCTTTATATAACCCCAGTAAAAAAAAATTTTCAAAAAATATCAGTTTTTGTCCAAGAACTCTAAGCAACCTATATAAATTCCGGTGACTCATCTGTGAGCTCTACTATGCCCACTTTTCATTCTTGCAATTCATTGCCATATACGGCTGATCATATACGTCTCATGAGCCGCAATTGTTTCATTTGGTCACATGCTCGTGAACGCGTACACAACAAATATTTTTAGCATTCTCGTACACGAACAAGTACAATTACTTTAAAATTTGGCTCTCGCACTTGAGAGTGAGGCATTTAAAAAGGTAAAAGAGCTTGTACCAAATGATCTCTGTGCGGGTTCCCGTGCGTATATGAGCGGAGCTTTTCAAACTCTACTTAAAAATATTCCATACTTTAACACTTTTACTTCATTCTCTTTACTTTTTGAAATCTCCCTGAAAATAAACTCGCTCCATAACTCCCTTTAGCCTAGCACGCCAACCCTAATACGTTCAGTGACTTGACTTTTTTGCAATCGTTAACTACTATCATTACTTGCTCTTATTAGCTTATCTTAAATTTTTACTTTTGCGGCTTTTAATTGTTGTTTTGATTTATTTTTTTTATGATTTCCATAAATTTGATACCCACACACACAAACATACACACACAGTTTAAAATAAATATAAAGTTATACAAGAGAACCCTTGAAAATTTTTAAAAGTATTCACACAAATCAGTAGCACTTCATCACAACGACGCCGTTGGCGGTTCTTTTAACTTCTGCTGTGATTTCTAGTGCAACTCTGTATCGCGTTGAAATTGCAGAGATATATACATAGTCGTGTTTTTTTTTCTAAGTGTATTTCAAGTGTTTTGCAAGTGTTCGTGATAATCTTGGCTATTGTCATTGATTTGTTAAGTTGGTCAATAGTCGCTCGGTTTTCAACTTGAAAGTAAAGCTCCGGAAGTCTCATTGCTTATTGCTCATCAGAGTTCAACTTGATGGCACTGAAAAATTCAGTTATACTGGGTATGTTAATGTATGATTTGTGAGAAGAAGCTTTCGAACTTATTTATTGGTTCTGGAAAGTAAGAATATTGTGATGGGTAAATAAAGTGTCAGGGAACATGGGTTTTAAATTTGATGAAGTATAAGTTCTATCGATTCATGGATTTACCTACTTTATAAAGAGTCTTTCAACAAGAGGTGTTATTTTAAATGAAGGGGTGGTTCTAATAGAAACGTAACGTAATTGCTGGAATTGTTTTTTTGAGCGAACGTAAATCTTTTTTGAAAAAATATTCTGTGGCATTTATTAATGTATATTTCAAGAATTTTATACAATTTTTTTCGATGAAAAATAATTTAAAATGGTGGCTGAAGGTCTCGCTGATCAAAGACGTGCTCGGCGATAGTCGATGTGCGCAGTACACTCTACAGCCTTGCCAAGTGATCTGAAACGAAAAAACCAAAAAAATTGTTGACCTAGATGACACTTAGGGGGGCTTTGTAGATTTCCGATTTTAATAAAACCCTTTTTAAAAAAAATTGCCGCCCTTTGAAAAAACCCTGTTCTTCCTCCTTTTTCTTTTGCTTTAACGTTAAAAAAATAATGATAATGATTTTTTTTTGGGAAAAAACGCTTCTTGAAGGCCCCCTTAATTGAATAAGCTTTTATTTGACCTGTCAAACATCGAAATCGGTCAAGTCGTTGAAGCGGAATCGTGTACAGCGCGGAAAAAAGGAAGTGTTTCGAGAAAAACACATTTATACCTGTTTTTCGGTCGACGCACTCTCTCGTCTATAACTCTATGACTCGTAAAATAAATTAGATAGGGAAATATCCTTGTGACTACATATTTTCAAGATCCTAATGATGAAAACAAAGCAAAAAACAAAAGCACCTCCCCTACTAGAACCTCCCCTTAAAAGAAAGAAAGCAATATTTTTGTAAAAAGAGCTGATAACTTTATTTAAGTGCAAAGTACAAATTTTGAGGTTACTAATAGAACACAATGGCGTCCGTGGCGTAGTTGGTTAAAGTGCGTGGCCGCTATGCCAAAAAACCTTGCAGACCCAGGTTCGAACCCCAGCAGCGACAGAAAATTATTTGAATTAAAATAATTTTTCTGTACGGCCGCCACCTCTCTGCAGACAATGGCAAACCTCAGAGAGTAATCAAAATGCCATGTAAAGCTTCTTGAGAATAAGAACATTCCGTTCATCGCCGTTCGGAGTCGGCACTAAGTATGTAGGTCCATTTCTCGGTCAATTGTGTACAAACTTAATAACACGCACAACACAATTGATCATAAGAAGCTAGGTCAAAGTCCTTTCAAGGGCTGAAATGGCCAGTTATTTATTTATTTTTTTTTTTTAATAGAACACAATATCTGCCAAATGTCCGAGGCCATTTAAAATGACCAGATGAAATTTTTTATCACATTTTCGAATAATTTCGGCTGAATCTTGTGAATAACAGCTCTAATATTGTATTTGAGTGCTTGAATATCTGCTGAGGCATTGGTGTTGACTTTATCTTTAATGTAGCCCCAAAGAAAAAAGTATAACAGTGTTAAGTCGCACTATCGAAGCGTCTAGAATAAAAGAATCTTGACGCAATCCTGAACGCAAGCTGAAAATAAACATCGGTTAACCCATAGCATAAATTTCAGCCTAAAAAAAGTTCATTCAGGTTCCATTCACTGCCATTTAATGACACCGCCACTCCAAAAATTGGACCAAACTGTAATTTGTTGTGGATGGAGAAGTTGTTCGACTATTTCTTTTGGGTTTCCGAAGCCCCAGATGTTGTAGTTTTACTTATTCACATGTCCAAACAGATGAAAATGAGTCTCATAACTCAGAATAAGAATGTTTGAGAAATTATGATCTTGTTAATGCATTTTCAGCACCAAATCAGCGAATATTTTCCCATGATATAAAGACTTCTATTCTTGTGCCAACTGCATCTCATAAGCGTGTGGGCCAAGATCTTTATGCAAAATATGGTGCAAAGTCGCTGTGGCCCAATTCCTATGATCGTCTCGAAATGGACAAACCTCGGTTTTCAGCCACACTATTTGCGACAGCTGCGATATTTTCAGTTTACTTAGCTGAACGAATACAAGTTGGAGTCTTTCCATTACTAACTTGATTAATTTCACTATAGCTGTGCGAAAAGGCTGTTGACCTGGAAAAATGGTGGAGTATTTAAAATAACACTTCGTATTGAAAGATTTTTTAATAGTATTAAATATTTTAAATTAAATTGAGACATTAAAAATATTGAGGAAAATGTAAAGATAATTTTCGCGGGCTGTGTTGGCAGGATCTTTATTTTTATATTTTTTACTTTTTTTTTTTAATTTATTATTTTTATTTAATGTGACTTTTTTATTCAATTATATTGAGACTAAATAATTTTTGAGCCAACAATTCTGTACAGAGCAAATCACCGCAGACCAGATAGTTGTATCGTTGACCGTTACAGCATCTTATCAGTAGTCCTGTGTGATTTTTGTTGTGATCCGCTCAATTACTAAAGTTTTCTGGATTCTGACTATTGTTAGTAACTGAGTGGGCTACAACGAAAGTCACGCAGGACTACTGATGAGTTGGTGTAACAGCCAACAAAATAGCTGTCTACGGTGTGATTTCTTCTATACAGAGTTGTTGTTGTTAGTTTTTGACGTAGAATACGTCATTCTCGGAGGTAAGTAGGCTGGTTGATAGTGATCAGGTGTCGGTATTTATATCACTTTTTGAGCCTTTGGTGGGCCTAAAGTATTTATCGTACAATGTTGATGTTAGCACTTGTTGGTCTGCTTGATACTCAATGCGACAAAAATTCATGTTAGAACTCTCTAACTTATATAAATTTTACACAATTACATGAAATATAAAACCAACATTTGATGTTTTTGTTTGCTTAAACTTGCTACCTATTTATCGACAGTTTCCGGTTTTATCGACAAAACCATAAAATTTGAATGGGAGCCCCCCTAAGGAGTGGTCGGAATAAATAGGTGTTGAAGGCAAAAATGTTTCTTTTGCAAAAGTAATGGGGGCGGTGATACATATTAACCCTCTCCGGAGGAAATAAGTGTTAAAGGCCAAAATGTTCCTTTTGCAAAAGTAATGGGGGCGGTGATACATATTAACCCTTTCCGGCACTCTTTTAAAGGTCATATGCTCAGGTGAATGGCATAAATATACAAAAACCATAAAATTTGTATAGGAGCCCCCTAAGGAGTGGTCGGAGGGAATAGGTGTCAAAGCAAAAATGCCCCTTTTGCAAAAGTAATTGTGGTCGGTAATAAATATTAACCCTTTCCGGCACATAAACGATAAAATTTGTATGGGAGCCCCCTAAAGAGTGGTCGGAGGGAATAGGTGTCAAAAGCAAAAATATTCCTTTTGCAAAAGTAATGGGGGTCAGTCATACCTATGAACGCTTTCCGGCACTCTCTTAAAGGTCATATGCTCAGGTGTATGGAATAAATATACCAAAACCATAATATTTGTATGGGAGCCCCCCTAAGGAGTGGTCGGAGGGAATAGGTGTCAAAGGCAAAAATGTTCCTTTTGCAAAAGTAATGGGGGTCGGTGATACATATTAACCCTCTCCGGCACTCTTTTAAAGGTGTTATGCTCAGGTGTATGGAATAAATATTTTGCTAAATATTTTTACAAAAAAGATGTCATCAAAAGCGAATTGAATAATTCTACGTCTTGTGTTACGACCTAGTCGAAACTACTGTATCTTTTTTTTTTTTTTATTATGGTGCTGGTGCTATTGTGGCGTCCGTGGCGTAGTTGGTTAAAGTGCGTGGCCGCTATGTCAAAGAACTTTGGAGACCCATGTTCGAACCCCAGCATCGACAGAAAATTATTTGAATTAAAATAATTTTTCTGTACGGCCGCCACCTCTCTGCAGACAATGGCAAACCTCAGAGAGTAAACAAAATGCCATGTAAAGCTTCTTGAGAACGAGAACATTCCGTTCATCGCCGTTCGGAGTCGGCGTTAAGCATGTAGGTCCGGTTCTCGGTCAATTGTGTACAAAGTTAATAACACGCACAACACAATTGATCATAAGAAGCTAGGTCAAAGTCCTTTCAAGGGCTGAAATGGCCAGTTATTTATTTTTTTTATGGTGCTGGCATGCATGTCTTATTTCCGTTACTTTTAAAAATTCGGGTTACTTTTTGAACACACCTCGTATATAACCAGTTCATTCGTACGAAATGCGTAGTACCAGGTTCAAGCCCCAGCTAACATTTAAAATTTTCTATTCAAGACGGTCACAGGCAAACTTCAGAGTGAAAATCTCATGAAAAGCTTCTTGAGGATGTCAATTTTTCTCGGTCATTTGTATGAAATCATTTAAAAAGTCTTAAGGTCTAGTATTTTTTTTTTTTTTTTTCTATCGAAGAAGGCAATTTCAAGGCCTTTGAATAATTAATTTGTTGAGTTCATTGGTACTCAAGAAGTAGGAATGTGTTATTTGTTACTTAGTTGTTATGGTGAAACTTATCAGACACCACTTATTTACATACCGATAAAGACTGTTTTTTGCTAATACAGCTTCTATAAAGATAAGTGTTTCGAGCTTTAAGACAAGATGTTATCTCTTTCTAGCAAATCTTTGCATACAATTTTAAATCGTTCCGAATAAATATTTAAAAAGGCCCCAGACAGAAAACAATTATTTTCTAAAACCCAAGACTTTCACTTGGCAAGAGTAAATATCTACACAGAGAAAAAAATACATATAAATTGCAAAGATGGCTCGATTTGGAATTATATGGATGACAAGACATTGAAAGAAGTCAAGTATCAATATAACTCGTGGTTATAACTAGCAATGGATCCATCACGATGTGATTTACAAAAAGTTAACATAAATTCAAATTACTTTTTCATATACATAGATAGAAAAAGAAAAATTTATTTGATCTAACATATCTAATAATATGCTCAGAAATAGCCCAGCCAGTAGGAGAATTTTTTTGCCTTACAAAAGTTGTTAGGGATAAAATTTTTTTGATTACTTTTCTGATAATTCTAATAGGAGCTCCAGTTGACACATACTGGTAAATAATTTTTTTTTATCTTCATTAAATTATATTTTCCGAATCCAAAGTGGAACTACACATGTTTAATATAAAATTTTCTGTAAATTTTAATAATTGTGCATATTTTTGCATGCAACTTGGCACCCAATGGATTCTTCTTGTTCCCTCACATTAAGAAGAAATGCTTAGTCGAGTGTTTCTCTACGTCCGAACAGGCCGTTGACACCCTCAAAAACCTTTTTTCGGAGGTACCAATTTCAGAGTGGCAAAACTGTTGGTTGGTTGACTGCAAAACTGTCAAGAGTTGGTTCAAACGAATGCAATACACTCAATACACTGATCATCTTGAAAAATACTTTGAAAAACAATAAAAGCATTTTCACTGATTAACCATTCATAGAGTTTCTTCATTGTTAGGAGCAAAACTTAAGAAGCAACCCTCGTATTCATTGACCTGCCATCGTATAGTTTAAAAAAAAAAATTTTTTTTTGGCACGATGTCATGACAAGAAGAGATGGGCATTAGGGCGTATCGAATTACAATTTTTTTCGAATTTCACATTCTAAGAGGTCTCAAAAAATGCATGGGGTTGTCAAGATCACCCAAAAAAATTTTAAAGAAAAAAAAGGATGTCTTCCTGATCCGCAAGAACAAAGTTGTTTTTTGAGGAAAACAGTAAAAAATAACGACCTTAAAATGCTTTGACTTTTATAAAAAAAACTAAGTATGTCTTAAAGCAAAAGTAAGTATAAGATTAAACTAACAATATATTGGTTAATACGATGCCACTCACGATTTTTATTCACAGTGTCCTGTGAGAAGGATATTCGAAGCAAAAGTTGTAATCGAGATAACACAGAACTTTTGATTGTTACCCAATAGTCTAAATTTTGGTGGTATTAATTATACTGTTAACGTATTCCTTCAAGTTGCCGCATTAATAATTAGCATAATTTTTGCATACGCATTTTCCTATTTTTGAGATATGTATACTTGAATGCAATTTTTTAACTTTTTAAAAAAAATTAATATAAGATTTTATATCTCGGGTACCAGAAATGGTACCAAAGAAACTTTGCTCAATTTGGATTCTTCAAATATTTCTTAACAACACCCTGTCTAAAAGTTTTAATTTAAAATACCAGCATAAGGCCACAATTTTATTTTCTACTTTATGCTACTTTAAGCATTTTTTCTACTTTAAGCATTTTAAGGTCGTTATTTTTTACTGTTTTCCTCAAAAAACAATTTCGTCCTTGCGGGTCAGGAAGACATCCTTTTTTTTTCTTTAAAATTTTTTTGGGTGATCTTGACAACCCCATGCAACTTTTGAGACCTCTTAGAATACAATCCAAAATTTTCGATACGCCCTAATGGGCATTAATTTAGATCCACCGCACAGTAGACTGACCCCATACAAAACTTGGACAAAATATAAAAATAAAGAAAAATAAATTAATAGATGTGAAATGAAAATTATCAAAATCAATTTGAGCCTAGTGGTACCCCCCTTGGACCTATATTAATATGTTAATTAACATGATTTTATATGGGAGATTCTAACAAAGGATGCCTGATCTTACCGAAACTTGGTCAGAATTCTAAAAATAGTGTTATAAAAGGTGTGTTGGAACGAATTATTTAGTATTATAATCTGGTAGATAATTTCATGGCATTTATTTTTTAATTATGATTGTCCGGCATATGTCCGCCGCGGCTACGAGTTACATATTCCATTTGATCAGTCCAATTTTTTACTACTTTTTCCAATAAATCTAGCCGTATGGCGACAATGGCGGCTTGAATATTGACCTTCAATGCTTCAAGAGTTGCTGGTTTGTCGGCATAAACCAATGACTTAACATAGCCCCATATAAAGTAGTCGAGTTAAGTCGCACGAACGAGGGTCCAGTTAACAGGACCACTTCTGGAAAATAAGTTGTCACCAAAGTGATGGTTTTTCATGCTGTATAGCAGGTTGCGCCGTCTTGTTGGCAAAAAACAAAAATATTGGACAAAGAATTAAAAATCAGTCAGCATGGCTCAATAGCGTTCGCCATTTACCCTAAAGGCAGCTGCTGCCTCATTTCGAAAGAAATAAAGACCGATGGATAAAATTTTAATGGATGTAATGGTGATTTGTTAATGGCTGGAGAATTGTTTTCGCTCCATATATGACAATTTTGCTTATTGCCTAGCCAATTGCTTAAGCCATTTAACTAGAAATGAGCTTCATCACTAAACACAATTCTCCGGTAAAATTGCTCATCTTCGGCCAGTTTCAAACTAGCCCAATCAACAAAAATGCAATGTAAACGATGGTCATTTGGCTTTAATTCTTGCACGAGCTGTATTTTATAGGCACGTAAGCCAAGATCCTTACGTAAAATTTTCCACGTAGTCGAAGGACAAAGGCCAACAAGTTGAGAACGGCGACGAATCAACATTTCGGCGTCTTCTTCAACACTTCGCACTACAGCAGCAGAAATTTTCTCTTCTGTACGCACATTTCTTTGTCTTGTTGATGGTTTTGAATCGAGAAGAGTAAAATTAGTGCGAAAACGATCAATAACTGCACGAATTGCTTGCTCACTACGCTGATTATGTTGACCGTAAAATGAATGAAGTACTCTATGTATGTATGGAATTGCCAAACCTTAGTGAATAAAGTTTGACATTCTCAACTGCCAAACCATAGACAACAACCATCGAAACATCTTAGGCAGCTAAAAAAACACCCTGTAGATGTATACTCAATATTGTTAAAATCAGTTAAACCATAGTGGTACCTCTCTGGGACCCATATTAATTTCATACATGTATGTTTTTTTTTTTTTAAATTTAAAAGTTTGCTCAGCGATCGGTAAAGGTCGGTGAACTTTGTCACGTAAATTGAAAGAAAAGACACTCACGCATTCTTTTACTTTTTCCTGAGATAAGCTTATTAAATATAATTAAATATAATTTTACATTTTTAATGCAATTGAATGCCATCACAATAAAAATTCCTGTCAAATTGGAATTTTGGGCCATTTTACAAAATAACATTTCACAGAGAATTGGTTCGGCGAATTTTTTTACAGATACTCAATTAAACGTTCTTACGATATTTGTTAATATGCGGGACTTGGTGGAAATTTTTTTGTGTGACTGCTTCAATTGGATCATTTTTGAAATTTATCAAATTGATCATATATGATAATTTTTAAAATCCTGTGAAAAATTTAATTCAAAGCTTTTCTTTCAAATAATGAAAACTAATAATAATTTTTATAAAAACTAATAAAAAATTAATTTTGATGTTTTGAAACATTTCTTTACAAAAATATTTTCATTTATTTATACTAGTATCGCCTGTGTCCGAAATTCGGCCATATGTTTCTATAAGGTAACAAAAAGTTGTTTTTCATATAATGAATTGTTATTTATTTGCATGTAAATTCTTAATGCTTACCTTGACGCTATGAGGAAAATAGTGGTAAAGGACAAAAAAGGAAGCATATGCGTCAAAAACAAAAATTTATTAAACATATAATATTCATTTAGAGTAAATAAATAAATTAAAAGTAAAGTAAGTAAATAACTGGTAGAAAAGTATAACAAATAAATCAAGATAAATGATAATTCTCAAGATAATAGAAGCAAGCAGCAGTTTAACTGTTTTTTTAACGCTGAGAGAAATTAAGAGAAAGCAACAACCACGACAACAGCAATAACAATAATTCTACTCAGCTCTTTTTAAATGTTTGCGTCACTCCCGCATTCTACTCTTGCTTTTGTAAGCTACAGCAGCAAAGTTCAACAGAGCTTTGTGGCTTTGCAGTTTCTCATTGTCCCATTGGTAGAAAAGACATTTTACATTTGCTCAGTTTTACCTATCTTAATGACAACATATTCGAATAAAAATTATATTATGCAAATCTACTCAAAAATACCTATCCATCGATATAAGTATTATGTGAAAATGTTGAAGGTAACACAGAAAAAAGGGAACACAAACTTTTTGTTTGCCTATTAATATATAGATTTATTGTTAAGAATTATATTCTGCAATGTTTCCAATGGGTGCTAGAAGTGGTGATTTTTTTAAATTAAATTTTATCACCGCCAAAAATTCTTTTCAAAACTGGGCTCAAGTTTTGCTGCAATGTACCGGAAAGAAAAAAAATTATCTAATAAAAATTCTAATTTTAAAAGCAAAAATATATGCTGCGGTGGGGTGAAGCGTTTCGCTTTTTTTTTTTTTTTGTTTGAGGCTCACAGTACCCCCAAAAGTTATAATTATTGAATGGTTTTTGGCTTAAATCACAATAAAAGACATTTTTCTTAATTTCTATGCGTTCGGATTTGAACATTTTTGATTTTGGCAAAAAATTATGGGGATACTTCGAAAATGTTCGTAATTCGATTTTTGAAAAATGGTGGGGTGTAGCGTATGACCAAAAGAATCTTTCTGTTTTCATGTATAAACATCAACATAAATCGGTTTAATGGCCTCGGGCAGACTCCTAAGTCAGCAAGAAACTAAAATTTCTAAAAACTAAAAAGTCATCGAATCCAAATTTATTATTCATCGCTAATATCGAGGTCAGAGTCGCAGTTTTGACAGGTGTAGTAGCCACGGTTGCTTCACCAACCGCACCCTATATGTTGCAAAATGCCAAGGCAGCATTCGCTCACTTATTTCGTCCATTAGAAGCAGAACTTCTTTTCGTATTTGAAGAAATACGTAAGTTTGCTCGGCGCTTAATTTATTACGTTAATTGAAAGAAGAAGCAATGTCTAAATTATTGCTAAAGCATTATTAGCTTTTCCATTTGCCGCTACTGAATAAAATAAATAAAAAAATTAACAGTTTAATTCTTTTGTTAATGGCCGCACGTTTGAAGCCATCAATACTTATAATGAAACATTTAAATCAGAATCTTTGTGGTAGTTTCTTTATATGTTATAAATAAATGTGGTTGGTATGCTTTTCTGCTGCCTCAACTCTCTTTTCTTTAAATAGTCTCTCTTGTATTTTGGAATTTATTTCCTAAGATTTTGTTTTTCAAAAAAATCAACAAAACCCGGATAAACGTTACACATATCGGCGTCTTCATAATATTTCAAGGTAATGCTCTCATTGCTTTCGAAACTACCCTATGACTGTTTGATTGATTGGTTCATATATTGATATATAAACCTATATCTTCAATACGATAACTTAAGACACATAAAAAAGTTAGCTCTTGACAACGACTCATTTGCTAGAACACATTAAATAATCAATGCACTTATAAATTTTTTCAAGAACCTTGAATATTAATATTTCAACACCTTTCAAACGATACCAAAGCCCAAGCCGCAGCTACAGCTGCATGTGTTGAAGATTTTAAATAAATTATTTTTATTCATAAAAATAGATAATAATAAAATTTTAAACAAAATTAAACAAAAACAGAAAGAAAATAAATTGCTATTCAATTGTTAGGGAAAAAAAGTTAATGAAAGAAAAATATGAAAAGTCACGCGAGTACTTAAAATGTACGAGAGTAAACAAAAAAAAATCTTTGTTGTTTATCTTATCACAGAGAAGCTAAAAAGTCGTTAGTATATAAATAATATTTATAAAATAATAAATAAGAATGCAAATTTATGAACTGAAGTGGATATTTGAAAAGATTCTATTAGAATAAAGTACGAGATAATTTCTAACAAAATTGTCATAAAATGTAAAATTTTATGTAAATTATAAAAAAAAGAAAACTAAAGTAAAAGCTAGTAAGCTTGCATAAGTTATCAAGAAACGCTTTAAAGCATGCAATAAAATACTACTATGAAAAGCTTTTAGTCTATGACAACAATGAAAACAATAACTATGCAGCTGATGGTTGTGGCTGAGTGAGTGATGATAGATATGTAGGTGTTAACACTTCCTTCAAGTGTTGCTTTTGAGAACTTTTTTCTTCTCACAATTTTCAAGTACCTGACGTCAATGGAGAACTGTAATAGGAAGCTTATCGATAACAATGCACTTTTTTTACATCACTTCAAATGGCAATCAATTTTTAACTTTCCAATTTTTTCAACAGGTTCTTTTTAATATAGGCCACCGAATAGTGGTTCAAGTGTTCAATCCATTGACTAAAAGTCAACATTTTTGCCATGACAAATTAAGTTTCTTATCTTTTTCTATAGTAGTGGAAAGGGCCGGGTATAGTGGCACACTTTTTGAACTTTTATCAAGTACTCTACCTGAGTGGCAATCATTTTTAGTTTGGTTGGAGAGAGCTATATTTTATCTAACTTTTTACCGAACAATGTGCGTTGGAATACTTACTGCAACTTACTTACAGTTGCTTGTTAACAAAAAACCCCTACACTGTGTAATTTTTGTAACCGTTGTCTTTTTTATCAAACCCAAAGATTGCACTATAACAAAAATATAAAATTTTGACCGAAAAAAATGTCTTTGCTCCGCACAGTGTTTGATAAGTAGAATAAATAGCAAAATTATTAATTCCTTTTATGAGTTCCAGAGTAGAGGCATTTCACGTAAAACACAAAACCAAAATCATTAAATTCTTTAGATTTTGTTTCCTTTTGGATATGTAACACTTCTATAAGAATTCTTCTTCTATAAGACACTTCTTATTTGTTTAATTTGTAAGACTTCGTTCCTGAAAAATTTTTATAATAAAAACTTTTTAACAAAAAAAAAACCGACTTCAAAATTACTACAATATAAGAAAATAATTTTAAAAAACTTTTCCCATTAATTTCTTGATCAAATTTTAAAAGTTATTTTTATTTTAATTTTTTCTAATTTGTTTTATTATCATAAAAGTATAACTAACTTTATTTTATGAATATAAAAGATTTTTAGCGATTTTTTTCTTTCAGTTGGCAATTGTTGATTACGCTGAATGTAGCCAATGTGTTCCATGCATTATTTGTGCAGCTGTTACACACTTTGTATTATTCAATAAGAGCTTTTACAAGCTCACCCAAACCAGCATAGTGAGAATGTTTACGTGTACAAAGCTTTTAAAATTACTACAGTATCACTAAAGCAGCATAGCATCAAATAAAAAAGTTTAAAATAGTGCAGGGATGGTAAATGATCATGTTTGTGTGTCAAGGTTTAGCGCCGACTTCAAAGCTTTTATGTTCAAAAAGCAATTAACAGGAGTATTCACGATTCAGTGCATTTGGCTGTGCATTTGATATGAGCAAAAAATCCATTCTTTTTTTCTCTTTACACTAACAAAATGTACATAATAAATAAAAAAATAAATAACTGGCCATTTCAGCCCTTGAAAGGACTTTGACCTAGCTTCTTATGATCAATTGTGTTGTGCGTGTTATTAAGTTTGTACACAATTGACCGAGAACCGGACCTACATGCTTAACGCCGACTCCGAACGGCGATGAACGGAATTTTCTCGTTCTCAAGAAGCTTTACATGGCATTTTGATTACTCTCTGAGGTTTGCCATTGTCTGCAGAGAGGTGGAGGCCGTACAGAAAAATTATTTTAATTCAAATAATTTTCTGTCGCTGCTGGGATTCGAATCTGGGTTTCCAAAGTTCTTTGACATAGCGGCCACGCACTTTAACCAACTACGCCACGGACGCCACCGACTGAGATATAGTATTTTTTATATTATTGCCACATCCCTTTGTTATATAACGCCCACTTTTTTACTGTCATTTGTAGTAAATGTGCCTACTCATGTACTAAATTTCAGTACCCTAGTATCAACATTGTTTGATATACAGTTATTTCTAATATTGCCACACCCTTTTGTAAAATAACGTCCACTTTATAGACCATAATTTGTAATAATTGTAATCTGCCTTCCCATGCACTAAATTTCAGTACTCTAGTGTCGACATTATTAGATACACAGAGTTTTTCTAATATTGATACACCCCATTTGTGAATAACGCCTACTTTCTTCATCGTAATTTTTAATAACTCTGCCTTCCCATGTACTTAATTTCAATACTCTAGTGTCAACATTATTCGATATACAGTGTGTTTCTAATATTGCCACACCCCTTTGTCAAATAACGCCCACTTCATAGACCGTAATTTGTAATAATTGTGCCTACCCCTGTACTTTTACTGTAAATTTCAGTACCCTAGTGTCAATATTAACTGAAATACAGTATTTTTCTAATAGTGACACGCCCCTTTGTCGAATATTGCTCACTTTTTTAAAAAAGGACCTCCGCGTGATAATGACAAAAAATTAGGAAAATTGGGCAAGTGCTTTATGAGTTATCGATGTACTTACATTTAAAAAAAAAAGATTAACCAACGAACTTGAGAACCTCCTCCTTTTTGAAGTCGACTAAAAATTACTTTAATGGTTGTTCTTTTTTTTATTTTTTTAATTTTTTTTTTTAACAAAAGATTCGCTGATAAGGTATCAAAATTAATTTTTAGCGTGGGATGTTGTGTGATTTGGTGAGACTGTAATTTTAAGAGCTAAATTTAACCCAATTCCCCTTGCACAATTACTGGAAAATTTTTATTTAGAAATTTGATCTAATTATTCTTAAGGATAAAAGGTGATTTTTCAATGAAAACATTAAATTTGAAGCTTGAAGCTTTTAAGATAATTTTTTTTTTTAATATATTTTTTTTATACTAAACAATCATTACAAACGTACAATTTAACAAAATACTTAATTATTTATAATATTTAAAGGCTTAAAAAAATTTGCAAATTGTTTCATTTTAGTTTTGAAATTATATACCATGTGAGTTTGTTAAAAAAAATTTCGATTATCTTTACATATTGATATAAGCATTGCATTAAGATTTCCGATAAAAAATGTTTTAATTGTTTTAATTAGGATTTACTAATTGTTTTCTAATAAAAAAACCTGAGCGGATCTTGAGCGCATTCAACAAAACCTGCTGAGCCTCATAGCTCACTACACCAACAATTTTCTTAAGAATACTTTTAGGCAGGAATGGCAAAGCGAACACTTGACTAAACGCGATGAGCGGATACAAAAACCTTTTCATAAGAACATGACTTGACCTCGTTATATCAAACAGCGTCAATTTGATACGAAATCAAAAAAATAATAACTTAAAATAATATAAACCAATATTTGTAACGGTTTAAAAGCTCAAAATGTCATCAAAAGTTGAGTCATCTTCCTGGATTTTTTGAGCCTTGTCAACTTTAATTTCTGTTGAAATACTTTCGTCGAACAACACAAAGAGAACTGTCTCTAGGATAAAATACCATAAATGTTTTACAACCAAAAGGCAGCAATGGTTGCGTTTTTTTGTCGGTGTGGCTTAATTTAATAATATTTTTCAAACAACTTAGGTCAGTCATTAAAGCTCCTGCAGCATTAGTACACTTAATCCACGAAACAACATAACATTTTGCTAAAAATATGCAAACGTTTCGAATGCCTTCCATTTTTTCTGTTCTTACTTCTTATGTACTTTTAACATTATCTGCTTGTTGTTTTCGAAAATTGTGTCTTTGTCTTTGGATAAAAACACGATTAAGAACAAAATTGTCCGGATCAGTATCGAGGGCGTCTAGTGTAGTGATTAATAAATGCAATGCAACTCTGTCACTTATCTTGCTACGATCTAATGTAACAGACAGTCTTAGAGAAATAAGATTTTTTTAAGCTCGTTTTGTGTTATTCAAAGCTTTATGATTGTTTTATAATGAAACAACTGTATGCATTTAAAAACAATATTTAACTGATAATTTAAACCATGACCCAGATATGTTGGGTCTTATTTCCTCCTGCGTTCAGGTTATTGTACTTTCTAGCGCTGAACTTTTCTTCTTTGTAATAGCAGAGTCTACGCATATGACCTTAGAGTTACTACAAGTTGGCATTTCCCAGAAGTACCAACCTGATGTACAGATGGCGGTTGTGTTGTTTGAAAAGAATAGCTATAGCATTGATGCTCTATGCATGCAATAAAAATGTATGCATAAACTATGAAATATGTTTTTTGTTAGGACAAAAAAAAAAATATATATATATATTAGGGCGGGTCAAATTTGTTTGCGATGTTGGCACCACCCTAGCGGCGTTCTATGGGTCATTTTAAGAAACTTTGGCAAAGAGAGTATAGATCTATCTTGAAATCGGAGCCTGCTAGTTTTTCAAAATAGGTATCTTTTCAAAATATTTAAGATTTGGCTTAAAAATTGCATTAAAAAGACAAAAATCTATTTTTTTTTAAGTGTATATATGGGGGTTTTTGAGGTCAAGGAATCCATTTTTTACGTTGATTTTTATTTATGAAAGCAACCAGAGGCGTTTGTACTATTTTTGCATTTTATCGCTTCTTTTTGATAAAATAGTAAAATAAAACTATTTTGGAAAAAAGGCCAAAGTCAAGGAAAAACGGCAGCATTGGCTAAAAATAAAGTTTTTGTTTTTATAAAGACAATGCATTTGTTCACTTATCCATTCTTGCAATGGCCAAAATCAATGAGTTAAAGTTCTTAATGCTTCCTCACGCACCCTATTCAGCCTCCTTAGATTATTTTCTGGTTCCAAACTTAAAAAAATGGCTCAGTAGGAAATGATTTGCCAACAATGAAAAAGTCTGTGATTGATGGCTATTTTGAGAAGCTCAATGGTTCTCACTATAAACACTGTATTGCAGCTATTTAATATCACTGGGTAAAGTGTATAGATCTAAATGGACACTATGTTCTGAAATAAAGATATTTTTTTCACAAATTCTTATGTTTTCTTTCCTAGGTCGGGTACTCCTGAGACCACCCACGTATATAGTATAAGACTTTCGAGAGTGTGGTCTTGACATCAGTTCAATATGAAGAAAACAATAGCGTTTAAAATTTTGATTTAAGGAGAAAGTTGTTTGTGGCTGATTTGAAACTGTTTAATTTTAAATAGAGATCTAATGAAGTAAATTTATATTCCTACCAAATTTTATTTTTCATCGCTGAATTCTTCTAAGTATTCGAAAGTATAGAATGACACTCAACTTTAGTGTTCCGCCTCGTATCGTGGAGATATAAGTTAAAGCTCGCTTTACAGTGGAAATTTTGTGTACATGCACCTCCTCAATTTATTTGCCAGCATAATACAATTTATGTCAAGAATTTTTTAATAATAATTCAATTATTTTAAAATTACATTTTTTTTTTTTGTTTTTGTCATTTCCTTTGGAATTTTCCAATAAAAAAATTAATGTTTCAACTCGAAAAAATGTTTTGCTTTCTTTGATCACATACTTAAGTTTGGTTCATTGAATTTTTTTTATGTTTTCTGCCCTTCCGGACCACAAGCTTACATTTTATGCTTACACTAGCTTATATAGCTTCCTCTTAATACAAACTTGGTGTGTACATTATTTTATTTTTCCAAGCTCTCAGCTATTTGAGTTGAAAAAATATCATCTACACAAAATTCTCACCAGCTTGTTTTTTAGCTGCTTAAAAGGTGCGTGAATTTTGTTAAAAAAAAACACATATAATTGAGTTAATGCAATAAATTCCAAGAAACAATCAACACTAAAATGGTGCTAACAACTAAACAAGACTTAAAAGTTTTTATGCCCAAAAGCATTTAGCAAAGATTAGAAATAAGCATTTTAAAGCAAATTTAATATTTTCCATATTCTCCACACACTAAACAAGAGAAAATTAACAACTGTATACTACTAAATTGTCCTAAAAGAAATCTTTAGCTAATTTTGGCTAATTAAGAATGCAAACCGAAAGCCTTATCAACTAGCAATTTTCTGCTCACAGCTTGTTGTTATTACAACTAGTTTCGACACCTCGAGCACAAAATCAACATGTGCTAGGAACAGCTGTCAAAAATGGCATGAATATAAAATACAAGCAATCACTGTGCTCTACACAGTCTGGCAGCACCATTTTTGGTGTGTGCAAAAAATAAAAACAGTGGCGTGCTATTGCAGCAAAAACAAACGAGCTCATTAATTATTTAATTAATTGCATTAGCTGCTTGCATTAAATTAACATTAAATTTGCTTACATGCTGCACGGTTAAGTTTTAATTTAATTTATAAACGAGAGCAGGAGCAACTTTGTTATTTTGATTTTTAAAGTTGATATAAGGACCTATGCTATAACCATGCATATAAATTAACAAAGTTACTTCATTTTCAAAACTAAAAATTATACCTGAGATTGGTGAGTTAAATGAGAAAAAACGAAGTGTAAAAACCTTTGTACATTTACATCAAAAATATGAAAGTTAAACTAACATCTCTTAAATTTCTTCTTAAAACAGATGACCTGAATAACCCCTGACCTGACTACACCGAAAAAAAAGCTTATGCTAAATTAACAAAATTCCTAACACAATTTATAAGATGTCGTGGGAAGTTTTCAGCCTCCTAAGTTTTTCGTCAAAACATCTAAGTTTTAAATGATTAACTAACCGATATTTATTTGGATAAATTAACTAAGTATTTTGTGATTTATACATTATGGCTTTTTTTACAGTTTATTTACAGTTTACAGTTATTTACAGTTTATATAAGCATGCTTGCTTAATCTGACGAATATAGTGTTCAATTTTAATAAAGTCTCAAAGTTTTCGATGGTTTACCTACACTATTAGTTAATTGGTTAAAAAAAATAAATAACTGTCCATTTCAGCCCTTGATAGGACTTTGACCTAGCTTCTTATGATCAATTGTGTTGTGCGTGTTATTAAGTTTGTACACAATTGACCGAGAACCGGACCTACATGTTTAACGCCGACTCCGAACGGCGATGAACGGAATGTTCTCGTTCTCAAGAAGCTTTACATGGCATTTTGATTACTCTCTGAGGTTTGCCATTGTCTGCAGAGAGGTGGCGGCCGTACAGAAAAATTATTTTAATTCAAATAATTTTCTGTCGCTTCTGGGGTTCGAACCCGGGTCTCCAGGTACGTTGACATAGAGGCGTCACGGACAGAGTATGTGCTTTCAAAGCAATGTTTACTTGTAAAACAATTTATTTCTTTGGTGAATAAGCATGAGTTTTTAATTTCCATACAAATTCTTTTCACCCAAGCCGACTTAGGTGATTTTACCAGGGATATAACTGTTATGCAACTTTTATTGAATTGGTTAAAATTAATGATTAAAATCGATTAAAATGCATCTCAGTTATAAATAACTGCTAAAGAAACATTTTTTTTTGGTTGCCGCATAACTTTTTTTTTGGAGGAATACATTTTTAGGTTGGCTGATAACGGTTATTTTCTAGAATGAGATCTTTTAGGTTATTAGTGTCAAATATCAATAAAAAGTTTCTCTTTTAGTTTTTCATTATTTTTGTAATGTATTTATGTATGCTTCAATTCAGTTTTACAAACATTATTTGTTTCAAAGTTTCTTCTGAAATATTACATCGGAGATGACTTAAAATAAGCTTTAAAGTTGAGAAAGATCGCTCCACAGTAACTTGAGTTGCAGGTATTGCATGGACAATGCAAGAGATGCATATTTCTGCTTACTCCAATATTCGAGAAGGTCAGCGTCAATGTCTATACGTGGTGGCTTGAAATTCTCAATTGCTTTTTAATGTTAAAGAGTCTTTTGAAATTTTGTTATTCATAAACATGTTGTAGCAGCATTGTAGTTAAAAAAGGAACACTTTCGATTTGAAATGGAAAGAGTGTCAATAATGGTTTGTGTATTAAATAAATTCAATGACTTTTTATTTACTTATTTAAATATCAAAATTTTTTCGAAGCTACCCTCTGCACTGAAAACATTGTCATTTTATTATCTTTTTTTTTTTGTAAATATTTTGAAATTTTTTGACAAATTTTCTTGTTTTTATTTTCTTTTTGTTTTGAATTTTTTTGACATATTTTTAAAATTTTTGAACTATTTTTAACTATTTTTGACCATGGTAGAATTACAAGGTAGGGCCGAGTCGCTTACTGCCTACACGCGGCAACAAAGAGTGGATAATGAAAAGGTTGGCTAATTGTCAAAATGGCGAAGTTCATAGAAACATTAAATATAATGAAAATATTATGTTTTCAAGTTGTAAATAGTGCGGACACGTGTGTTTAGTTTGTGTTAATTTGAGTGGAAATATTGTAAAAACATTGTAAATAAATCTATAAAATGCCGCGGAAGTGTTAGATTTGAAAATAAAGCTTGTAAAAAGTTTGACCTAAAATCAACTGCGAAACATGAACATAAAGAAACTCGAGATGAACAGCTGATTTTGACAACTAGCCCGCTTTTCTCTGCTTTCTACTCCATTCTTCTCCAAGTCGGCCCTACCTTATAATTCTACTATGTTTTTGACAAAATTTGTGCTCAAATGAGAGCAAATAATTTTAAAAATGCTTTATGAGGTGTTTATAGGACGTTCAGCCATTTTTAAAAATCCTCCCATTTATAAACAAAAATTTTCAAGCATTATTTATTTTTACATTTTCTTTGTTTTTGATATATTTTAAAACAATTTGATATATTTTTGACATAATTTGTGCTCAGATGAAAACAAAATAAAATTTAAAAATGCTTTATCGAGGGTTTATTGAAGGTTTCATCCATTTTTAAAATTTTTTAAAATTTAAAATTTAAAATTTATGAAGCATTTAAAAAAGATTTTTAACGCGATTGAACGTTTATGAATAATGTTTTTAAATTTTTTTTTAATTTTTTTCTTATGAAGGCCTTATTATTTTTTATGAATACAACCGTAAAATTATAAGAAATTTGTTGGTGCTAAATTGTTGCTTATAGCTTATCAAACTAAAGTAGAATATATTAAAGGAAGACAGACAAATTAAAACTAAAAAACAAGTTGCTTACAGCAAAAACGTCAACATTATTCTTACCGCCCTATTAAACATTTAAACACAACTCTTCATTACCGATAGATATGAAAGAAAGGCTTACCCAATGAAAATTTATTCAAGAATGTTAAAGATATCCAATACAAGAACCACATTATATATTAGCAACCTCATGTTAGTTTCACATTTGAGGTGAATACATTTCCATGGTGAGTTTAAGTTGGTAAATGTACAATCCTAGTAGATTTACTTATTAGTGAATACCGCAACCATCGTCGATAACACAAATGAAAATAGCAAACCTCACCTATGCGGCACCTTTGGATATGTTCAACCTCTTGAAGACCCTAACTTTTGTACTAAAAATTTGGTTCCGCAGAAACCCATTTACGGGATTATGTGCTGTTTAAAATCGACAAAACAAAAGAAAAATAGATCATACCGATTTCCAAGAGGGTTCTGGAGCCTTACAAAGAATAATAATTCCTGTTGAAAACAACGTGGTTTTTCCAAGGTCGTCACTGAATTTTTTATTAATTTTTTTTTATATAAAAAATTAAAAAAAATCCACTTATTAATATTATAATATTATATTATGTTTATGTAATTTTACCAAAAAGTAATTTAGAGCTAAAGTACCTTTAAGGTTTTTAACAGCTTTAAACACTTTTTTTTTATTTGAACACATAAAAAAACCCAACCCTCTGTGGTATTTGTATTTTTTTTATTTTTCTTTTTTTTTATTTTTTTTTTTTTTTATAATAAAGTTCCAATGATAAAAGTTATACTTCTGCTTCAAAAACACTCTTGAAAGTGTTTAATGTTATTGAACGCTAAGAAAATTAAATTGTTATTGAATCATGTGAACGACGGGTTGTAGAGGGAGATGTTGAACGAATGAAGTGGATGACACTTTAGTGACATGGAATGGAATGCGTGCGTAACGAACTCAATTTGAACAAAATCGTAATAAATTGAATTCAGGTGCCTTCAACAGGTGACAACAATAGAGTGGCAACATTTTTCATGTTGTGCCTTAAGATAACATTGACTAAAACACAGCCACCTACACACACACACACACACACACACACACACACACACACACAAATGCACACAACAATTTATAGTGTACAATCGTGTTCATAAAAGTCCGGTGAAAAGCTATAAATTCTTGTTGTTTTTGAGTAAGAGCAATAAAGATTTTCAATTTAGTTCTATTCATCATCGACTCAAATTCTTGAGTATTCTTTATTGCTATTAAATTGATAAATTACTATTTGTGAAGACGATTTAAAGGTAATAGAATGCTGGGGGATGTTGAGAAATGAAGAAATTTTTATTCAATTTTAAGTTTTTTGCTTGATTAATAAGCTGAAAAAGTTGAGCTTTTTCAAAGCACAAAAAAATAGTTAAACCAATTTCAGCAAATTTGCTGAAACATTTTTGCAAAACAAACACATTTATATAAATGCTGGATGACAAAAAAAACGAAAACAAATCAAAAACTATCAGACTAAAAGCAACAGGACCCAGCTGCCTTTGCACTGATGGCAACATCAAGATTAACAAGATGAAGAAACATCATCATCTTCATCATCATCATCATCATCATCATCATCATAGAGTCATTGTGACAAGCTGACAAATATAATGAAGTAATTGTGCATACAAACTCATGTTGCAGCCACAATTTGTGCTTCACTGGCAGCGAGTTCATATTGCAAAGCATTAAACAAAAAACAGATGACAACACAGGCAACAGCAAAAACCAGAAGACCGCAACAACAACAGCAACAGCAGTAACAGCAAAGTATTCAGCGTATGTAACGAGATACGCGGAACATGGTCGAGTAATTGAAGTGCAAAACAAGGGCAGATACACTCATATACACACACATACATACACAATGTATAAACATGCATACACATAGCATGCTGCTGCTAATGCTGCTACTACTCGCTTTGACCCAGTTAACTGCAAAGTCTCAGCTTAGCTAAGGCTGTGCTTGCTCTAAAGCAGCAAAACCAACAGCAGCAACATCAACATCAGCATCAACCTGACAGGCAATAAAAAATCACAACATCAGTGAACAAAATAATGACTACTCTCTCACAGTGATGTGGCAACAGAACAGCAGGAATGAATAAAGTCAAGGCATACAAAGCAAGCGATAACGTGGCGTATGAGTGATATTAATTAATGTTAAAATAAAAGTTAAGCATACGACGTGGGTAACTTTTACCATTTTAGAATGCGCTGGGTCAAAAAACAAGTTGAAAACGCATATGCCTGCCTACGTTTAGAGCAAAATAGCATAACTGACATTTTGTTTTTAACTTTTATATGAAGCATTTTTTAATTGGTTTGCGTTTCACTGCTGCTGCTACTACTATTATTGACCCAAATTCAAGCAGCGAATCATTTTAATTTATTTTGAAACAACAACAACACCAAATTAAAAACAAAAAAGCTATCCGCTACAGCTTATATGAACAGCTTTATGTTTAAATTAATGACAAGCATTAAGACAGCAGACAGCAAAAAGCAGTGCGTCGCATCCCTGAGGAGCAGCCATGCAACGAATGAGAAAATTCCAGAAGCGAAAAATTTCCACTGCTCATTGCAGTTGCACAAAATATAAGCCAACAATAACAACAATAACAACAACAACAACACCAACAGCAACAACAACAACAACATCAATGAATTTAATGAAAAAACAACAAGATCACAAACTGCTTTAAGCCAATAAAACTCCACATTTAAACAATTTCAAAGAGCTTTTAATGTTGCCAGCTTATTGAATGCATTTTTAAGTAAAATCTATGAATTTAAGATAAATATTGCTTTGCTTTTTTGAGCTAGCTAGCTTGCAGAAAGCTGCTTAATTTATGCTGCAACGCGCAAAGTAGTACTTAAGAGTTTATTTTTTATTGACATTTAAAATTTTCCGCTAACTTGCGTGTTTCAATAAGAAAATTTAAATTTCGATTTTATGTATAATATTAAATATTGTATATTTCATAATTTACAAAATATTTTACATATTTTGCAATTTAATATTTATTTAGTTGTGTTTTTTTTTAATTACACTGGCTCAAATTCAGTTCAAAATTTCATGTTTCTGAAAACTATGCAGTAAATGGTTTTTTATTTTGTTTTGTTGCATTTGCACACCACAACATGTTCAGGCATACTTTACCAACATACCAACATTGCTGTGTCTCTGCTTGTGTGTGTGTGTGTGTGTGTGTGTGTGTGTTAATTCAGATATATTATAGCTGCAATTAAACGCCTGCATAGCACAGTACAACACAACATAATAATGTCAGATTTTTATATCCTCATACTTAACATTATTACACCGCACTTTGCAGCTGCCGCATTAGGCCTTGAACTACGCTTTGCATTACATTTACACCATATAAGTCGTTATTGTTGGGTTAGCATTGTTTTCAACATATTTTATTTATCTTTTTTACTTTTTGACTGAGTATCATCTCAATGATTTGATTTTGGTTTAGACTAATTATGAAACTTTTTTATGAAAACAAAAGTTTTTTTTGTTTTCTTTGGGGACCGTGACCCAGTGCATTAAAAAACGCATGGCCCACTCGATGCCTATTCGAGACCAGGTTAGAACCCCAGCTGATTTAGAGAATTAACTGAATTGAAATTAATTTTTCTGATAGGTGGTCACCTCTCACCAGAGTAAATAATTTCATGTGCTTCTTAAGAACATGCACATTAGTCGTTTGGAATCAACATAAACCTAGAAGGGTCCAGTTTTCCGTCATTTGTGTACAAAACATTTAATAACCCACACAATACAATTTGATCACAAGAATTGCGGTCAAAGTCCTTTCAAAGGCTAAATGGCTAAATTTATTTATATTATTACAAGAAAAAAAGCCCCATACCATTATATTACCGACGCCTTATGTTTTTTATGTTTTTTTTTTTTTTTTTTAAGTAGGAGTGAAGTTACGATCGTCATCGCGATTTATTGATTATCATAGTAAATGCCAATCGAACAGGGAACTGAATTCATTTATTTTTTCATTCATTCATTCATTTCATTTCATTTATTATTCATTATCATTCATTATGATTATCAAATTCATTACAATTTCATCATAAATGTACTTTATTTACTTGATAACTAATAATCATTAAGAATAATAATAAACAAAACAACGCCCTATAGTTCCTCAGTACTAGAGTTGGGCACCGGATAACGTAAATAAATTTATTCAGTGGAGTCGTGAGATTAAATAAATAAAAAGTATACAATATAAAGGGTGTTTTTTTTAGAGGTATAGAACTTCGAATTGAAACAAAACACAAGAAAATCGTTTTAATGTCCATCAATTTGGCTTTATTGGAAGAATAATTTTATGCCATTAATGTTTAAATATGATTTCGGGCATGTGGCCGCTGCGGCTGGTTCGAATAAAGCCAATTCTACAGGTCCAATTTTCAACCACTTTTTCGAGTATATGGGGCCGTATGTCGGCAATAACGCCACGAATGTTGGCCTCCAAGTCCCCTAACGTTTCTGGTTTGTTGGCGTAGACGAGCGACTTCACATATCCCCAAAGAAAATAATCCAATGGTGTCAAATCACACGATCTTGGTGGCCAATTGACAGGTCCATTCCGCGAAATTATGCGCTCATCGAATGTTTCCTTCAATAAATCGATTGTGACGTGCGCTGTGTGGCATGTAGCGCCGTCTTGTTGGAACCACAACTCATCCACATTCATGCCATCCAATTCGGGAACAAAATAGTCGGTTATCATGGCTCTATACCGGTCTCCATTAACGGTAACTGACTCTCCAGCATTATTTCGGAAGAAGTATGGCCCAATGACTCCACCAGCCCATAGAGCACACCAAACATTCAGTTTTTGTGGATGTAATGGCGTCTCAAGGATCTCATGTGGATTCTCTTCACTCCAAATGCGGCAATTTAGCTTGTTGACGTAGCCATTCAACCAAAAATGAGCCTCATCACTGAACAAAATTTTGCGATGAAAATCAGCATCGAGATCAATCTCATTTTCGGCCCATACACCAAAATCACGACGCATTGCATGGTCTCGCGGCTTTAATTCTTGCACAAGCTGGGTCTTGTAAGGTCGCAAGCCAAGATCTTTGCGCAAAATCTTCCATAAAGTTGATGGACAAAGCTCCAATTGCTGTGCACGGTGGCGAATCGATTCATTCGGGTCCTCTTCAACATTTTGCTCTACAGCGGCAATTGTTTCTTCGGTGCGCACTGTTTGACGTCTCTGCGGATGCGTATTATCACATAGAGTAAACGTAGTGCGAAAACGACCCATGGTTAACCAAATTAATTGCTCTGATGGACGATTATGTCGACCATAACATGGACGGAGCTTGCGGTAAACTTCGCGAACTGAACCATTATTTTCGAAATAAATTTGCACGATTTGCAAGCGTTGTTCTTTTGTCAACCTGTTCATGATGAAATGGCAAACCAAACTGAACATAAATGACATTAGAGTTGCCAGATTTGATTACAAAATGCCAGTTTTATCTCTATTCGAAAAACAAACCCCTAAAAAAAACATCCTTTTTTATTATTATGATTATTATACCAGATCAGTGTGGAAAAGAGAGAAGAAATAAATAAAAAAATAAAAAATACATTATTACATACATATGTACTTATAACTATGAATAAGCCATTCGCCAAAAGTACGCAATAAATATTCTAGTACTAACTTATAATTTCGATAACTGAATTTATGTTATCGTATAAAAAACAAAACAGCCAAGATTTCACCCTCTTGGGAAAGGCATGCTTGTTTCTCAGGCATCTTATATAGTACGGAAGCCTGTTAAACAATCTAGGAGCAATAGCATCGTAGAAACGCAAAAAATGTTGCAAATTGTGTGATGGAACCACGGCCAAGTTAAGATTGTTAGTTCTCAAAGCATAATTTGAATGAAATCTGTTGCTAACAGTGAACTCAGATTTAATATAAAATATTTTTAAAAACTTTAAGTAGAACAGATGTTTTATGGGCAAAATGTTCAATTTTTTAAACATCAATCGCATAGCTTGTTTTTGTATAGTTAACAGAGGATTAATTTTGTTGTCAGTAGTGCCGCCCCAGCATGCTAAACCGTAATCCAATTTAGAATGAAAAATTCCAAAGTAAATGCAAGTAACTAGTTTAGCTGAGCAAAACTTACTTAGTTGATAGAGTTGTCTAACTGCTGCTAGTAAATATTTTTTCATTGCTGCTGTATGATCGGACCAATTTAGTTTAGTATCAAACAATAAGCCTAATGTTTTTCCTGCCACATTGTAAGACATTATTTTTGTTTTGTCGCTTAAAACCATTTTATGAGTTAAAAACCAGTGCCTTAAAATTTCTAAATCATTGTTTATTTCAAACATTGCATGAGATGTAGAGTCACAAGAGAATGTGCACGCCATATCGTCGGCAAATGCTATAATTTTACCAATGAAGTTTTGGGAAAAAAGCGAGTTACAAAATATAAGAAACAATATAGGTTCTAATACTAAGCCTTGTGGAACTCCTATATCAACTTTCCTAAAGGAACTAAAGCATATGTCAATTTTTACCCTTTAAAATCTGTTAGATAAATACGATGTAAGCCATTTGTGAATATTACCGCGAAAACCACACTTAAACAATCCGCTTAAGAATCCGCTTCAATTGAAATGGAAGATCAGTTGGAATAATCGGAATTCGTGGAATAAGGACTTCCTCCTTTGAATTTGCCCTTGATGATCGTCGCTTGAATCACTCTGCAATTTATCCGAAGGCGTTAAATTAAGGAGAGACTTGCCGGGTCCGCTAGCGAATCTTGCATCAACGCTTGAGAACAATTCATTCACATTCTCGCCAACAATCACAACTGCAACTTTATTGATAGTGGGAGCATTGAATTGTCTTGCATGGCCTTCGGCGGGTCTTTTGTCTGCTTGCATAATGATTTTGTGGTCATCAGAATGCATTGTATCCAATGCATTGTCTGACCAACTCATTATGCAGAAGATTTTGCAATTATTGGATCATTCCACGTTTAGTCGCAGTAAAAATTACACAATGCTCATATAGTTCAATTGCCGAATCACCAACGAAATATATCTGAAGAAACTTATGATCTTTGTTTGGTGGTGGTAACAAAACGCCCGCTCGATGGTGAATTTGTCCTTGATTTCGAGTGTTTGGAAGCTATTTAAAAAAAAAAAAGGGAGAATAAATGTTAATTTTGATAATAATGAGACGCTATTACCTTATAACTTGGATTGTAACCGGGTTGATCAACAAGTTTGGCTCCAAATGACCAAATTTTTGTGTATTCGCTGGAAATATTTTGATTGGATTGTATTTCCATAGAGAAACGAGTCATGGCTCTGGCGGATGAGTCAGAATGGGCAATTTCACCTTACCACCAGCGCAGCATAAGCCAGGGGTTTCCGATTGAAACTTCAATGCATTGCAATGCTGGTATACGACAGACAATGAACCAATATCAACGCAGCGAAGATCTTTGTAATCCACGAACTTCGTAAACAGACTTGAAACTAAAGGATTTGTAGGCAAAATAATTCCTTTTTTCCTACATTTTAAGTTTTCTACATTTGGCGACTTTATTTTTGCTTCCTATGATTCGCCCAAATTTGCAGGGAGTTGCAAAATTAAAGGAACTCTAAACAAAAAATGAATCCATTCATGCAGATCTCTATGATGAAGCTCACTTTTGACTCAATGGGTACGTCAACAAACATAATTTCTGAATTTGGTCTGAAGAGCAGCCAAAGGCAGTTAAAGAGCTGCCAATGCACGATGAAAAATGCGGTGTTTTGTGCGGTTTGTGGGCCGACGACATCATTGGACCGTTCTTTTTTAAAAATAATGAAAATCGCAACGTTACAGTCAATGGAGCAAGGTACCGTGCGATGATTACCGACTTTTTTTGTAGAAAATGGAAGAACTAGACTTGGTTGACATGTCGTTTCAACAAGACAGTGACACATGCCACACGGCACGCGATACCATGGACCTATTGAGAGGTTTTGAATTAATCTCAGGCTGTGGATCAGTCCAATGGCCTCCAAGATCATGATTTGACTGAACAAGACTACTTTTTGTGTGGCTACGTGAAGTTTCTCGTGTAAAGGAATAGCCACAATTTCAGCCCTGGAAGACAACATTACAGATGCCATTGGTGAGGTACAGGCCGAAATGCTGGAAAAAGTTTGTCAAAATTGGAGCTTACGGATGAAGCACCTCAGGCGTAGCCAAAGGCAACATTTAGATGAAATAATCTTTAAAAAGTAAATGGCAGGCATTGATGTATCGTTTCAAATAATTATTTCATTCAATATTGCATATGTTCTGTTTTTTTTCAAATTTCCACCAAACGCTTACAAAAATAATAATAATAATTAACTGGCAATTTCAGCCAGCCATTAAAAGGACTTTGACCCAACTTCTTATGATCAATTTGTGTTGTGGGTGTTAGTAAATGTTTGAACACAATTGATCGAGAACTGGACATACTAGTTTTATGCCGACTCCGAACGGCTAATGTGCATGTTCTCAAGAAGGTTTCCATGGCATTATTGACTCTCTGAGGCTTGCCATTGTCTGCAGAGAGGTGACGACCGTACAGAAAAATTAAATCAATTGAAAAAACTTTCTGTGTCAGATGATGTCAGAATTGAACCAGGATTCTCTGGAGTATAGGTCACGCACTCTACCCACTACGCCACTAAAAATAACCCTTTACAAATTAATATAGAGTTATTGCTGCAAATATATGAGTAACTTAAATTGCATATAACTCTAGACTAAGTCTAAAGCGAATTTAGCTTTTCCAACGTTGCATTCGACTCAAAGCAGAATAGTAACGGAAATATTACGAACTGTTCAAAGTATCATTTATTTACTTATTCTATAGTAAGGATCGTTTAAGTTTTGATTTTCTCATAGTACAGAAAAAACGTCATTCAAAGTAATGATAACTTTAGAAACTCATCCTTTCTCTTTTGTCACATTCATTTGCTATAGCTCTGTATCGAAATAATTTGTGATGGAAAGAAAAAAACTTTAATTTATTAAGTTCTTGGTATTGAAAAGAGATGAAATTATTTGGAATTTTGTCAATCACAATGCCACGTGCTAGCAGTTTTTTCGGCGCATTTTTAACGCCGATGAACTTGTAGACTAGTACCTTATATTTACTTTGAATTTATATTTTTGAATCAAGAACAAAATATATTGAGTAGGTGTGACACGTTTAGCCAGTTTATTATATTATTACGTGTGACACGTGTGAATATAAATTGCAACTAGATAGTACATAAAAAAATTATTATTCTTAAAGTTATGGAATTTATTTCATTTGAAATTTTATCAAGCGATTAGAGCGAATTGAAATGTGAGGTGAGTCATTTAAGCACTTCGTAAAATAATCGCCTGAGTGACTTGAAGAATTAAGTGTGTTCTAAAATTTTTATTCATGAAATGGTAGTGATCAACTTCAATAAGAAACCTCTGAATATATCTCATTTCAATTGAACAACGCTACAATAGAAAATATATAAAAAAAAAATAGTATAAACATAAAATAGATAAACTTGTTAGATAATCTTGGAGTCTTTCAATCACTTATCCTTTTTTCGGTTGATACAATTTTTAACTCTGCAATTTAAAGCTCATAAGTATTTAAGATAACCATCAACTAGTCATAAGATGATAAGTATCACCAATATATTTATATTCCAAGCTTACCTTTTATGAGAATTAAAAATAAACAGCAGAATTTTGTTTCGTTTCTTTTTCTGGCTGACAGTTTGGAATTTATCTTTTATTTTTTTCTTTTTTTTTTATTTCAAAGAATTTCAACAATTTTGCTAAAATGAAGAAAACAACAATTTAACCTTTTTTAGATTGTATTTTCATCCTATTGTAATCGAGGCACTGAGGCGTATGAGTAACCTTTAATGAAAGTTGTTCAACTTACTTGCTATTGAATCAAGAATTAATTCATTGTCTTTTCGGATAAAATAATTTGTTCTTTTTTCTGCATTTACAAATAAATTATCGCTTGACTTAATTTCTAATTAATTCCTCTCTCATAACAAACCTTCTTTGTTCGAAAATAAGTTCAGAAAAGAATCGAAAATCACAACTTTTTGTAGTGAACTTCTTACGATTCTTATAAGTTTAGAAACAAATCAAAAATCGTACCTTTTAGAAGTGAAAATTTTATACCTTGGGGGGTACATTCAAAAATTTAACAAAAATAAGCTTGCAATGGCCTTAAATACGTTTATAAATCAGCACTAGAAGAATCAAACTTGGCACGTAGTTCTGTTGGTATCTTTAAAGATTAATACTTAAAATAGGAGTAACACGTCCACTTATGCAAACATGATTATACTTTACGAATATATTAACCTCAATGAAATTTACAAATAGAATTAATATAATTAGTTCCGACTAAGCTCCCGACTTAAACGAACTCAATGATGACAGAACTGTAGGCCCACCCTGTATATCTCATGCTAAGCCAAGATGACAGAACTTGTTATGAAAATTAATATATTTTTTAAAAACGTTTAGGAAGATAAGAGCGACATGCCCACTTAGAAAAAAAACTGGGCATGAGATATACAGGGTGGACCAAATACAAGTTTTATAAAAAAATGCAATAAAATTAACAAAATTAATCTTTTTCCATGTATTATGACTTTGTTAGTTAGAGCAAACATTCCCATTAATTATGAAACACAACGTCGTTCAAGTGACTGTCTCGGCTGGTAACGCAGTAGAGCATTCTGTCACTCCAATCTTCCAAGACCTTGTTGGTGGTTTCGGGCTGTAGCTCATGGATTGCTTGGATCATAATGACCTTAAGTGCTTAAATCGTTTTCGGATTGTTGGCATAACATCAGTCCTTCATGGTTCCCCACAAAAAAAATGCCAAAGGGGTCAAATCGCAACTCCGAGGCGGCCAATTGACATTGCCAAGACGGTTGATAACACGATTTGGAAATTTGATCGCTCAAAATATCGATTGTGGCATGGCACGTCATCTTGCATGAACCAGAGATCGTTCAAATTCAGGTCGCCAATTTCAGTAAAAAATAGTCTGTTAACATGGCTCTGTAACGCATACCGTTGACCGAAACTTGAGTCATATTCGAAGAAAAATGGTCCAATCCTGTATAAAACAACATCATTTTTTTTCAATACATATTAACAACACGAAATCTGGAAATTATTCAGATAATAATGAACCAAATATACCCACTGGGCATTCGTTAATACCGATATTAACTTAAATATTAAGGTAAAAAATAGACCAGAAGTGAGCCTTTAAAATACTATAACAAGTGTTATATTAACAGTGAGCTGAATTTGGGAGAATTAGTGCATATCGTCAAAAAGTTTGATGAACGACGAGGCCCCTTTCACGCTCTCTGTCACCATTAACAAACAATATTCCCTCTTTTGGGAAACAAAAAATCCACACGAGATCCATGAAGCACCATTGCATGACCAAAAAGTGGCTGTTCGGGCTGGCGTTTGCGTCAAAACCATCATTGGACCATTTTTCTTCAGAAAAGGCGAAACAGTCTATGAGAATCGATAGCGATGGGTGTTGGCTCATTAATTGTATTTGCACACAAATAATTGATAAAGGTTAGGACAGCTACTGGTTTCAACAAGACGGTGCGCCATGCCACACTGTAAATGCAGTTTCTGTAACGAAAATTCCCTGAACGTTTGATGCGAAAAAATGATGGCATTGACTGGTCACCCAGATCTCCAGATTTTACCCCTCTGGACTTCTTTTTGTGGAGTTATTTGAAATACAAAGTATATGTCAGCAAGCTTCCGACCATTGATGAGCTCAAGGCAAGCATTTGCGCCAAAATCATTGCTATACCGCCAGAGATGCTCAAAATGTGATGGAAAACGCAGCAAAAACTATGATTTATGACTCCTTTGTTAACATAGCTATGATGAAAATATTTTATTTCGATTCGAAAATGATTATTTTACGAATTTCGCGAATGGAATTAGAATTTTTGAGCAAGAACATTTTTTTAATTTTTTTTTTTTTTTTTGTTATAATCTTCTCTTATAAACACAACTCTACAAATACAACTACAGTGGCTTACAGCTTATTTCAACCAGCATCTATCAAAAACTTAAAGCAGCTATAACAACTAAACTAAAAAGGATTTTAAAATTATGTAAATGCAGGTCGTTAATGTAATTTTAACTCATCAAATATGGATTAATTTATTTTTTTTTTAATTTTTTTTATACATTATAACAATTAAAAACGAAAAATCCAATCAAAAACAATGTCAGAGCTTATTTCAACCAAAAACTTTGCAACTGAGTAGTGATCAGTTATCTTGTAATGTAACTGTTGTTTCTCTTTTAATATTTAACTCATTTAGCCATAATACACTGAAGCTTATTTTTATGTAAGTTTTGTGAGTAGGTCTTGCATAAAAGTTTGTTTTTTTTTCAAAATGCGGCAGCGAGAACTTGTCCTCAGTCATTTTAAAAATGGCTATTCGCGCCGAAAATTTGGTGAGATGGTTGGATTGAGTGGATTGAGTGGATTGAGTGGAGTGACTCCACAGTCCAGAGCATAATTAATCGTTTTGTCCGGGAAAATAGAACGCACAATAAGGGCAGAAATGCTCCCAACAAAATTTTCAATTTAACGGAAGAGCGCTATATTGTCCGAAAAATCCGGGAAAACCCAAAATTATCAGCTCCAAAAGTGGCCATTGAAGTGGAGGCAGAGTTGGGGAAGTCATGTCATCCAGAAACTATTCGCCATGTTCTTCGGGAGCATGACTTTAATGGCAGAATAGCGCGCCCTTGATAAGCACAATAAATCAGAGGTGCCGTTAAAAATTTGCTAAGGAGCACTTGGATAAGGATTTCAGCTTTTGGAATACGGTAATATTTGCTGATGAGTCCAAATTTAATATTTTTGGCTCAGATGGAGCCTCATATGTGTGGCGTAAGCCAAATACAGAGCTGCAAGCAAAAAATTTGAAACCTACAGTCAAGCACGACGGTGGGAGCGTTATGGTGTGGGCCTGTATGTCGGCTTCCGGGGTTGGAAACATGCGGTTTATTGAGACGACGATGGACAAGTCTTATTATCTTGAAATTTGGCAGGCAAATTTGATTGATAGTGCAGTGAATCTGGGCATTCGTGATGTTTTCAGATTTTATCAAGATAATGACCCGAAACATAAGTCGAGTATTGTACAAACCTGGCTGATTTGAAACTGTCCGCATGTTATGCAACCACTAGCACAGTCACCGGACATGAACGTGATTGAAAATTTGTGGGCCATTTTGGATACAAACATCCGAAAACGCAAAATATCCAAAAAATCCGATCTCAAAACAGCTTTGGTTGAGGAATGGGCCAAAATTACGCCGGAAGTGACCCATAAACTGGTCGAATCTATGCCAAAGAGGCACAAATTGGTTATACACAAGAAGGGTGGTCATACTAAGTATTCAAATATATTTTTTTGCCTCTAAGGCCAATTTTGAAATTGAATTTGTTGCATGGTTGAAATAAGCTGTGACATTGGGTCTCATGCATAAAAGTGAGAAATTACTTTTTACTCGATATTTTGAGAATTTACTCGTTGTCTTAAGCATAAAAAGTTATTTACTCGTTAGAATGATCTCGCTCATTGGGATGGATCTCAAGGCCTGAGAAACTTCTTAAAACGAAAGCTCTTTGTGAGAAATTTCTCAAAATGGTATGCATAATTATGAGATGAAGCTGACATCTCTGAGAACTTTCTCGGTAAATGTTGAGTCTCCTATCAAGTAATCTCACAGTTAATTTCAAGCGACTAAAATGATAGAATACTTTCGCGTTTATAGTCCTAAAAAAATGTATAAGCTGCGTAGACATCTCGAAGAATCTAGCAGTAAATTTATATTTCGTTTTAATAAAGAAAACATCGATTGGATAGCAGAGCATTTCCTAGGGCCAACATTGGAATCGCTTGGTGGAGCTCTTACTAATTCTGAAAAAATGAGAGTATATTAAAGATTTTTGGATGATCCTGGATTTCAAAATGGAATTGGTGAGAACATAGGAATTCATCAAGTGCTTCTTTCAAGTGCTTCTTTTTTTAATTTGTGCACCGGCAGATTATATTTCTGTAGTAAAATTTGAGTTTCTTTTAACTCATCAATTAGAAATTATGCCAGCTTATTGTTTTTATTATTTGATAAACTACAGTTTTGTTTCGGACATTTTTTTGAAATTTTAAGAAGCAATTTTAACGATTAATTCCTTTAGCTTGCTTTAAATAAACTAAAGCTCAACTGAAGCTTTAAGATCGATCTCACTTATGTTGAGTTGTTTGTCATGAGCTTGATCTCCTTTTTATGCATACAATTTTGGGACTGAGACTGAGAATGTTCTTATGACTCACTTCTTGAGATTGGTCTCACACGAATGATCTCTGAGAAACATCTCATTTTTATGCATTAGACCCATTGTTTTTGACTGGGTTTTTCGTTTTTAATTATTATAATGTATAAAAAAAATGTTCAAAAAAAATAAATTAATCCATATTCAATGAGTTCAAATTACACTAACGACCTGCATTTACATAATTTTAAAATCCTTTTTAGCTTAGTTGTTATAGCTGCTTTAAGTTTTTGATAGGTGCTGATTGAAATAAGCTGTGAGCCACTGATATATTTTATAATCAAAAAATTTGTAACAGAAACAATAGTGATCATTAACATTCCCAAAAAGTTTACCTTTTTCCAAATATTCACTTATGGTTCAGTTGGTCTAGATATTTTATCTTGCGTTAGCGGATATTTTTCATCCTATAGCAACAACGAGCTGAACATACTATTTTCAAGCTCTCGCCAAAGACATCAATTAAAGTTAATGAAAATAAAGTGATTGTTAAATCCTTGAGTGCTTTGCTCAGAGCATATCTCAGAAGATAAAAAAAGAAATACGAAACGAAAAGAAAATCTCTTTTAGATTATACTTGGAAGTATACTCGGAAGAGCCTTTAAGACTGCTACGCAGAAATAAAGAAAATTTCAACATTTATTTAAGTTAAAAGCTGGCAGGCTTCCTTTTGATTAAACTTGTAGTGTTTGCTTTTTGCTTCCTTGCCATGTCTTTGCCTTGCCTCAAAATAAATTTAATTGTTATTCTTTTGACATTCTTTTTTTTTTCTTTTCTATTTTTCCATAGTCACGTCGCCAATCGGTCAGCTTCACCGCCATGCCGCCCGGTGTTCTAGTCAATGACAGCCGCAGCAACTCCAACGACGACATACAAATCGCCTTGGCGCCACATATACAAACATATTTAAGTCAAACCGGTCGTCGTCATTCGTGTTGCAGCGTCATGTTGCCGGTGGCATTCGAACGTGCAGCAGCTAAATCATGGTGTGATCCAAAATTTGATTCACCAGTGCTTGAGGGACAATTTCAGACGAGCGTTTATCCACACATACGTATGCGTTATAGGTGAGTAGTGGTGAGCAGTTAGATAGATAATCGTAAATAATGGCGCTAGTGTTTTCTCTGCATAAAGTTCAAATAATAATCACTCAAATGACTCGTTATATTGCACAACATAAAAGCAAAAAAAAAAACACACTATTTCAATGAAATTAGTTTTTGAGCGCAATAAAATTTAATGCTTTGCAATCAGCACATAGAATGCACATAAATGTTTATTTGAACAACAACAACAACAACAACAACAACAACAACAACAACAACAACAACAACAACAACAACAACAACAACAACAACAACAACAACAACAACAACAACAACAACGACAACAACAACAACAACATCGACGACAACAATAACAACAACAACAACAACAACGACGACAACAACAACAACAACAACAACAACAACATGAAAAGTAATCCATCAACATTTCATCTAGCTAACAACATGCATACTCAATTTTTACATATGTATGTGTGTGTGTGTGCACACATATGCTTTTCATAATTCATATTGTGCAGCATAACGCAGCACTGCACTAAAACTGGCGCTGCGTCAACAACATCATCATCATCATCATCGTCGTCCTGTCAGAATGCCCAAAGAAAGCTCAATATTAGTTTTACTGCGCAATTTTTAGAGTTTACGAGGTCAACGCCGTCGATGAAAAAGTTGAACATTTACTTTAGCTCCCTTGCATGCAGGCCAAGCTCATGCATCCATCCATTCATGCATGCATGCAACGATGTTAAGGGTGCCCCAAACGCAGTGATATACAAACAAACAAACAAACATATCGTATGTAAAAGTATTCAACACAAAAACTATTTTAATTTTTCAGCTATTTACGAGCACCATAAATTCCAGCGTTAAAGTAAAGTGTTTTTATTGTTGTTGTTCTTGTTGTTTTTGTTATTTTTGTCGTGTGTTTACATTTCATGAATTGGTAATGATGGCGCACTTCGGCATCGTTGTAGAAGTTTTTATTATATTTTTTTATTTTTTTTTTTTTTTTTTTGTTTACTCTACTCTTCCATGCTGCAGGCGTCACTCTTGGTAAAAGGACTTTCTCGCAAGGGAGGGAGGGGGTGTTAAAGCAGTTTTGACTATTAATAAGAAGCAATTAAAAAAAGTAAATTAGGCAAAACCTGGAAAATATCCCTCACTTTTAACAGTATATTCATTGGTCACATTCATGTGTAAAAAGTGCTGATCTTTCTATGGTTTCTTTTTAAATCATAGGTTATTTTGACAGCTAACAGCTGTCTCCCGCTCGAAATCTTGACATAAAGTCAGTATCATACTTCCGCGGAAAGAAATTAGTTGCTTTACGCTTGAAGAAGGTTGGGAAATATTGGAAACTTATTTCCAAAGTGAGTGCTGTGTATGTAGCCCAAACAGTGCGGGATTTGAAAATAAGTTTTCGCCGAAATTAAGCACCCTCCTAGCATGCTGTACGCAAGTTTGTGCAAAAATTTCGTGAGACTGGTATACTAGCGGACAACAATCATGGTCCCAGTCGTCGTACGGTACGCACAGACGAGAATGTGGCTGCTGTAGCCGAGAGTGTGAGACTCAATTCACGAACATCAACTCGCCATCGATCTCAACAGCTCAACATTTCACGCACTATCCTGAGGAGAATTCTACACCAAGATCTCGGATTATTCGCTTACAAGATCCAGTTCGCAGTTTGGGCCATAGAGCAGCTTAAATTGGTCAACGATTTTGGGCGAAAAATCATCTTTTCTGACGAGGCGCATTTTCATCTCGGCGGCTACGTTAACAAATAAAATTGCCGCATCTGGGGCTCGGAAGACCCGCTCGTTATTGTGTAAAATCCGATGCATTTACAGAGAGTGACAGTTTGTTGTGGATTGTCGAGTGGTAGCATGGACCATTTATCTTTGAAAATGAGGCTGGGAACAGCGTTTCGGTCAACGATGAGCGTTACAGAGCCATGTTAACCGACTTTTTAACGTAGAATACGTTATACGGGAGTGTTAATCGTGAGCACAAAATTTTGAGAAAATGTTTGTCACTTTCATTATAAGTTTTTAATACTTTATGCATGCATTGAAGAAAATTCAAGTATGCTCGTAACATATTTAATATTTCTTCTTTTGATTTGTATTTAAATAATCATATTGCTACATATAATTTTTTTGATTCTATAAGTAAATCAAAATTGAACTCCTTCAAATTTTGTATTAATTTTCATATGCTTTGTATTTTATGTATTATAACATCATGTGTAAGAGCAGTACGATATCTGTGTGTTCATCACAGAACCAGTGTGAGAAACGTACACACATATTCCATACAAGCAAGCAGCAACAGCATCGCACACGTACACACCTATTCCGACAAGCAGCAACAGCATCGCACTCTGTTCTCTTGCAGTTGCAACCTTAGTTCTTATAATTCTCATTTCGTTTTTGTTGCAAGAGTTGTATAAGAGGGATATTTAGGCGTACGTATTAGCCTGCTCAAATAATGCAATGTTGTGGGTTAGAGTGACAACTCGACATTTTCCCACCAAAATGTCGTATCGATTGTCATTCGCCTGCATATTTTGCCTTATAAGTTGGCTTTTTTTTTTCATAAAATATATATTTTTTAATGTTTTTGTTTGTTTTTCATATAATATACATTTTTTATTTTTTTTTTAATCAATTTTTAGTAATTAATTTTTAACTTTTATAAATTTCAAGCGAAGATCTATTTGTTTTCAGTCATTTTGTTTTTGTTTTTTTTTTATTATTTAAGCTAAGGTAATATCGCGAAGGCGCGGGTTCAATTCCGGCGGCTGGCATGATTTTTTTTTCAATTTCGCATTATTTATTATTTTTTTTAAACAATTTTTTAATAAATAATTCTATAAATAAAATTTTGAGCAAAAAATTTACTTCTTTGCAGTCATTTTATTTTGTTTTATTATTTAAGCTTAGGAAGTTAATATGTATTGTCTGTGCATATGTTTAAAGTACATTTTATTTTAATTTTTTACCATTTCTTGCAAATAATTTAATTAATTTTATACATTTTGTCAGTTTTTTTTAATAATACTTACTTTTAAATGAAATAATTTTTTTTAAATAATGCAACCATTTGAGGAAAAAAAATTATAATTCAATTAAACATCCATGCGAAATCATCATAAAAATTAAAAATAAAATTTACTCTAAGCATATGCACATATATATTAACCACCTAAGCTTAAATAATAAAAAAACAAAAACAAAATGACTGAAAACAAATAAGTTCTTCGCTTGAAATTTATAAAAATTACAAATTATTTACTAAAAATTGATTAAAAAAAATAATAAAAAAATGTATATTTTAAGAAAAAAAAAAAATCATGCCAGCCGCCGGAATTGAACCCACGCCTCCGCAATCATATCCAATGAAATTGAATTTTGCGAAAAAATGCCAGCTTCATAGAAATTAAACAAAATTGCGAAAAAGTGCATTGTTGATAGAAATGGCAATTACAAACACAATCACAAAATTTAAATGATTTGTGATCTTCGCAACAAGAAGAAAACCTGTTTTTCTGAGTAGCGCAACATGTTTCACGATTTTATCAAAAACACAACATGTTTCACTTCTCGATGGCCCGTCAGGTTCGCTCACGAAATTCTGTTAAAATAACATTTTGGAAGTCTTTTCTTTTTATGTTTTTGTCATAAGCAGAAAATGAAAAAATGTTTATGAATAACAATGTTAGCAAGGTTGCATAGAAGCTGCGTAAAGCCTTAAACAGTGCGTAACTAAACAAGCGTTTAAAGGTTGTTTAAGGAAATCTATTGAATAAGGCTGTTAATGACTAACGTATTCTACGTCTGACCTATACGCCCGTGTTATCTAACACAGGCTTGAGCTTTTTTTTTTTACTGAAATTGGAGACATGAATTTGGGAGACCTCTGGTTTATGCAGGATGGCGCGCCATGTCACACAGCCCATGCCACCATCGATCTTTTGCTCACCAAATTTCCAATTCGCATTATCCACCGTCTTAGTGATGTCAACTGGTTGTCTCGTAGTTGCGATTTGACCCCGGTGGAGTTTTTTTTTTGTGGGAAACCACGAAGGACCGATGTTATGCCAACAATCCGGAAACGATTCAAGTACTTAAGGCCAATATCATTCAAGCAATCCATGAGCCGAGCCACTTAAACGACTTTGTGTTCCATAATTAATGGGAATCTTTGCTTTTATTCCTCTTATAAAGGCATAATACATGGAAAAAATTTAATTTTGTTCATTTTATTGTGTTTAAAAAAAAAACCTAGTATTTGGCCCACCCTATATATGCACTAGCTCTTGATTTTGCAAACAAAATTATTCTGATGGGGCCCTTTTTTTATCTTATGGGGCCCTTATTCGTCTTGTTGGAAGACGAAGCTTTTTATGATTTCTGCTATTGGGTATGTCGACAATAAAAATTGTCGCATTTGAAATAATGAAAAAACCATTCCACCAGCAACGAGTACAGCTTGGTGCAGTTTTTTGACTGACAGCGTTATTGGGACATATTTTTTCGAAAATGATGATGGTTTGGCCATTATAGTGGCTTAATTGCTCTACCGAACGAAAAAATTGTTTTGCCCGAAATTGATACTATGGATATGGACGACGTTCATATGTTTCATAAGTAAAAATGAAACCGTTTTAATATTCTTTAATCAATTTTTTTTTTTTTATTAAGAGTCAGTGTAATTGGCCTCCCTTTTTTATAATAACATTGAATATTCTGCTATTCATACTATCTATTAAATGTTTCAGCAAGTTTTCATCAATTTCACTCCATTCTCTGACAATAGAATTTTTCAAGGTTTCCTAAGACTCGTACTGCCTGTTTTCTTCATAAACTCGATGGACCAGAAAACTCCAAAGGTTTTCGATGTGGTTCAAGTCGGGTGAGCAAGCTGGCCAATCCAAAATTTACAATTTTCGCTCTGAAAACCATGTTTTTTTTTCTTTCGACCTACGTGGTTTGATGTGTTGTCTTGTTGGAAGACGAAGCTTTTTTTATGATTTCTGCTTTGAAAGGAAATTAAACTCATCTGGAGGATATCAGTCAGTGTACGCTTTGGTATTCATTTTGCTGGAAGTGAACTGTACTTCCAAGCATCCAGATGAGCAAAATGCCCCCCAAAGCATAATGCTACCGCCGCCGAAGTTCCTCTTAGAAAAATAGATGGGTTCCTTGCGTAAATTACGCCACTAACATTGGAATTCATCTGGACCATCCAAATTCCATTCTTTTTTCATAGGAAAAATTTAACTGAAAATATTTTTTCGTATAAAAAAACCAACTTTTTACAAAACAATTTTCACTCACATTTTTCCAATTCGTTGTCATATGTTTTTGAGCAAAAAGTAGCCTTGCATCCTTATAGCGTTTCGTCAAACCTGGAGCAGATCTTAGTTTTGAAAATTATAATTTGGGGCTGATGTGCAAAATGCGACACACCATTGATCTGGAAACGGGAACCCCAGCAACGTTAACTAAGTCACGCAAGCTTTTCTGGGAATTGCTTGCAGTTCTCAAAATATGGCGGACTGCTTGGACATTGGGTCTCATGCATAAAAGTGAGAAATTACTTTTTACTCGATATTTTGAGCATTTACTTGTTGTCGCAAGCATAAAAAGTTATTTACTCGTTAGAAAGATCTCGCTCATTGAGATGGATCTCAAGGCCTGAGAAACTTCTTAAAACGAAAGCTCTTTGTGAGAAAGTTCTCAAAATGGTATGCATAATCATGAGATGAAGCTGACATGTCTAAGAACTTTCTTTGTAAATGTTGAGTCTCCTATCAAGTGATCTCATAGTTTATTTCAAGCAACTAAGATGGCAGAATACTTGCGCAGTTGTAATCCTAAAAAAATTTATAAGCTGAGTAGACATCTTGAAGAATCTAGCAGTAAATTTATGTTTCGTTTCAATAAAGAAAACATCGATTGGACAACATTGGAATCGCGTGGTGGAGCTCTTACTAATTCTGAAAAAATTAGAGTATGTTTAAGATTTTTGGCTGATCATGGATTTTAAAATAGAATTGGTGTGTGTAGTAAAATTTGAGTTTCTTTTAACTCATCAATTAGAAAGTATGATATCTTATAATTTTAATTATTTGATAAACTACAGTTTTGTTCACTTCCAGATTCGCTTTCGGACATTTTTTTGAAATTTTTAGAAGCAATGTTAACGACTAATTGCTTTAGCTTGCTTTCAATAAACTAAAGCTCAATTAAAGCTTTAAGATCGATCTCACTTATGTTGAGTTGTTTGTAATGAGCTTGATCTCCTTTTTATGCATACAATTTTGAGACTGAGACTGAGAATGTTCTTATGGCTCACTTCTTGAGATTGATCTCACACGAATGATCTCTGAGAAACATCTCATTTTTATGCATTAGACCCATTATCTTTTTTTATCTTCCCCACCGCTTGTTTTTGCCATACCCCTCCGGATTATTTAAAAAAATTTAAAACAACGTTATGACTGCGATTAATTTTGCGCGCAATTTTTCTACATCCAAAGTTTTATTTCTAAGAGGCTAAAATTTTCCCTTTTTGTACATCGAAATATCTATATATAGACCACGTGACATTGTAAGAAAAATATACTTTTTTTTCACTGATTAATTTAAAAACAGCTCCTCCTACTCTGGAGCCCACACGTTATATGACAAACTTTAGAGTGGTTGTTTTATACTTTTGGAACAGAGCGAATATTGTTTTTTAACTCTCAAAAGTACCGTTAGTGAAATATGAAGTCGAGTTGAGGGAAATAGTTCTCTCTCAATTTGAGTAAAACATTATAATATCCCAGCAGTTATTTTGGAGTTAATTGAAAAAGTGAACTAGTTCATTTCTAGCGCAGTTCGAAGTAGCTCTGAACAACTACAAAAGGCATTCAGTGTCGAACAGTTCATTTTGTTTTTGTTTTCAAAAGTATTGCTGAAAAAATTAACGCATTCTGATTATTTTTTTAAAATATGCTGCTCACAAGAAAAAATAAAAAAAAACAAAAAAAATAAAATAAAAATGTTTATAGACACTTAATCAACAAAATTTCTTCTAGATTGTGGATGGAAAAGATCGTAGAAATCAGGTCTTTAGGACCTTTGCTCCAGTACACAAAACATTAACACTTTTAAAATGTTTACTTTAAAACTAGTTAAAAAAGAACCACTTTCAGGCTAATACGAAACCAACCAGTTTAAAAATGTTCCTAATGCAACTAGTTCAAATATGGGGAAAAAGGAGTGTTTATGGGGACAATTGTCTTTTCCTATGACATCAACCCGCAAAAAGTGTCAGTTCGTTCAATGTTAAAGGCTATTGTAGTGGAAGTAGTACTGGTCCTGGTACAAATTTGGTCCACTTTTCTGCTGGGACTCTATGCCAGTCCTTAAGAAAAATATCAAGAAATCTTGGGTGGTTTTATAAATATGAAACAAACCTTAGTATTTGTGGTGCAACGTGCTACATAACTGGTGAAACAATAGCTATTGTGGGAAAAAATTTCATGGACTTATAATTTCTCTAAATAAAGACACCAATGGATTGCTGAGACCATGTGATTTAACACCATTTGATATTTTATTATAGGATACGTAAAAAATTTCTTTTAAATTTTCTGAGAAATATTCTTGTGAAACTTTTTATCCATGTAGCTCCCTTTCATATGGGTCTTTAATGACCCTTTTCAAAGCAATAGTCAAAAATACCCTTAAAAGTGAATTTGGACAAGATTTATATACAGCTTACTTTTATATAGAAAATAGTAAGGATTTTTTAGTAAGTTTTGAATTTTTGTCTTTTTTTTAAGGTCTCACTGTAAAAATTTCATCACCTGAATTAAAACTCATTGCATACTTTTAGGAAAATTTAATGTCAAAAGTTTATTAAGTTAAGCAATATTTGAAAATTAGAAATTTTCGAAAATTTTTAAATTATATTTAACTCAATTGTTTTTTGTATTTGTATTTGTACAAATTTAATTAAATGGATTTAACCTAAACACGTGTTGCCATTGCATTATTTTATATACAACCTTCCGTATAAAATAAAAAATTTGACTTTTATATATGACCTTTAATGTGAATTTATTCAAAATATAGTTGACATTTTTAATAACATTTAACATTCAATAAAAATAACACAATTCTCAAAACCTTGAAATGTATAGATCTCACAATAAATTGCACAAGTCTTTTGATCCTCTTCACTTATTGTACGTCCTTTACAGAAGATGAAAAGGAGAATAGAAGACACATAAAACTTCAAATATTAAATTGAAAATCAAACAGCATTCGAAATGTACAAAAGTTTTTCTGACTTCCAATCTGACCTTTGACAAGCTCTTTTAGCTATTCTTTAGTTGTAAAGTTGTTCTCTAAAGCATCTCTCTGTACATGACAGATGAACAGATGACATTTGATCTCTAAAACTCTTGTTTAAACTTGAATTAAATTGTCTATCGACATTTAGTCGGCTTATTTAACTTTTATGCACAATGCTATTGTTTTGAAAAAAGAAATCTTAACTCAAAATATAGACAAAGTTGGTCCGTTTCTGTTGAGAATTCCATGAAAATTTATTTGATTGCTACCTTAACTGGCCAATTATAAGGTTAAATTAAAGGGTTACTGTGCGATTTATTAAATCTTTTGTATGAAACTGACAACAATAACAATGAACTTGATGAGTCTTGATGATGCTTTGTGTTCATTTGTGCCTAGCAGTTTTATGTTTATTTGACGTTGCAGTTTGAAATTGGCGCACGAACAAGTTTTAATCACACCAACACGAGGCACTTTCATCCTTAAGCCTTTTTCTAACTCAGACAAATTGAGTGATAAAAGTAAATGTAATTATTAAGGGAAGTATAAGTTGGTAGCTTGATTGCTGTCAATTAACTTACTTTACACGTTGAAGCACGTGCAATTAATCGGGCTTTTAATACAGCCAATAAAACTAGAAACATTTGCACAAGTTGCAACAAATAAAAAGGAAACTTTCAATACAGAACTTATTCGAACGACAATAGCATATAATGTGTGTATGTATTAGAATACGTGAACGAGAAAATCCTTTATGTAAAAACATAATTAAAAGTAATTTACTTAGTCCTTTGACAGCTGGTTAATTTTGACCAAAGAAATTAAAACTGACCATAAAGGTGAGATTTATTGTTGGCCACAAGATTAATGGGATATGCATGCAACGGTAATTAATCATAGTTGTATGAAATTATTGTATAGCGTCAAAGTACTCGTATATGTTAATGTACATAGCATACAAAGCAAAACAAAAGCAAAATCAAGAGGAAAAGCAGAAATAAAAAGATGAGAATAAAAACAAATAACAATATAAATAATAATAACAATATGAATAAAAATAAAAAATCCAAATTCTATGTATCTGATATAAAAATAACAATAGAAATAGAAATATAAATAGAAATATAAACAGAAATAGAAATAGAAATAGAAATAGAAATAGAAATAGAAATAGAAATAGAAATAGAAATAGAAATAGAAATAGAAATAGAAATAGAAATAGAAATAGAAATAGAAATAGAAATAGAAATAGAAATAGAAATAGAAATAGAAATAGAAATAGAAATAGAAATAGAAATAGAAATAGAAATAGAAATAGAAATAGAAATAAAAATAGAAATAGAAATAGAAATAGAAATAGAAATAGAAATAGAAATAGAAATAGAAATAGAAATAGAAATAGAAATAGAAATAGAAATAGAAATAGATATAGAAATAGAAAAAGAAATAAAAATAGAAACAGAAAAAGAAATAGAAATAGAAATAGAAATAGAAATAGAAATAGAAATAGAAATAGAAATAGAAATAGAAATAGAAATACAAATACAAATAGAAATAGAAATAGAAATAGAAATAGAAATAGAAATAGAAATAGAAATAGAAATAGAAATAGAAATAGAAATAGAAATAGAAATAGAAATAGAAATAGAAATAGAAATAGAAATAGAAATAGAAATAGAAATAGAAATAGAAATAGAAATAGAAATAGAAATAGAAATAGAAATAGAAATGGAAATAGAAATAGAAATAGAAATAGAAATAGAAATAGAAATAGAAATAGAAATACAAATAGAAATAGAAATAGAAATAGAAATAGAAATAGAAATAGAAATAGAAATAGAAATAGAAATAGAAATATAAATAGAAATAGAAATAGAAATACAAATAGAAATAGAAATAGAAATAGAAATAGAAATAGAAATAGAAATATAAATATAAATAGAAATAGAAATAGAAATAGAAATAGAAATAGAAATAGAAATAGAAATAGAAATAGAAATAGAAATAGAAATAGAAATAGAAATAGAAATAGAAATAGAAATAGAAATAGAAATAGAAATAGAAATAGATATAGAAATAGAAAAAGAAATAAAAATAGAAACAGAAAAAGAAATAGAAATAGAAAAAGAAATAGAAATAGAAATAGAAATAGAAATAGAAATAGAAATAGAAATAGAAATAGAAATAGAAATAGAAATAGAAATAGAAATAGAAATAGAAATAGAAATACAAATACAAATAGAAATAGAAATAGAAATAGAAATAGAAATAGAAATAGAAATAGAAATAGAAATAGAAATAGAAATAGAAATAGAAATAGAAATAGAAATAGAAATAGAAATAGAAATAGAAATAGAAATAGAAATAGAAATAGAAATAGAAATAGAAATAGAAATAGAAATAGAAATAGAAATAGAAATAGAAATAGAAATAGAAATAGAAATAGAAATAGAAATAGAAATAGAAATAGAAATAGAAATAGAAATAGAAATAGAAATAGAAATAGAAATAGAAATAGAAATAGAAATAGAAATAGAAATAGAAATAGAAATAGAAATAGAAATAGAAATAGAAATAGAAATAGAAATAGAAATAGAAATAGAAATAGAAATAGAAATAGAAATAGATATAGAAATAGAAAAAGAAATAAAAATAGAAACAGAAATAGAAATAGATATAGAAATAGAAAAAGAAATAAAAATAGAAACAGAAAAAGAAATAGAAATAGAAATAGAAATAGAAATAGAAATAGAAATAGAAATAGAAATAGAAACAGAAATAGAAATAGAAATAGAAATAGAAATAGAAATAGAAATAGAAATAGAAATAGAAATAGAAATAGAAATAGAAATAGAAATAGAAATAGAAATAGAAATAGAAATAGAAATAGAAATAGAAATAGAAATAGAAATAGAAATAGAAATAGAAATAGAAATAGAAATAGAAATAGAAATAGAAATAGAAATAGAAAAAGAAATAGAAATAGAAATAGAAATAGAAATAGAAATAGAAATAGAAATAGAAATAGAAATAGAAATAGAAATAGAAATAGAAATAGAAATAGAAAAAGAAATAGAAATAGCAACTCAAATACAAACACTGTTGGAAATACAAAAACAAATCAAATCAAAATCAAAATCGAAGTCAAAATCAAAATCAAAATCAAAGGCAAAATCAAATTCAAAATCAAAATCAAAATCAAAATCAAAATCAAAATCAAAATCAAAATCAAAATCAAAATCAAAATCAAAATCAAAATCAAAATCAAAAATCAAAATCAAAATCAAAATCAAAATCAAAATCAAAATCAAAATCAAAATCAAAATCAGAATCAAAATCAAATCAAAATCAAAATCAAAATCAAAATCAAAATCAAAATCAAAATCGAAATCGAAATCGAAATCGAAATCGAAATCGAAATCAAATCAAAATCAAAATCAAAATCAAAATCAAAATCAAAATCAAAATCAAAATCAAAATCAAAATCAAAATCAAAATCAAAATCAAAATCGAAATCGAAATCCAAATCAAAATCAAAATCAAAGTCAAAGTCAAAGTCAAAGTCAAAATCAAAATCAAAATCTAAATCTAAATCAAAATCAAAATCAAAATCAAAATCAAAATCAAAATCAAAAATCAAAATTAAAATCTAAATCAACATCAAAAGCAAAATCAAATTCAAAATCAAAATCAATATAAGCACAATTCTTGTAGAACAATTAAACAATTTTAATGCATTGTTCGGTGGAAAATGTTCAATACTGCAAAATGGCAAGGCCTTAACTATACAAAAATCAGTTAAGATGACATGAATATTTGACAGTTGCCCAAAGCCAGGGCTGCACTTTCCCAAACCCTAAATAGATAACTCTTTAAAAGGATTAGGACAAAAGTTAAGCGGCAAGGAAAAGAATACGAATAAGAATTAGGGCGATGTCCTTATCAAAATAAGATAGGTTGTCATATCAACATTCCTACGGATGTGTCCATTTTACAGACAACTGGATCCTTTTCCTTTCTTCTTTTAACTTCCATTGTTACAATTTGAAGGTCGTTTTTTGGCAAGTTATACCCTGAAGTTCTGCCAGCTCATAATCATAATCGCTAAATCTGTTTAATTAGTTCTGTTCTGTGCAAGTGTCTGTGTCTGTTTAGTTTAATTATTACAAATTTTTTCCTTAAATTTTAAACTCATAATGAACATATTTGCGATTAAGATTTCTTTTAGGTCGATTTTTTATTACAAGGGTGTTATAGTACCTTAAGAATATGTCTGTTTTATTCAAAAAAAAATTGCTCTGCGTTTGTATTCATGAAGTAATTTGGAGGATAACGACAAAATATAATCGTTATAACAACGTTAATATTTTCTGTCATAACTTTCATACCAAAAAAAAATTAATTTAAGATAAAAAAGTTTTTTTAGAATATATGAATAAAATGCAATAAAAAAAGTAAATTTATATTATCACTGAACACATAGTTCAAAAGTGTACAAAAAAAATCTAAGAATCTGCAAAAGCAACTTGTTGATGCAAAAAAAAAAAAAATTAAAGCCCTTTTTGAATAATTCTCACTGATAAATTTTCAGGCTTTTTGTTGCCGTTACTTTGCAGCTGTTATTTATTTTTATTTCACTCTCTTAACGAGAATTCAGTGGAAAATCATTCTAGAAATATGGAATATTTTGCTCGTCATAACATCCCTTTGTTAACGCTTGCACTATGACTACGTTGTTGGCAACGTAAATAGACAGAAAATAATGGCGGTTGAAAGGCATGCTATCTTAGATAACCTTGAGCCATAGCAATTTGCAGCAAATTACTTTGAATTTAAGCAGAGTCTCAAAAACTAGTACGCAGCTCCATTAAAGGACTCAGTTGATTTGCATAAGCATTTTGGAATTTGCTTGCTCCACTTTAAGCTCCTAATGACCTCGACAATCAAAATAACAACCAACAATTACTAATTCCTCATGGAATACTAGGGTCAATATTTGTTGACTAAAAATAAAAGAATCAAATGAGGATTTATTGTGTCCAATGTGCTTATTCGAGATACAACGTATGTTATACGTAGTATATCCTTGACGATAACAAAAGGTGAACAAACATTATATTAATGCATTGCATTAGAAAAAAAATGCTGTGTTGGCGTAAATATAAAAAAGAAAAACATCTGCGTCACTGTAAGAGAACCTACGTGACTTGACTATATCCTCGAATTGTACAAAACTGCGAGTTAACGTGGCTGGAATCCTTAAGTGAATTGTTATTTATTATATGTTTATCAAGGAAGGATGCTCAGCACAAAAGGAGTTAAAACCTAATTTTTGCTTATTATTGTTTTTATGTTGACCAAAAAAAAAAAAAAAAATTGGAAAAAATCTGTTTCACTAACCACTTAACTAAATTTCTGCAGAATCAGATACATAATGTAGTTATTTTTCCTAGCAACCACGGTATTTCACTCCGTTCCCTAGTTGAGGTATAATAAAAAATTTAACTTTACTCGTTTGGATTTGCTCGTTAGAATAAATGAAGAATAGTAAGAAAGAAATAATTCCTTTCTGTAGATCTATTACGTATGATTGTAGTAATTGAGTTTTACTTTATTCATTATTTTTGTCTGTTTTGGTTGAGTGAGTTGAATTCAACATAATAGCCAGTTTTTCGATTTCAGCATTAATTTGAAGTGGGCGTTAAGGGAGTAGATGACTTAACAAGTGAAGCAAATTTTAAAGATACCTATGTAGCCTATTTGATTTGAGTCATGATATGTATAACAAGTTAAAAATTAATTCCATTTTTAAAGCTTCGAACCAAGGATTTTAGGTGTTTAGCCTATTCAGTCAAGTCTGCCTTGGTTCGAAATGGGATGAGAGATTAGTGGGAAGGAAGAGGCAATCTAGTCAAACATGTTTGGAATGTTCTAGGCGTGGCGGAAAGGCCGTAGGCACATACTAATTCGCAAGTGTTATGCCTTCACCACTAGCATCAGAAAACTTCTCCGAAGAAATTCTAGCATGGAAGGTCCTAAAAGAACACTCCTTCTCAGACCATAGGTACATAGAATTTGGCTGGAAAAAAACTAATCAATCCTTGCCTCAAAAAATAAGAAATCTCCGTAAGACAAATTGGAGATGGTACAATGAACTTATCAGAACATCCCTATCCTCGGATAGCTCTCTCCCTGTGACAAGCAAAGAGGATTTGAATCTTCTTGTACTTGACTTCACTGAAAAATACTCGAACGCCATTAAAAAAGCGTGTCCAGTACAGTTATGTAAAAAATCCCGTAAACCAGTATGGTGGTCTCGAGAAATTGAAATCCTCAGAAAGGACTGTCGCAGAGACTTCAACTATGCAAGACGTAGAAATAGTGAGGACTCATGGAAAACTTATAAATCCAAACAAGGTAGTTACAAAACTGCAATCAGGAAAGCAAAGAGATCCTCTTGGTCTTCCTTTTGTACAGAAATAGAAAGTACTTCCGAGGCCTCAAGGCTTAGGAAAATATAATCAAAGTCTCCTACAGCACCAAGCTTTCTTCAAAAGAATATGGTAGCTGGACAGACTCAAGCGTCGAAACCTTAGATACTCTTATGGACGCACATTTTCCTGGAAGTGTGTACACTGACAACTCCAGCTTTCAAGCACCCCCCTCAGACCTTACACCTCAACAAATTGAGCAGCTAACTAGCAAGGAGAAGTTAAGGTGGGCGATTTACTCGTTCCAACCCTATAAATCTTTGGGTCCCGATGGTATTATACCAGCTCAACTCCACTACAGTTTCAATACAATAGTACCCGGGCTTCAGGCAATCTACCGAGGCTGCCTACTCCTTAATTATATTCCAACAGCTTGGAGAGAAACCAAAGTTATCTTTATACCGAAAGCGGGTAGGTCCTCTCACACTTAATCAAATGACTTTAGGCCTATTAGTCTTTCCTCCTTTTTAGTCAAAATACTGGAGAGACTCATTGGACTTCTTCTTAAACCGAAGCTTGAAAAGCTTCAAAAAACTCAACATGCCTATATAAAGGGCAGATCTACAGAATCAGCTCTCCATTCTCTCGTGACTACCATCGAAAAAGCACTTGAGAACAAAGAATACGCGCTTGTCGCCTTCTTAGATATAGCAGGAGCATTCAATAACGTTCTCCCCTGTGCGGCCACCTCAGCCCTCTCAGAACAAGGATAAGCTCGTGAGTCTCATCAATCAGATGCTATTGGGCAGGGTGGTAAACTCCTAAATGGGAGGATCCTCTATCCGTAGGTTTCTAAGTAGGGGAACTCCGCAGGGGGGAGTCTTGTCTCCAATTGTGTGGTCCGTGACGGTTGACCGACTATTGCGCATCATGGAGGGGGAAGGCTACAAGGTTATTGAACATGCCGATGATATCGCTCTCGTCTTTAACGGAAAATTTCCTCAAACCCTCTGTCAACTCATTGAAAGTGCACTCTTAATCCTTTCGAGATGGGCGTCCTCTTGTGGATTAAGCGTAAACCCAGATAAAACAGACCTCATTCTTTTCACTAGGAAATATAAAATCCCCAACCTAGTACCACCTCGTCTGAATGGCACGAGGTTGCTCTTTAGTGATAGCACGAAGTACGAGTTATTCTGGACAAGAAACTTATCTGGAATGATAACATAAAGGAGCGTGTTAAAAAGGCAAATATAGCTCTATTTGCCTGTAAAAAATCCATAGGTAAAATATGGGGTTTCTCCCCTAAAATAGTACGCTGGATTTATACGGCAATTGTCCGCCCATTCTTGTATACGGTTCACTGGTATGGTGGAGGGCCCTTGACAAGACAACTGCACTTCAGAATATTGCAAAAGTTCAAAGAAGTGCATGTCTCTGTATTACAGGCGCATTATCCACAACCCCAACTAATGCTCTTAATGTCATACTTCATCTTCCTCCTCTAGATATCTTTGCCAGAGAGTGTCAGCAGCCCTCAGACTAAGAGAATCTGGAAATTGGATAGGTAACAGCTGCGGTCATACGATAATTCTGAACTCGACGGTCCCCGACAAAACAGAGTAAATTTTTCAAAAATAGTAGGAATCCTCACGGGTCACTGTCTAATCGGAACACACGCTCTTCGATTGGGACTTATATCAAATGATTTTTGCAGAAGCTGCAAATGCGAGGAAGAGGAAGAAAATGTCCAGCACTTCCTCTGCGAATGTCCGGCGCTAAGTAAAAGGAGATTGGAAACTCTGGGCCATCCTTTCTTAAATGGGCTTACCGAAGTCTCATGCCTGGAAATCGGGCATATAATGAAATTCATAATCCGGTCGAAATGGTTTGTTGAGGAAGGATATCTCTCATAGGTCAAAAGAGATTATGTGGTATCACAACGGGCCTGCACTGACCTAAGTGTACGAGTCGTCTGTCGGCTCAGCCATAAGAACCTAACCTAACCTAACCTATGCCTTCACCACCACCTATGCCATTTACTCGTTCCAACCCTATAAATCTTTGAGTCTCGATGGCATTACACCAACTATATTTATTTTTATTTACTTATTTATTTATTTATTTATTGGCCAAGTAAGGCAATTTACTTATTCTAACAGGATTGGTTTTTATTTTTTTATTTTTTTTTTCTCTCCGCTTTCCTTGTTTTGGTGTCCGAAGATATGCAATTCGATGTGGGCGTAATCCGCTCACCTAAATGACATGATTTTACGAACACGTCAAAAAGAAAAGGCAAGAAGAAGAGAACAAATAAAAGTAAAAGCTACTTACTTACATACTAGTACATATTAAGTAGTAAAAAAGAAAAGAGGAGAAGGAAAGTAAATAGAAAGAAAGTTCAAAGATTGGGTTGATTAGGAAGAGAAAGAGACTTGGATAGAGATCGCTTGAATGAGGATATACATGCTTTTAGACATGGAACGTGAGTAGTGGTCGGAAATACTATTAAATTCTCTACAGCAACGGCTGATGGGTTCATTACTTGCATATGCAGTTTGATGCTGATATTCAGTTAACAGCCGAGTATGTCTTGTACGTCTTATAGGGTCATTGAGGGTAATCTTCTTAGAGATGTATTCGCAGTTAGTTACACCGTTCAGAACATCGAAAGTAAAGCATAAATCCAATACCGTTCTTCTTATAGATAGCGGCATCAAATTTAATAGTATGAGTCTGTATTCATACGGTGGAAGGCTACAATATTTGCGGGGGTTATAAGTCTCTCTCAGAGCAAATAGAATAAATTGCTTTTGTATGGATTCAATTCTATAACAATGGGATTCAAAAGCTGGATTTCAAATAATGCAGCCATATTCGAGTATTGGGCGCACTAGTGCACAGTACAGGGATGTAGTGACCCATACATTCTTGAATTCGTGTGCTCGTCTTTTAATTAATCCGAGGTGTTTGCTAGCCCTGGATACAATCTTATCATAGTGTAGATTAAATCGCAGTTTGTTGTCCAAGATCACTCCAAGATCAACTATATAATTCACCCTGTTAAGTTCGATATTGTTAAGGCGTTAGTTGTAATTCGTAACTTGGTTTCTACGGGAAAAACTTATCACGTTACACTTATTAACATTGAGGTAAAGTTTGTTTTGGGTACACCAGATCTCAAGAGTTAAGAGGCTTAACTGTAAGAAATTGACATCTTCCTGCGATTTAATTACGTGGTACATTTTTAGGTCTTCCGCATACATAAGATGTGGAATATCCTTCAACACTATGGACAAATCGGATATGAAGATATTGAATAGAAGAGGACCAAGGTGGCTACCTTGCGGTATTCCAGAAGAGACTTCGATTTTCTTCGACAAGATTCCTTGGAATTTAACATATTGGAATCTACCATGGAGATAAGTTGATAGCCAACTAAGTAAAGATCCAGAGAAACCGAATTTTTCTAAATTATTTATTATGATGACATGATCAACACGATCAAAGGCTTTACGGAAATCAGTATAAATAGCATCTATTTGGTCTCCTTCTCCATTTTGCTTAAAACGTCAGAAACCATGATCATGAGGTTAGTGGTGGTGGATTGACCTTTTCGAAACCCGTGCTGCTGCTCGTTTAGTCGAGGGTTGGCAAGGCATGTTATCTCCAACAGCTTACTGTGTGGCTTGTTTTAATCTTGAAAATAACTATGAAGTCTCATATCTTCCCGGCTAGTCTGGGCTAACGAAACCCCCCTTAAAATTACTGGAATTAAAATCTTTGCAAACGAATCCAAGCTTCAAAAACAGGTAGAGAGAGAAATTTAATCAAGATCTGGAAATAGAAGCTTCCTTTCGACTCCCAAACTATTGTAGTGTCTACCAGTCGGAGATGATGGCTATATATGAAACCGCTAAGATTCTAGGTCAAGAAGACCTTAGGGAATATTTAAATTTTCTCTGATAGTCAAGCTGCGCTTAAAGCGCTGAACTCACATATTGATAACTCTTAAACTTTCACTGAGTGCCGCAGATCTTTTAACGAGATGGCATGGTTATTCAGGATCCACCTCATATGGGTACCTGGTCATAGGGATATCGAGGCAAGGAAGAGTACGACCTCGAACACCTTCTTAAATAAGGATTTTATTGGTATACCCATGTCCTACTATAAACTCCAGTGCAGGAACAAATTCTTGGGTCTTGAAAAAGTACGTTCGGTACACCTTGTCACATGTAGGATAGCTAAGCTAACGTGGCCTTGCTAGGACTTAAATCGCACTAACTGACTACTTGAATTAAGCAGGGTAAACCTTTCAATAATAGTAGGAATCCTCACGGGTCACTGTCTAATCGGAACACATGCTCTTCGATTGAGACTTACATCAAATGATTTCTGCAGAAGCTGCAAATGTGAAGAAGAGGTAGGAAATGTCCAGTATTATCTCTGCGAATGTCCGGAGATAAGTAAAAGGATATTTGCAACTCTCGGCCATCCCTTCTTAAATGGACTTACCGAAGTCTCATGTCTGGAATTCAGAATTCATAATCCGTTCGAACTAGTTTGTTGAGGAGGGAAATCTCTCATAGGTTCAATAGAGATTATTTGGTATTACAACAAACCTACACTGGCCTAAGTGTATGAGTCGTCTACCGGCTCAGCCATCAAAATCTTATCTAACCTAACCTATGCCTTCACCTCAGTCATTTGAAGTCACTAAGAGATCCTCTTCACCAACTTCTCTACCATCTATTTTACTTTAGCTTTTGATTTATAACTATTGATGAATATCTAATTTCAGTAGATTAGAAATGATGAAAGAAATGGGAAAAGGTTAAAGCGTAGAACCATGGCTTGGCCCGAGTTCGAAGCCAAGACCTGTGGGATGACAGTCGAGTTCGAGGCCGGCAATCGATGGATTCTTGTGAAAAAGAAAAAAAAATAAATTTCACGTGTATCGGTCTACCAAAAGTAAGGGTTTCACCGCTGTTTCCAGAAACTCGATGTACGCAACAGCTTTCACCCGAAGTCTTTGAGCAAAGAAGTGGGGTAGCATGACGACTCCTTAATGCCTTTAGTACCCTTTATTAAAAATGTGTAATTCAACCTTTCGTTTAACATCAAATATGACCCAGTAGGAAATACCGCTGTTGCGATGTGCAAAAATTCACCTTATTTTCGTCATATCTCCTAAACTTTATGTATAGGAGTGAGATATACCTTCATTGAAAAGATTTTCTTTAAACAAATGACATCAAATATGACAAAACGTAAAGCACCTTGATTGGAAGGATGTTTAGCAACTTTCATTTTGATACAAAGTATGGCCCAGTAGGAAATAGTGTGCCCACATCTATTATGGTTTCTTCTCGTCATATCTGCTCAACAAGAGGTCACCAATTTCATCATTTAACATTAAATACGTGTTAAGAACTCAATAACAAACCCAGTAAGAAAAACGGTAGTCCAGTTGTACCATAATTTCTCAACTGTAAAATTCTTTTCCGCATATCTTTTAAACTAGAGTTCTTAGAGAGGACAATATACCTTCATTGGATAGATATTTTTCAACCTTAAATTTAACATCAAATATGTCCTGGTTTATAAAATCTTCCCTTATTTTCGGAATATCTCTTTATCTAGTGGAGGTAAAAGTATCTGCATTAAAAAGGTGTTTTTCAATTCGACATGGAATATGACCTAGTTAGAAATAGTGTTGCCCAGATGGACCATGATTTCTTAAAATCAATCTCTCTTTCGGCATATCTTCCAAATAAGAGTTACTAGAAGGTCAAAGGTCAAAGTATCATGGTCCAATGAAGACTGAAAAAGATTGAATCTTTTTTTCGGCTGATCTTCCAAACTAGAGGTCGTAGAGAGGTCAAAGTATCATGGTCGAATAAAGATTAGAAAGGCGTTTTTTAACTTTTTATTTTACGCCAAATATGACCCAGTAAAGAATAGTGTTGCCCAGATGTACCATGATTTATCAAATGTAGCCTTCTTTTATCTCCCAAAACCATGAGAGCTTTTGGAAACTTTTTGTGTATAACATGGGGAACATCTGAGGGATTCGAATATAGCCACCTATAATTTCAACGAGTTACTTTTTGGTACCAGTAAGATTTTTCTCAGAATAAAACCAGAACATATCCGGGAGACTCGGTGTTTTTACTTGTTTAAAAGTCTTTGTGCCCAAATGAGTAATTTTCCTAAACAAACTTGAAGGTCTCTCGATATGGCCCTTATGGACTTTGTAATTTCTTCAATTATAATGCCCCGACCAAATTGAGGTTTCCTAACACTGTCTGAATGTTTGTCATGTCATGTCATGCCAATTTCCACATTATCATCAAATGCATTCAACTTACAACTAAATTTATAAACAAACGCTTGACGACTTTAAAAATGGGACGATTCCAAAATCGCTGTCTTTCTCGTGCAAAGCGACAGCGGGTCTTTAAATTTCTTTCGTTACTTTGTGATCCTCTGGGGGAAAAAAAAAACACATAAAAAACCTATTGTTAAGATAGGATAGGATATAGTAGGATAGTTTAGGATAGAGGTAGGATAAAGTACCTGATGTACCCTTAGGTAACGCAACATAGCCGTCTCTTTATGACCTCTATATTTACCTTTTCCAGCAAATCTCCTCTATTTTGAAAGGTAAAAACTTATCTCAAATGATGGCGACTTAAGTAAAAATAGTCTCTGAAACTACATCGGATATATCACCTAGCCTGTTGATTGATAAATTTCCTGCTAATCCAATATTTTCTTCTTTTCAGATTTACTCTATCCTATATACTACTCTGTTCGCTGGCCTGGTTTTTGTACTTTCTCATCGACGGTGGTTCCGAAGATTATTGGCGTCCGATCTCAAGTTCTTTCTCCATGCTCTCACTCATCTCAATAATGGCTCTGTGCTTTACCCACTGGGATATGTATCGAGCTCATACAATAGCAACATCTGCATTAACAGCCATCGTACTCTGCTGTACCTCGCTGCTCTTTCTTGGCTTCACGGGACGCGCCTTTAGTCCTCTGGGGCATTTTGCAATATGTTTGGAGATAATACTGCTCATTTACACGGCTTTACCGATGAAACTTTGGATGACCTCTATCATAGCGGTGACGTATTCGGTACTGTTTGAGCTTCTGACGCATATGGTTATCGGCAACAGGGCGGTACACGGTGCCGTTTCAGAGTTTTGCTACAAGATCCTTATACTGCGCATTATGCTGCAGCTTAGTGTGCATATGGTGGGCATCCATGTGCTGGTCATGAATGCCGTGCGCATGCGTGGCACTTTTATGAAAGTTGGTCAAAATCTACTGGTGCGCCGTCAGCTTGAAATGGAGAAGCAGCTGAAGGAAAAGATGATACACTCGGTTATGCCACCGAAGGTGGCAAATATGCTGTTGAATGAGGGCGGCATAGATACTCGCGATGGCAGCATGGCCCGGCCAGAGTCGCACTATATGCGTCCGCGCACCTCTAACGATGTCAAGTCGCTGTTTCGTCCATTTCACATGCATAGCATGGATAATGTTAGTATTTTGTTTGCCGACATTGTGGGCTTTACAAAAATGTCCTCAACCAAAACCGCTGAGCAGCTGGTCGAAATATTGAATGATCTTTTCGAGCGTTTTGACGATCTGTGTACGCTAAGTGGTTGCGAGAAGATATCAACACTGGGCGACTGTTACTACTGTGTGTCGGGTTGTCCCGAACCTCGTCCAGATCACGCTATTTGCTGTGTGGAGATGGGTCTCGGTATGATAGATGCTATGCGCTGTTTTGATGCACAGCGTCATGAAGGCGTCAAAATGCGGGTTGGTGTTCACACGGGTACCGTATTGTGCGGAATTGTGGGCACTCGGCGTGTCAAATTCGATGTTTGGAGCAACGATGTGACGCTGGCAAATAAGTAGGTGTACTTTTTTTAAAAGGTTGTTTCTGTACATTTTAACTTTTGATGTTTTTCTTTTTAGAATGGAGTCTTCTGGAAAGCCAGAGCAGGTACACATTTCCCAAGAGACATCTAGTTTTCTTGGAGATGCCTATTCGCTGGAGGAAGGTGACGAAGTTTTAGGTAGGTTTGAATTTTTTCTTTTAGTCTGTAGTAAGCTCCAATACATTAACCTGCATTTCGCTCGTTTCTTTTCAGGTCATCGCACTTACTTTGTGATCGGTCGCCAAAAAGATGTTTCCCGTGCCAACAGCTTAAGCCCGAGCATACCACCAGTCAACTCCGATGGCAATCATTTACTTTTGCCCAACATCTATGGACAGCCCACACCTTTAACCCAGAGTGCTACAAATATTTCTGTCATACATCCCAATGTTCCGCCCGCTTCACCCGTTGGCCAACTCTCATCATCGCTCAATCCTTCACCTGTGCTCTCGGCACGCCCAAGACTGACTTCGCTAAGCATGAAGCTGCGCAAGAAATCTCACAATCGCGAGCAGGATATCGAGAGGGGCATCTTACATACGGCTGCAGCGGGCGTGCCACCGGTGATTGTGGTGCGTGAGCGGCCCAAAATTGTTATCACCACCAAAAGTTTGCCAGGTAGTCTGGATTCCGATGAATATGAGGCAAATGTTGATGGATGCTGTCGAGGCGTGGCCAAAGGCGCTGTCTCAAGAACTCATGATGATACCCAAAAACCACAGAAGACGAAAATAATTATTTGGAAGGTGCCGCGTTTTTTCAAGAAGCTCGAAGATATTACCAAGTCATCCAATGCAACTGTAGAGGCTAGCGTTAGTCTGATGAATGCTAAAACTCCTTTGAGTGCAGAAGAAGTCGTTTCTTTCATCGAACAGAATGGCTATCAACAGCTACCCGTTGTTATTGAATCATCTAAATCAACTCGTCCTTCCACGAACAAATTGGAAATTCCGCAAAAGCAGCTGATGTATCCACTATCACCAAATAGCACGCGCTCTCCAGATGGCAGCTGTTGTTCACCAGGTCAACATTCCATGTTCGATGACATCATCGACATACGTTCGTATATTAGTCAGTCACGAAGCGATATTTCACCATTTGGCCGTTCTGGCAGCTATCGCTCCCAATGCGGACGCAGCGGAAATTCTGAGTCCTCACCTATGCCTCGTCCACGTGCTTCCACTTTAGTAGCTAGTCGCAATGATCTCCAACTACCACCAGCCGCAGTAATGGGTAACAACATTTCACCGACAATAGCTGCGTCCTCTAGCCCGCAACCACAACCCGCACCAACACATTCGCGAAACTCTAGCATCTGGCCAGATGGCTTGAGTATTTGTCCTTCGGCAACATCACGTAAGGATTCGGGCATCAAGAGTAACTCGCGCCGTTCTTCCATACAGCAACAAATTTACGCCCTAAATCAGTCAACCATTAGTCAACATCGTGTTTCCGGCTACTTCACCAGCTCCACCTCTAGTATATCAAACATTGGCGACGCCACTACTTTACCGCATGTCACGCTACCACCCATACCCCAGCCCGCTCCACTCGTAGCCGATCCTCTTGCCGCCTGTCTACAACAGCTGCGTAAACAATCCGACCTGCAACTCATACGCTGCGTACGCGACAATGCAAAGTCGCAGCGCAGCTACCTGGTCAAACCACCTTTACGACGCTTTAGCCTCTATTTCAAATCACGTCAGATGGAGCGGGAGTTTCGCTCAAAAGCCCACCGCTTCGGCAGCGAAAATGACAACGAAGGCCCGCCCACCTTGGCTACACCGCGCTACAACACCTACATCGACATCTTTGTGGGCATCGCTGTATATCTTTGCATTTCCGCCTCACTTTTCCTGATGACACCTAACACAGTGACTCCTAGTTTTCGCCTTTGGGTCTCACTCTTCACCATTTTTACCGCCGTTCAGATATTTGCGCTGTTTATCTTTACGCGGCAGATGTGCCGACGACACTCTACACTGTCAAAAGTGTCAAATAACACGGAAACATGTGCTGATCGCATATTTGAGTCCATCTCTAGCTGGTATCCGTGGCACATTTGTCTTGCCGTGCTAATGGCTATGCCTGTCGTCTTAATCATCGCAAATTTCCTGCTGCTTGACCTAAATCAGCTGGAAGCCTTCGAGTACCATTACGGATTCCTCATCTTCGTTTGCATTGTGCATTTCTGCAACTTTACCCAACTCAACTGCTGGATGCGGAACATACTTGCTTTTCTGGCTGCCATGTGTTTCGTTGGTATAGCCGTTTCTCAGCTCACAGTCTACTCCAATCGTACAGATGCCGCCGAGGCGGCAGCAGCTGTGAATGTAACGGAGATGCCTGTAGCTTTGATCAAGTCAAAGCAAATCGCCAAGTACATAATTGAAGAGATCAAATGGTTCCAAGACTATCATGTTGAAATCTATCTGGATCTTCTTCTGATACTCGTGTTGGTTTGGTTCCTTAACCGTGAATTTGAGATAGGCTATCGGCTTACTTTCTACGGCAACGCCGTGGCCAATCAGGATAAAATACGTGTTCAAAACATGAAGAATCAAGCCGACATGCTGCTGCACAACATAATTCCGAAACATGTGGCCGAACATTTGAAGAACACTGCAAAATACTCCGAAAATCATCGCGAAATAGCCATAATCTTCGCTTCCATTGTGAATTTCAACGAAATGTACGACGAGAGCTACTTAGGCGGCAAGGAATATTTACGCGTACTCAACGAACTGATCGGAGACTTTGACGAACTGCTCTCGCGTCCCGAATTTCGTTGCGTGGAGAAAATCAAGACAATCGGTCCAACATTTATGGCTGCCAGTGGTCTGGATCCCATGTTTCGCGGCGATCGGTATGAGCACATACATGCACTCATGGATTTCTCCATAGCTATGCAGGGCGTGGTTGACGCCTTTAACAAAGACTTGCTCGAATTCAATTTGATTCTTCGCATTGGAATGAATATTGGCGATGTTACGTCGGGTGTCATAGGAACAAGTAAACTTCACTATGACATCTGGGGTGATGCCGTAAATGTTGCCTCACGCATGGATTCAACCGGTGTGCCGAATCGCATACAGGTCGGCAAAGAAAGTTTGCCGTTTCTTGTGCCAAATTTTGAATTTGAGCCACGTGGCAGTGTCTACGTAAAGGGCAAAGATCACATGGAGGTGTATCTATTTACTCAACGCAAACCCGATCTATTGGGCGACGATGATGATGAAACGGAAAATGAAGTTGCAGTTCCTGCCAACGAAATTAAGCAGGAGAAAAAGGAAACGGATGAGGTGATCGCAAATGGTGATGGTGGACAACAGTTGAATGGCTTAAGTTTGGACCTTGGAGGCGGTCGTGGTGGAGGCAAAGGTAGCTAGGTCAGGTTTCAGTTGCTGTAAATTGCTTACAGCACAAATATGTGCAATACGAAAATCGAAGGAAACTGTGATGACTCAGCTCAGTCAGTGGGAATCGTACAAAGAGGCTCGTCAAATGCAACGAAATGTCCGGAAAGAATCGCTAAGAAAATAGCTATTGCTTTAAGTTATAAGTACGAATGATCGTAGGTAAAAAGCATTGTTGCTTAATGTTGAAGAGAGAATTCTACAGAATATATAACAATAGAAACTTCCAAGATAAGTGCGAAGGAAAATGTTAAGGATAAGAAAATTCTTAGAACGAAGTAATATTAAGAATATTTGAGTGTTTAGATTGATGGAATGTTATGAATGAGAAAATTCAGAAATATAGTGTGACTGGTATGAAAACACGATTCCAATTTTATTGGAACTTTTGATTAATGCTTAGGAAGACAGGGAACAAGATTGTGAAAGTAACAAGTTAGACAAAAGTGCAAGATTCTAAAATTTTCTTACTTAGATACCATAGCTTAGCCACATAAACAAAATAATTGAAATCTATTTTAATTTAACTTCAATACAAATGGTACGGAAGTCGTGTAGTTTCGTGGAAGTCGAAACACCCAAAGAAAAATTCTTAATCCAAACAATCATTTCATTTTGTTTAGTCCGAACAGCCCAATCAACCAATCGTCATTTTTTATGTCATCTTACGGCTCTACTTCAACTTTTGTATGGCTTAAATATTCCTTATTTCTCCGAAGGGGTTATTTTAACAAGAGGTAGTTTCTTTGAGTACCTACTTCTATACAAAAAGTCCCATTGTTCGTCATTGTACTTTGCTATTTTCGAAAACCTCCCAACAAGATTGTCGTCTTTTCTCCTGACCATATTTCCCATTCGTTATATTTGAATCAAAATTCCAGTTATAGAATTAAATTTGGAAAAAAATTTGGGGTAAAAGTTCCTTCAGACGTCTTCTTGTGGGATTACTACGGTTAAGTTTCCTGCTTATTTAGCAAGGACTTAAAACAATAGTCTCTAGAAAAACAAAGAAGATTGTGTCCGGTATAACATATATATTTACCCATTTAGCCGGGGAGAATATCAATAGAACCATACAACCCTTCCCTTATAATCTGGAGTCAGTAAGAGGAAGTTTCACGTAGCGTTGATTTCATTGAGTGGCAAAAATTATTTCCAGTACATCTCCGCGGTGTTTGAATATTTGGTCCAAATGGTGCCCTACAAAATTCTCTATGTTATCAAAATTTTTTTGGGTGAAATTTTTCACCGAGCAATAAGTGCTAAAAATAACACTTCTCTTTAAAATATTTAGGTCTTATAACTTACTTACTTACTTATCTGGCGCTTACAACCGTAGGTCGGTTTTGGCCTCGTATAAGAAATTGTGCCAGCCATTTCTGTTTTGCGCTTGCTGGCTCCAGTTGGAAACACCAAGCGTGGTCAGGTTATCCATCACCTGATACTTCCAACGAAGATGTGGGCGTCCTCTTCTGCGTTGACCACCACCGGGTACCGAATCGAATATTTTTTTTCGCTGGAGCGTTGTTTTCCATTCGATCAACATGACCTAGCCAGCGGAGCCGCTCGATTTTAATGCGCTTAACTATGTCGATGTCAGCGTACATCTCATACAGCTCGTGGTTCCATCGAATTCGGTAATCGCCATTGACGCAGATTAGACCGAAGATTAGGTCTTTTATATTCAGTGTAAATTTTCGTGGGGAAAAATTTCCCTTTGATAGCAAATTTTTCAAGGTGTGTGGAGATTTTTATTTTCTGGTTCTCAAACATTCGCAGGTTGAGCATATAAGTGATGCTTAAAAAATGTTCCTTCGAACACCAAAAAGTGTCATGAAGCTTATGGTCTTGCGAATTTTGGAAATTTCTTCCAATTTCTGTCTCCCAAGGTCCAGTCTTAAAAATCGTTCTGATTGAATGGCAAATTCAGTTGAAACTCTGAGAGAATATTATTTTCCGGGGAATTATTTCTTCCCTTGCGTAAGAAGTTGCAAGAAGCTAAATTTGCCGAGTTAAGGTCATGTTTTGCGTTTCGGGTTCATTATAGTTTTGAGCTCTTATTGTACAGTTTTAATAACATACGTTCACTTGTACAAGTATCTCTAAAGATTAATTTTTTTCGCTGGAAAAATCCTCCCTCGTTCCACAAAGTTTACTTTCTTTCAAAATTTGGAAATCTCTTCCAGTTTCCCTTTCACATGGTTAAGCAAAACTTCAATAGTGCTGCTTAAAGGCCTTATTCAGTAGAAACACTTTTGAAGGTTTTACTTTCCGGGAAAAAATTCCCCTTACATAATAAGTTACAAGAAAATTAGAAATCACCAAGTTAAGGTAAGACTTTCCGTTTATAATTCCCATACAACAAACTCTTCGCACAAGTTTTTTGTGGGAAAATTATTCCCTTCGCTACCATAAAGAATCATGGAGTTCATATTCCATCGAGTTTTAAAGTTTTTGCTCATCGGAAGTTTCATTTTCGTAAGAACAAATATTCCCTCGAATTTTCCTAAAAAATTTAAGAAATTACGATAAGTTAGTGATTGTTTTATGAGTTGTGGGATTATCATTCGGTTCAAGATCCTAAATTTTCTTAGCTTCTTTCATATCAAGTTTAAAAGAAAATGTCATAGGGGACTACCCCAGATTTCTCATTTGGAGAAATGTTCCCACACAAAAAAAAAAAAGCTTTTCATATCACTTCTCTCAGTTCTTCTAGATTGATACCGACTTATTTTCCAACATCATTTGCAATTCAGGGTTTTCAAAGGGAAACATTTTACCTGATCCGTAAACTAGCCGCTATTTTACTTTTATATTCCCTCTGTTCTTCTATGATATCCTAAAGGGTTCATCCTTTATGTATTCGGGAATGTAGAGATTATGGGAAAAAGAAAATTTTGAATCGAAAACGAGTTTTTGAGTTGAAAATGAAATGCAAATGAAAAATTTCCCCACAAAGTTTTTTTATACGAAAATCGATTTGCATCATATCCGGAAATCATTAAGCAACTCAGGATTTTTTTAATTTTAAAGGATTTTGAAATTTAAAGTAATTTTTTAATCTTTGAGAAACTTGGCAGTTTTCTTTAAAGAAAATAATTTAGGGGATTTGTTTCGGCAAAAACTTTACTTTTTTGAAGGTCAAGAAAAAATGAAATCAAGTATAAATTCTTAAGTTTAATGGCACAATATAGTTTGTAGGTTCTGAAAATTCTAAAAAATCAAATGGAAGTAAGAAATGTTCATCCAAAATTTTTTATAAAATAATTTATACGAAAATCGATTTTCAGCCCCCCAATTGAGCGAAGTTTTTCAATTTTCAACGATTGTGATATTTTCCATGATTTTGAAATCTCTAAAATAAATATCCCCATTTCAAGAATTAATCCTTAGTGAAGTGGCCCTTGATTAACATTTGACATTTTCTAAAAATCAATGTTTAGACTGAAAATCAAATATAAGTCAATAATTTGCCAACAAAAATTTTCATGTGAAAATCGATTTTCGTCAGCCGAAAATGAGCAGAATTTAGTTACCCGAAAATCAAAAAGTAGTTGTAGGAATTTTAAATTTTCAATTATTTAAATATTCACAATAATTTTAATAAATTGCAGAAAACTTGGCAATTTCCATAGAAAAAAAATTATTTTGTTGATATTGTTGCATGGAAAAAATTCCCATCTTCGATAAACTTATGCAATTTGCATTAAAGAGAAATTACCTTAGTTATTTGATATTGATGCTTGTTGATATGTAAGCAGCAATGCCCAGCGCTTCAACTCTTTTTACTCCTTACAATAACTTCAATATTTTATTATTGTGATTCACCGAACTATGCTTGCGGATGTACCCTTGCTTCTTAATAACATACTTTATTGTTGCAATATTGCATATTGCTTTTTTATGTATTCAACAATTTCAACTTCTGAGCAATTGCGCCCGCAGTCAGCATAAGTACTTGTTGTTGTTCTCATGTCCTTTTATTGTTGGCAAATACTGCTACCGCTCACACTTAACATTTGTGTTGTTGGTTTCAATGTGTTTTTGAAGTGACAACTTCTTTAGGCGCGTTTGTCAATTTCTGATGAGTGATTTTCTCGATTCAATCGTCAGCATACAGTTAGATTCTGCCGCTGCTTTTGTATGTTCGAACATGTGCGCACCAGTGTTGCCAGAGAGACGAACTGAGCTTCTACCATAGCGTTTCACTCATCACCAAATTCATATTAAAATTTACATGTCCTAGGATGGAAGCGCTTCTTAAGTGCAGCTAAAAAATCGTTTAAAAAGCGTAGCGAGAACTGAGCGCTGTGTTCTCCTTGTAGTATACATAAAAACAAAGCGATAAAATTTTTTTTATTGTCTCATGCGAAGATTGAACTCAGATTGCTGCATTACATTCAAATGTCTTATCGCTTTGCTATTTCCTTGCTTGATTACTTGTGAACAAAATGTATATAAAAATATGAGCTCCACAACTCTGCACTCTGAAAAGCGCATCCTTAAAGCATACCAAAAATGTGCATAAAATGCGCTATTTCTAGGAGCGCTTTTTATTTTCCTACTGGGTACATAGGTATATATAATAAGGAGTAATGAGTTAGGCAGCGTTGTGACTTTTATATATGTATTTTTTGTTAATCCTATTTTAAAATTGTTATAGAAAATATCTCTCGAAGTTCTTTAAAAATAAAAATAAAAATTTCTTTTACTGATAAGCCATTTTCTTAAGACCATGAATGGACGAAAAGTTTGACTCTATGTGTACCAGATTTGTGTAGGCGAGGAATATTATTATTTTTTTTATAATTTTAATACCAGGAGCAGATGTTTCCTTGCAGCTCACTAGTGTTTTATTTGGAATCTGTCTAAAGAATAATCCGGACTCATCTGCATTATAAATCTCTTTTGTTGAAAGATTCAGATCCTAGATTTTATTTCTTATCTGAATTAAAACCCGTTCAACAGATTCTGACTTATTGGATAAATTCTATTTCCACAAATTCTTATGTTGCGAAGGCCATGCCACTTTTTGAATTTAGACATCTAACCATTTCTTGCGTTCAAAGATCCCTCTTTTTCTTATAATTTCGCATGCAACTTGCGAGCGTTTGATTTGATGATATTGACGGAAATGGACAGTTTTTGGTTTCTTTGTTTTAAAAACCATTTGTAGAGAGCCTTTTTCATTTTCAGATATTCACAGGATTTTAGAGGTTGCTGTCTTCCTGGCTCAGCTTCCATACTTCCGGTATATTTCAGAACTGCATCTTGTTTTTTTTAGATATTTAAATAAATTTGAATCTAAAGTTTTTGTGTCGTATTTCAGCTAGCACAAACCTATTCTTTTATTCTTTGAATATAATAATAGGAATAATTTTATATGAATTAAGTATTTGTTATTATTTATGTACATGGAGTTTTTTTTAAAATTGGAAAATGAGAAGTTATCACTTCTATCGTGTAGTCATAGGGTCTAATGCATAAAAATGAGATGTTTCTCAGAGATCATTCGTGAGAGATCAATCTCAAGAAGTGAGTCATAAGAACATTCTCAGTCTCAGTCTCAAAATTGTATGCATAAAAAGGAGATCAAGCTCATGACAAACAACTCAACTTAAGTGAGATCGATCTTAAAGCTTCAGTTGAGCTTTACTTTATTTAAAGCAAGCTAAAGCAATTAATCGTTAAAATTGCTTCTTAAAATTTCAAAAAAATGTCCGAAAGCGAATCTGGAAGTGAACAAAACTGTAGTTTATCAAATAATAAAAATAATAAGCTGGCATAATTTCTAATTGACGTGTTAAAAGAAACTCAAATTTTGCTACAAAAATCTAATCTGCCGGTGCACAAATTAAAAAAAGAAGCACTTGAAAGGTTTCGAATTGTCCCAGAGACGGATTAATTTCTATATCCTATATATCCTATATCCTCTATATCCTATTTCTATATCCAAAAACTTAAATATACTCTCCTTTTTTTAAGAATTAGTAAGAGCTCCACCAAGCGATTCCAATGTTGGCCCTAGGAAATGCTCTGCTAACAAATCGATGTTTTCTTTATTAAAACGAAATATAAATTTACTGCTAGATTCTTCAAGATGTATACGCAGCTTATAAATTTTTTTAGGACTACACTAAGGGAAATAATGCATATTAACATTATCCACGCCTGAGTATCAATTTTATTTAAATATTTACGTGGATAAATCAAATATTTTCCCTACAACTCGTTTTTTCCCGTATTTGAATTTTATTTATACCACACACGTACACACATATTCCATACAAGCAAGCAGCAACAGCATCGCACACGTACACACATATTCCGACAAGCAGCAACAGCATCGCACTCTGTTCTCTTGCAGTTGCAACCTTAGTTCTTATAATTCTCATTTCATTTTTGTTGCAAGAGTTGTATAACAGGGATATTTGGCCGTACGTATCAGTGATTGCGTGCTGAAATAATGCAATTATATGTAGGGTGGAGTGACAACTCGACATTTTCCCACGAATGTGTCGTACCGATTGTCATTTGCCTGCATATTTTGCTTTATTAGTTTGCTTTATTATTGCCATTAGCATGGTTACTTTATTTTCTTTTTTGGTTCTTTAGTTTTATACTATTTTTGACATAAGGCGTCATAATATTGCGCCGACTGTCAAAAATAATATAATATTAAGGAACGAAAAAAGAAAATAAAGTAACCATGCTAATGGCATTAATGGACGCAGCTGTGAGAAATATTTGAATATATTGTTTTTTAATTTCAATATTTTTTATATAAATTTCCTTTAGATGTGATAGTTTTATTTTCAAATAGTAAATTTTTAAAAGATATTTAAAAAATTCGTGCATAATTTTAATATATTTTTTTATTATTTCTGTTTAAATATTTTAATATTTTATTTAATTAAAAAAGTTTTTAAATGAATTTTAAATATTTACGTAGTCGATTTATGCAAATGCGTTATTGGTGCAAAAATGACTCGCTTTTTGTATAAATTAAAAAAGTTTTTGGATAAATTTAATATTTTTTTCCCTTAGTGTATAAACGCGAAAGTATTCTGCCATTTCAGTTGCTTGAAATAAACTATGAGATCACTTGATAGGAGACTCAACATTTACCGAGAAAGTTCTCAGACATGTCAGCTTCATCTCATGATTATGCATACCATTTTGAGAAATTTCTCACAAAGAGCTTTCGTTTTAAGAAGTTTCTCAGGTCTTGAGATCCATCTCAATGAGCGAAATCTTGCTAACGAGTAAATCACTTTTTATGCTTACGACAACGAGTAAATTCTCAAAATATCGAGTAAAAAGTAATTTCTCACTTTTATGCATGAGACCCATAGGCACACAACTTTTTCTTTTTTAGTTATTTCCTATTGAGCCTGGTATCCAACACTTTGTGGTTGATGTTGTCTTTTTGTAGAAATTGTTGTTAGATTCTTTAAATAATTTTGTGGGCATCGCTGATTTAGAGGACTTATCAAAAATGCAACTTCCTTATTGAAGTTACCAATGATCTACAATAGGTAAGGAATTTTTGTGAGCATCGCTGATTTAAGGGGACATATAGGTTAAAAATTTAAAAAAAAAATTTTTTTTTTTGGGAATTTTTTTTCATAGAAGGAAAAAGGATATCGTTTCCGAATTTTGCACATATAAAGGGTCCGCCAAATAACTTTTTTTTTTTTGAAAATGCTATAAAGGAAACTGCTGAATATTTTCTAAAATTTCTTTTTTTTATTTGAATGTACAATCTTTCCGGTTAATAATGGAAAATAATTTCATTCAAATGGCTGCCTCGGCTGGCCATGCAGTAGCATACACGATCGGTCCAATTTTTAAGCACATTATCGATTGTGTGCAGCTATATTCCACCAATGGCTTCACGAATATTGTCTTTTAAAGCGTCAATTGTCTCTGGCTTGTCGGCGTAACACTTATCTTTGAGGGCACCCCACAAATAATAGTCCAACGGTGTCAAATCGCAGCTCCGAGGTGGCCAAACGACATCAGCTCTGCGAGTGATAATTCGATCTTCAAAAACAGGGCGCCAAACATCGAGTGTAGCTTCGGCTGTGTGGCACGTAGCGCCGTCCTGTTGAAACCAAATGTTGCCAATATCCTCCTCTTCAATTTTTGTCAACAAAAATTCGTTCAACATGGCCCGATAACGTTGGCCATTGACTGTAACGGCCACTCCTTGCTCATTTTCGAAGAAAAATGGCCCAATTATGCCTCTGGACCAAAATCCGCACCAAACAGTGACTCGTTTTGGGTGCATCGGCTTTTCAGTGTATGCGTGCGGGTTTTCTGTGCCCCAAATGCGACAATTTTGCTTGTTTACGTACCCGCCAAGATCAAAATGAGCTTCATCTGAAAAGATGATTTTTTTGGCAAAATCGGCATCTTCTGTAAGTCGATCGCAGGCCTACTCAGCGGAGCGAAAACACATTAGATGGTCAGTTGGCTTCAACTCCTGAACCAATTGGACTTTGTATGGCGTCATACCAAGGTCTTTATGCAAAATTCGTCTCAATGATGTCTCCGAAATGTTCAATTGTTGAGAACGACGGTGAATTGATGTTGATGCCGCTTCACGCACACTTTCTGCCATAGCAGCAATATTCTCGGGTGTACGCACTGTTTTTGGCTTTTCACGCTTTGGTTTATCGATGAGGATGCCAGTTTCTTTCACTTTTTTCACAAGATAACGAACTTACGGTGAAGCTGACGGTGCTTCTGTTCTTGCAAAATCCGTACGCAATTTTCGCACACATTCTGCAACATAGCCATGATTTTCAAAGTAATGTCGCAATATTTCCCAGCGTTGTTCAAGCGTATACACAACCATATTCGTTCAGCGGAAGGATAATTATCTGTCAAATCAGACATGTGCTAAGTGTTACCATTCACGAAATAAGCACTAGTTGAAAAAAAAAACGTTAGATGGCGGACCCTTTATTTATTAACATTTAAAGAATACAAAAAAATTCTTTCAGAATTGTTGAAGCCGTTTTTGACGTTATTTGATTTTTTTAAAGGATATCACCAGTCTGGAACATCTGAGGAAAAAAAAAAACAAATTAATCCTTGTTTAAGTGGCCACCGCCTGAACTAGGAAATTTTTTATCCGCCAAAAAAAAAACAAAATGGCGGCCATTTAAAAAAAAATCTTTTTTCGAGGTTACAAAATCGGTCGCCATTTTGTTTTTCTTCTGCGGATAAAAATTATCCTATTTCAGGCGGTGGTCACTTTAACAAGGATTAATTTGTTTTTTTTTATTTTTTCCTCAGATGTTCCAGACTGGTGATATCCTGCACACCGTCAATTTTTTGACATATTTTTAAAAATAAATCAAATAACGTCAAAAACCGCCTCAATTTTTTTGTATTCTTTAAATGTTAATATATATATGTGCAAAATTTGGAAACGATATCTTTTTTCCTTCTATGAAAAAAAATTCCCAAAAAAAATTTTTTTTAAATTTGTAACCTTAACCCTTAAAGAATCAAGAAAAAAATGTAAATCAAGAATTTTTTATAAAATATATAAAATTTCTTACTGAAATACCAAAGAGCTATAGTTGGAAAATAACTTTTGTGGGCATCGCTTGCTGATTTAGAGGATCAAGACGTATGCAAAAATCAAGATTTATTTAATGAAATGAAGAAATTATTTTTTATTGAAATTACCAATGATCTATAATAGGAAAAGAGTTTTTGTGGACATCGCTGATTTAGAGGATCAAGACAAATGCAAAAATCAAGAATTTTTTAATAAAATCAAGAAATTATTTCTTATTGAAATTACCAATGATCTATAATAGGCAAAGACTTTTTCTGAGCTTCGCTGATTTGAAGGATTAAGAAAAAGCGAAAATTAATAATTTTAATTAAAATGAAGAAATAATTTCTTTTTGAAATCATCAAAGAGCTTTAATTGGTAAATCAGTTTTGTGGGCATCTCTGGTTTGGAGGATCAAGAAAAAATGCATGACTTAAGAATTTTTAATGCAATGATGAAATCATTTCTTATCGAAAAAACTAATGATCTATAATAGATGAACAATTTTTGTGGGCATCGCTGAGTTAGAGAATAAAAAGGAGTAAATCAAGAATTTTTAATGAAATAAAGAAATAATTTCTAATTAAAATTACCAAACTGCTGTATTTGGTAAATACATACCAATGATATTTAATAGGAAAATAATTTTTGTAGACATCGCTGATTTAGAGGATAAAAAAGTCTAAATCAAAGATTTTTAATTAAATCAAAAAAAGCAAAGATCGGTAAATAATTTTGTGGGCATCACTGAGTTAGAGGATAAAAAAAGCGTAAATTAAGAATTTTTCATGAAATGAAGAAATAATTTTTTATTGAAATGACCAAACAGCTATAATTGTCAAATAAATTTTGTGGGCATCGCTGATTTAGAGGATCAATAAAAAATGCAGAACACAGGAGATTTTTAATGAAATGAAGCAATAATTTCTTACTGAATTATCCATGATCTCCAGAATATTTTATATGAATTCGAATTCGAATTCGGAATGAAATTTGAAGTTCAAACTTGTATGAACATAGAAATGAGGGCTGTACTGCAATGAGCGATAACAAAACAAAAACCAAAAGGCACATAAATGCAATCACGATTGTTTGGAAATGAGAATTTTAAAATTTTTCAAATAGATAGCTTTTTTAATAGTAATGATATTAAAAGGTTTCACCAAAATCTAAGGGAGGGTCTACAAAGTAGAATCCAGAAATGACGTATTTTGTTTCGAAAAATGGTGGAAGTCTTCAAAACTTTTACTTACAACAAACATATTTACAACATAAAATTAAAAAAAAAATAAAAATAAAATAGCACTCAGGTTATGTTCTGTATATATTCTATATGTACCTTATAAAACATTTTTTATATAACTAAAAAACTTAAAGTTATTCTAGAATTTTTCCTTAAATGTGATTTAAAAAAAATAAAAAAAAAATTGTATTTAATTTTGGTGGAAACTTGGCCAAAAACTTTTTATAAAAAAGTACTAGCTTATAACTAAATGTGACCAACATTATTTTTTCGTTTTTTTGTAATGAAATAAAAACTTTTATATATTATTCGTAAACAATGAAGATATTTTTCATTTAGAATAAAAAATAAACAAATTTTTTTCACTCAACTGTAAGCGGATGAAAAGAGTTTAGAAAACTTGTCTGCAACAAAAACAACAACAACAAAAGCCTAAATGTTAAAACTTAACTTAACATAAGTAGTAGTCATTAAGTCATTGTTAAAAATTATGAAAAAGATTTATAAGAAAACAAGAAAAGCAAAAATATTCCATGTAAAAAAACAAGTGTCTTTGTGCAAAACTAAACCTTAAAAAATGTTAAACAAACCTTTTAAAAAATAGCAAATTTTCTATTGATGTTAAATATATTTATAGCAAACAAAATATATGGAACAAACACCACACCCACTCATACTTACAAACAAACATCCTCACACACTCACACAGAGATATTTATAGCATACCTAGATATTTATATTTTAAAATATTAAAAAATTATTTATATACACAACAAATATAAAATAATTCATAATAAATAGCTACATTTTTATTGTGCTCAATGTGCTCAAGTAACAAAATAATTTAAGCTGCAACAACAATTAAGAAACATCATTCATATAAACATTATCTAGATACATGTAAATAACTGTTGAAATATAACTATCTTTTCTACTGCTATATTTAAGTATTGATTTTTTTTAACAACTACAATGTAGAACTTTAGTTTTTGAAATTGTTTTAGTCTGCATTTGTTAAAATTTAAGTATTAATTTTTTTTAATTTAGCTCAATAGTTAATTAAATTAATTAGTTAGAATATCATTGTAAATTATTTCCTTTAAGCTAAAAGGAAACTTTTATCCTTAATGTATATTTGTATATTTATATTTATATGTATAGGTTTTTTTTTTAATTAGAAAACACAAAAGCATCAATGTTTGCTTATGTTAGTATTATGTTTTATATGTTTGTATAATTGTATTATTATTATGTAGTTTTAAAAAATTAACAAAATCATATACGAATAGAAAATATTGTATTTATATTCATATATAAAAAGCAAATATAAAACAATGTTTTAATGTCGCAAAAGCGTGTGTTTCTGTTTTCATTTCACCAACAAGATATTAACCCACGCCTTAGTCTCTTAAACCTTAATACTACTCATAAAGCCATATGGGCATTTCCAGTGGCGCACGTAACGTTCGTACGCCTTTCATGTTGCTAACAATTAAGAAAAAGCAAAGAAAAATTAAAACTTTTTTTGTCCCGTTTCTAGTTTTGAATAGCACTGAAGTAGCACTTTTTTTTAATAAGTGTAAGAGATAGAAGCTATCGAAATAGTGATCCAAGGATATAAGCAAACAAAAAAGGACGCATTACCTAACAAAAAATAGAAGTGGTTTTTGTCTGCACCAATAAAAACAAAAAATCTGCGAAGTGTGCACAATTTTTTTATGAATTTTTTTTTAATATAATCTGGAATAATGTAGCTATATATTCAGAATTGTTTCGTTGAAAAATCTTCTTAAGTTATTTTTATAAAAACCAAAATATAATACGTTACGATACACACGTTGCGTAACATATTTTTCCATTATAATATGCTCAATAAATTCTTCATATTATTTTGATTTTAGGATTTTATTATATAAAAAAACAAAAACTAAAATTTTGATTCTGGTCAATAATAAAATTAAATTTAAAAGTTTTAGAAGAACTCTCCCGCCTAGAAGAACAACTGACGCAAAAGATCGAGAGCGAAATTAATTTAATTAAAATCAGAGTGAGTAGAAATGAAGAAATTGATTTGCGAAGATCGAAGATCAATTGACTGCTCTTAAATATCGCTGTGAAGAGCTCGAGAAGTTCAACCAGCAACAACAAACAACGATTAGCAACAACAATAACAACGAAGTGGTTGATGTATCTACGGATGCACTTTTGTTTGGTATTCCCTTCTGTCCTGCGGAAAATCTTAAAACGATATTCAACCAAATTTGTCACTCCATTGATTTTTTACCTTCGCAAACACGAGATATCTTCCGTGTCAAACCAAAAAATACTAACACAAGCTCAGTTGTAATTATAAAGTTTTATACTCGGTATGACAGAAATCGTGCACTGAAAGCTTTTGGTGATTTTCGGAAAAGATCAAAAACTGCTGTTAACCTCCGAGGCGCTGGACTTAGCTATGACAGTAATGTATATATCCACGAAAGCCTTACGTTGGAGAACAGAAAAGGAGCTACAATCTGCTATTCGACTTAAGCGGCAAAAAAACATCTTTAATGCGTTTTCTTTTCGAGGCGTGATACACATCAGGCCCAAGAGAAATTCAGAAGCTGTTCCAGTTACCTCTGAAGCCGATCTGGAGAAAATTGTTGATGATCTGGACAAAAATATTGTAGACTCCTTATAATTTCTCTCTTATCTTTCATTTATTACTTGTTGCAAATAATAACCCAGCAGTTATTTTGGAGTCAATTGAAAAAGTGAACTAGTTCATTTCTAGCGCAGTTCGCAGTAGCTCTGAAAAAGTACAAAAGGCGTTCAGTGTAGAACAGTTATCTTTGCTTTTGTTTTCAAAAGTATTGCTGAAAAAATTAAACGCGTTCTGGCTACTTTTTGAAATTTGCTGCGCACAAGAAAAAGTAATAAAAAAAAAATGATTATATACAAAATGTTTTCTTGAATGTGGATGGAAAAGATGGTACAAATGAGATCTTTAGGACCTTTTCGTTGCACTAAATTTTTACACTTTTAATGTGTTCACTTTAAAACTAGTTAAAAAAGAACCACTTTCAGGCTACTGCGAAAGCAACCAGTTTAAAAATATTCGTAATGCAACTAGTTCAAATATGGGGAAAAAGGAGTGTTTCTGGAGACAATTGTCTATTCCTATGACATCAACCCGCAAAAAGCGTCAGTTCGTTCAATGTTAAAGGGTATTGTAGTGTAACTAGTACTGGTCCTTTTTGGAACTAGTTCAGAACTATTTCAAATTTGGTCCACTTTTCTGCTGGGAAGTTTTATAAAAATGGTCATTCTTTCTCTTTTTTCTCCTATTTTCAGACTTACCTTACTCTATCTATACTTTCTTATCTCTTGTATATATTTTGTCTTTTTTTTTTTGTCATGCTGTTAGTTCTGTGCTTTTTCATCGTGTTTAACCCTTTGACGACCATTGGTACACCGGTGACCCTTTTACTTCCGAATTTTTCCTGGAAAAACTATGCAAACGTTTTTTTCTTTACAAAGTATCATTCAACAGGGAATGAATGTGGCTTCCAGAAAGTACTTGATTTTTGATGGTAGATTCATCCCTTTGTTTACCAGACCACCCCAAAGTCAAAAAATTTTTACTTTTTCTCCCCCTTCCTCTTGCTGCAATATTTTGGGGGTAGGAGGAGCTATAGGTAAAAAAATGTATGGGGAAGTTGCGGGCAACCCTCCACTTTTTAACAAAAAATAGCAAAAAAATAGTCCATTTGGGCTATCCATGCGACCATCAAATCTGACGGGACCTATATATCCCAATGGTCGTCAACGGTAAAAATCTAAGACATATTTAATTTGGTTGAAATATTGATTTATTTGAAATAAAAATAAAATTGTTTGCATATTTGGTCAATGCATTGAATTTTAATTTTCTTATGATGAAATTTGAAGTTATTTCGATCATTGGCGAAGCAAAATGGTTTTTTGCAAAAGACACAAATATTATTTATTCGATGGCCTTTGTGTTGTTTTGAGCAGAAAATATATCCTTACGTCCCTTCTCACTTTTGCAGAATTATCGGACAGGGAAGTGATATCCTCAAGTTTAAATCTCTTAGGTACCTGTCTTACAACTTCGCGGTTGGTGACCGTATTGATCATTTGAGTAGCCAGTTGCCCGTGGACATCCAATGCAGATATAGAAAATGAATCATTATTCGAAGTAGAAATTTTGCTGTAACCACAGTGCACAGTAGGGCGTATCGAATAACAATTTTTTTTCGAATTTCACAATCTAAGAGGTCTCAAAAGTTGCATGGGTTTGTCAAGATCACCCCAAAAAAATTTTAAAGAAAAATACTTAAAAAAAAAAAATACTTCCAAACATGAAATTTAACAATTTCATCAATAAATATCAAAATAGAAAAAAAAATTGTGGCCTTAAGTATTTTAAAATGGTATGGTATTATAAAATAATACTTTTAGACAGGGTGTTGTTAAGAAATATTTGAAGAATCCAAATTGAGCAAAGTTTCTTTGGTACCATTTCTGGTACCCGAGATATAAAATCTTATATTTATTTTTTTGAAAAAGTTAAAAAATTGCATTCAAGTATACATTTCTCAAAAACAGGAAAATGCATATGCAAAAATTATGCTAATTATTAATTCGGCAAATTTAAGGAAAACGTTAACAGTATAATCAATACCACCAAAATTTAGACCATTGGGTAACAATCAAAAGTTCTGTGCTATCTCGGTTTCAAATTTAGCTTCCAATATCCTTCACACCTAACACTGTGGATAAAAATCGTGAGTAGCGTCGTGTTTACCAATATATTCTTAGTTTAAGTCTATACTTACTTTTGCTTTAAGACATACGTAGTTTTTTTTTTATAAAAGTCAAAGCATTTTAAGATCGTTATTTTTTACTGTTTTCCTCAAAAAACAACTTTGTCCTTGCGGTGCAGGAAGACATCCTTTTTTTTCCTTAAAATTTTTTTTGGGTGATCTTGACAACCCCATGCAACTTTTGAGACCTCTTAGAATACGATCTAAATTTTTCGATACGCCCTAGTGCACAGCGGCGGGTTTACATACGGGTTGAAAAGGCTTTAGCCGCCATTCCCCTCGAAGAATTTTTTGTGCGGAAAAAAAATTGAAGAAAGCGCTAAAAGCCGTTTCAGCCTCCCCCTTGGGCTATAAAACTGTTAGCTCATTCCTTTCCCCCTCTGGTGAATCCTAGATCCGCCACTGATTGTGCACACTCAAATCAAAGCGATCGCAGAAAGACGCAAGTAGAGTTTTGTCTTTAATTTGCGATCGTGTTCGTAGTAATACTGAAATAAAAACACAAAATCAAAAGAGTAATTTTCAATTTTTTGTTACTGAGTTTAGTTTTGCATCAAATGAAAGATCCGATTTTTTGGAAAATTTAACCTATTTTGTGATATTTTGAATAGTTGTAGAGAGGTCAAAGTACCACCATTGGAAAGGTTATTTTTCAACCTTTCATTGGATGTCAAACATTACGCCGTAGCAAATATAGAAGGCCAGATATTATGATAGAAGTTTTGGGGTTTTTTAACAGTCTTTTTAAATATTTTGGGAATATCTCCTAAACCAATAGTCATAGTCATCATAGTAGAAAAGTCATAGTATATTGAGGTCAAAGTACCATCATTTCAAAGGTTTTCAAAGGAAAGTTTTTTAAACTTTCAATGGTAAACTTTCATAACAGATTAAAAACAACGAGTTCTCATGAAGTAAAACAAAATTCAACCTCAAACTTTTCGTTCGCATACTGTCAACGAAAGAAAATAGTGGTTTAATTCGAGTTCAATCGATAAGGGATATGAATTCAATTTTAAAAAAGCTGACTTTTTGAAGTTGAATCATTTACTTCATAACAAACTAAATGTTATTTTAGAGTACTTAGATGGAAATAACCTTGATGATTCCATACATTTTTTTTATACGGAGCTCTTTACTATGTTCTCTCAGTCCGTACCATATACCCTCAAATTTGCGAAAAACTGTGCGTAGCCTTGGTACACAAAGGATTTAAAAACTCTTCGCAACAACAGAAATAGGGCATGGAAGAAATATATCTGTAGTTTAGACTCAAATGACCTGGAAACCTACAAACGTTTGTTTCTGGAATTTGAAAATAACTCAGCTGCATTATATAATGAATATTTAGACAATATAAAGTTGAGAATACTGTCTGATCCAAAGAAGTTTTGGGGATTCATAAATACAAAGAAGAAATCCGATGGATTCCCTTCATCATTCAAAACTGTTGATGGAATTACTGACGATCCCGTCATTATTTGTAGTTTATTTGCAAATCTTTTTAAAGAGTCATTTTGTTCGGATTCCTTTGATCCTGATGAGGGGTATTTTGAATATATGAATTCTACACCCAGAGTTTCTTTGGACTCTTTATCCTTTACCTCAGAGGATATTTTCGCGCTGGACCTGATGGAATTCCTGCCGCAGTGTTAACTCAATGCGGTTCAATTTTGTGTCAACCACTTTCTTTGTTATTTAATAAATCTATAAACGAAAGTTATTTTCCACTCTTTTGGAAAAAATCATTTATTAGTCCTATTTATACAAAAGGTTGCAGGAATGATGTTATTAATTACAGGCCCATTGCTAAACTGTCATCGATTCCAAAACTTTTTGAGCGAATCGTGTATGATCGGGTAAAAATTCACTGCCGTGAAGTCATAACAACTCGTCAGCATGGTTTTGTTAATGGCAGATCTACGGTATCTAATCTACTCGATTTTACAACCTTTTGCTTAAACACCATTGAATCTGGTTGCCAGGTCGACTGTATCTACACTGACTTTAGCAAAGCATTTGATAAGTTACCACACAATCTAATTCTATTTAAACTTAAGTCCATTGGATTTCCACAATATTTCGTAAACTGGATTAAATCGTATTTGACAGAGCGATATTATCAAATACGATTCCGAGGGGTTTTGTCTACTGAGTTTATTGCGCTATCAGGTGTTCCTCAAGGAAGTCACCTTGGTCCACTTCTGTTTATTTTAGCCATTAATGATGTGACCCATATCATTAAAAACTCTCATCTGCTTATTTATGCGGATGATATGAAGATATACAGAAAAATAAATTCTCAAGACAATTCAGCCCTACTTCAGTCCGATCTGAAATCTTTTGAAGTTTGGTGTTCTAAAAATAATATGTTTCTTAATCCAGATAAATGCCAAACTATGACCTTTTCGCGAAAAAGGAATAATTTAGTTTTTGATTATAAAATAAAAGATACTGCTTTATGTCGTGTGGATGTCGTTAAAGATCTGGGAATATATATGGATTCTAAGCTTTCATTTACCATTCATATTGATAACATTTGTAAAAAAGCATCCTATATGCTTGGATTTATTAAACGCTGGGCCAAAGAATTCAATAGCATGATTACGACTACAACGTTGTATTATGCAATAGTGCATCCTCACTTGGAGTACGCAAGTCAAGTTTGGTCTCCAAGTTACAATGTGCATGTTGATAGAATAGAGAGAATCCAAAAATGCTTTGTTCGGTTTGCCCTAAGGGGCTTAAGTGGATTTGACATTTTTAACCTTCCTCCTTACGAAGTCTGCAGATATCGTATTCGATTCTCCAGAACTTCTTTCTCTTATAAATTTTAACTCTAATCGTAGAAGCAGTAGAAATGCTAACAATTTAATTTACTTACCATTTAGTAGAACAAATTATATGTTAACTGCTCCATTAAACCGTATGAGTAAATTAGTTGACAATTGTAGCTTTTTTGAAGTTAACTTGTCGAAAGGTCAACTCAAGAGTATATTAAAAACTATTGTGTAATTGCATGGTTATGTTTTTGCATGGTTAGTCGTGATGTCTTGTGTTGTCCTTGAGCCCAACCATATTTTGGTGGGTAAATTTTTCTCACATTAACTTATTTTGAGCCACTAATATCAATAGGGGTTTTCACGATTCAGTGCATTTGGCTGTGCATTTGAGCATGAGCAAAAAATCCATGCTTTTTTTCTCTTTACACTAACAAAATGTACATACAATGAGAAAAAAAGCATGGATTTTTTGCTCATGCTCAAATGCACAGCCAAATGCACTAAATTGTGAAAACCCCTAAATATCGTTGAAATTTTCAAAGATTTTTGTGTTGTGACTTTGAATGCGTTAATGCTGAGAATGTGCGAAAAAGCTGTAGTAGCTAAACGCTATTGTTATTGCAATGGTATACATTTTTACCATTTGAACACATAGGTCCCATGATTTTTCACACTTTTGCAGGTAAAAAAAATTGTTGTTTGCGACACTTTTATTTAGTAATATGGAGTCGCTTAACACGAATCTTTTGTCGGATTAACGAATTTTCCAGCGGTTCAGGAGCGGTCGTCAAAAGGTTAAATATGATTTGATTTGAATTGTACTCCTAGTTATGGCGCCAACGAAAATCACAAAATTATCGTTGACATTTTGTGTAAGCAGCATAAAGGCCTAAAAATAGCTCATTTCAATGCTAGAAGCTTGAACGGCTCTAAGCTAGATTATGTTAAACACATTTTTGAGAATTCACTGGTTGATATTTTATGTGTTACTGAAACATGGTTTGGTCATGACATTAGTGATGCTTATTATAAGATATATAATTTTGATATTATAAGAAACGACAGGATTGAAAACAAAGGTGGGGGAGTTGCAATATATTTTAAGTCGTTCTTGAACTGCAAGGTAATTAACAAATCTATAGAAGCAGGTGTGGAGTTTCTGAATGTCAAAGTTTGTTTGTTTAAGCCTATACTTACTTTTGCTTTAAGACATACGTAGTTTTTTTTTTTATAAAAATCAAAGCATTTTAAGATCGTTATTTTAAACTGTTTTGCTCAAAAAACAACTTTGTCCTTGGTGGACAGGAAGACATCCTTTTTTCCCTAAACATTTTTTTTATGATCTTTACAGCCCATGCAACTTTTAAGACCTCTTAGAATACGATCTAAATTTTTCGATACGCGTTACTGTATAGGTATGTACAAAAAAGTACATACTGTATAGGTATGTACTTTCCAACGAAGAAATTGCCGGGAACTCCTGGATTTCTAAGTAAATATAAACGGATTAAGTCCCGCATTTCCTCAATATAAAATCAAATTTAATTTCATTATACAGGCTGAATTTATTTGATGAGCTATAATGTTCAGCAAAATTGCATTACTTTAAATCACAATTCTTCTTAGTGAATTTATATACAAGGATACATATATAAAGTGTATAAAGAACTTATAGGACATAAAATATTTTCGAAAATTACAGCACAAAAAAGGAATATTTCTACAAAGAAAGCACATAAAAAACAGGTAAAATTATTTAAATTAATACTTAATAATGTAAAGTGTAAATAAAGTGTTTGTAAGTGACAGGCATGCATGAAGAAGACAACTATAACTACAACAATCAAGTGTCGCTTAGAATATCCTTCAGAATCGAGCTAGAGTTACGCGAAGGCGCAAATTCGTCAATGATATTGGAGTGCAGTAGCAGAGGCTGGATGGGAATGGGCGCAGGACTATTGCCATGGGCGCCGCCGCTATTGCTGCCGACAGAAGTGCGTCGCGAAGAGGTGGCAGTGCCTGTAGCGCCAACAGAGGATGTGGCTTGTGTCATATTCAGTAGATTCGGCATATCGTTCTGATTCACTTTAGGTTCTGATTCTTGCTCAAGGAATTGCACAAAAGCCTGCACAAGATTGTCTTTGGAATGTGTGCCTGAAATTGGGATGGAATTTAATTGTGATACAAACAAATTTTGATAAAAAGACAAACCTGCGTTGCCGCCACCGCCCAGTATTGCACCCAACCAGCTGGTTTGTTGCTTATTGAGACCCACTTTGTCCGACTCGTTTTGCGTGAAGTCCAACACTGATGAAATCATGCGCAACACTTGCGTCTTGTCGTTCGGATTGCCGCTGACCACATAACCGATGAGCAGACTCTTGATGAGGTTCTTGTCAATCTTATCCGTCTGACTGGATTCGCTGTAATTCAGCTTCTCCTCCAACGAATGTTTCTGCGACTTGAGTGTATCAACTGTGTGAAAGGTAAAAATTTTTTAATAATTAATCATTTTTATATTAATAGTTCTTTTATGTTAAGTTGGTTTAAGGTTCACTTGAGATGCACAAATCAATTTCCGGATGGTACTCATGCAGCACGTACGTTGCAACCGGGTCAGTATGACATAAGTACTGGTTGTTCCAAGGCATAAATTCACACCAGTACCTGATGTAATACTCAACCAGCTAAACGCAGGAGTTTTTTTCGATTTTGCAGCAAGGCAGGCAAGCAGGCAGGCTTCTTCATGCGCTGCCAGGTTGGCTTAGTAGAGGGCGGCATACAATCAGACAACATGCAGCAAAAATTATTATTTTTCATTAATTATTTTTAAACAAATAGGACAAAAAAAATATATAAAATATTTACAAATAAACAACTCAAGACTTTGAAATAGAAAAAAAAACAAAACTCAAATCAAAGTTAAACAATATTTAACAACTCAAAGAATACAGCAAAACGAACGAACGAACGAACGAATGAACGAAACATGTAGAAAGTGACACAAGATCAGGAAATCTCACGATGTAAAGTGAGTTCAGGAAATCGAATCGGCTCACAGTTACAAATTGAGATTGCGCAATCGTGCATCGTCACTAGAACTTAAACGATAACAACAGAACAAAAATTTAAATGATAAAAATATTAAAATAAAGCTAAATTAACATAAAAAATAGAAAATGATAAATAAGTACAAGCAAGAAAATTTAGGAAATTTTTAAGCAAAGTATTTCAAGTGGCTACAACAATTTTTTATTGCTATGAAAACAGGTAAGAGTTGCAAATGTTTAGATACATGATGATGCGATTGCGGATGCATCACAATACACACAGAGTTTTAAAATTAGTTCCGAAAATGTATTTTCTAATTTGGAAGTTGTATTTCCACGCATTTCCTAGCGATGATTTCGTATATTTATGAATTATCGAATTTTTATAAATTAATAAATAACGCTCCAAAGAATTTAAAATGTTGAGTAACTAGCCAGAGGTTTTGTTTTTGATATATTTGAAACAAGAGTATTTTGACGTGCCGTTACTTTTTCCCTCACATGTTGTTTAAAAAGTTATGCAAAGCATTTTAACGAAAATGCAACGGCGTTGCATGGAATTATTAGTCGCATAAACTAGTGGCTACAAAAATGACATTTTGAGAACTGAAGCAACGAAGTTGCAAAATTGTTTCCTGGAATTATTACTCGCTGAGTAAAGGTAATACGGCAAAAGATATTCTTCGCCAACAGAGGTTATTTCTCATGAAAAAAATAAACGCAAGAAGTGTAACTGAATGAGGCCGCAGAGAAGCCGATTAAAGATCGCAAATGCAACAAATTGCATCGACGTTGCATGGAATTATAACTCATTGAGAATATACAAGAATATATAAAAGGAAAATAATGGATGAAATTTTGGACTCATGACAAAAATAGAAAAATAAATTATGACGTCATTAGGTGGATAGAAGAAATCATATTTAGCAACAATTCGAATAAAATTTCGTAGCATGAAATATTTCTCGCTTAATAAAAATACTTCGGTCAATTTAAATTTATGAAAATAAGGGTTTATTTTTTGGCTATAAGAGATATAAGAAAAGATTATGACGTCATGAGAACTTTAATGATTAAAAAATCCCGCAAAAATGCTACGGCGTTGCATAGAATTATAACAGGGTGACTCTGGATTATCGTCTTCGGAGGTCTACCTAAGGATGGGTTCTTTGACCTCATGACAAAAATAAAATATTTATAACGTGATTACGCTACTGAGGACATAAGAATAAGGAATAGAATACGGATAAGAAAATGGATATGAACAAGCATAAGGATTAACGTTAAAGATATGGATATGGAAATGGACATGGATACGGATATGAATGAAGATATATGAATATGGATATGAATATGGATAAAGATAAAGATAAGGATAAGGATAAGGATTAGGATAAAGATAATGATAAGTATAAAAATAAGGATAAGGATTAAGATAAGGATAAGGATAAGGATAAGTATAAGGATAAGGATAAGGATAAGGATAAGGATAAGGATAAGGATAAGGATAAGGATAAGGATAAGGATAAGGATAAGGATAAGGATAAGTATAAGTATCAGTATAAGTATAAGTATAAGTATTAGTATAAGTATAAGGATAAGGATAAGGATAAGGATAAGGATAAGGATAAGGATAAGGATTAGGATAAAGATAAGGATAAGTATAAAAATAAGGATAAGAATTAAGATAAGGATAAGTATAAGTATAAAAATAAGGATAAGAATTAAGATAAGGATAAGTATTAGTATAAGTATAAGGATAAGGATAAGGATAAGGCTAGGATAAGGATAAGGATAAGGATAAGGATAATTATAAGGATAAGGATAAGAATAAGAATAAGGATAAGGATAAGAATAAGGATAACGATAAGGATAATGATAAGGATAAGGATTAGGATAAAGATAAGGATAAGTATAAAAATAAGGATAAGAATTAAGATAAGGATAAGTATAAGGATATGGATAAGGATAAGGATAAGGATAAGGATAAGGATATGGATAAGGATAAGGATAAGGATAAGGATAAGGATAAGGATAAGGATAAGGATAAGGATAAGGATAAGGATAAGGATAAGGATAAGGATAAGGATAAGGATAAGGATAAGGATAAGGATAAGGATACGGATAAGGATAAGGATAAGGATAAGGATAAGGATAAGGATAAGTATAAGTATCAGTATAAGTATAAGTATAAGTATTAGTATAAGTATAAGGATAAGGATAAGGATAAGGATAAGGATAAGGATAAGGATAAGGATAAGGATAAGGATAAGGATAAGGATAAGGATAAGGATAAGGATAAAGATAAGGATAAGGATAAGGATAAGGATAATGATAAGGATAAGGATAAGGATAAGGATTAGAATAAGGATAAGGATAAGGATAATGATAAGGATAAGCATAAGAATAAGGATAAGGACATGGATAAGGATAGGGGTAAGGGTAAGGATAAGGATAAGTGTAACGATAACGATAGGGATAAGGATTAACATAAAGTTAAGTATAAGTACTAGGACAGTTCAATAAAAAACTTTGGTTCAGAGTTTTGATTTAAACAAAAATTTAGATTTTAATTTTTTGCTCAGAGAACGAAAATTATTATTTCATCATAAAAAAAATGTTGTTCAAATCATTGGTTTATTTGAATGAAACTGGGATGTAAGCAATATATTCCCACCCGTAATTTTGGAGACAATTGAAAAAGTGAACTATTTCATTTCTAGCACAGTTAGAAGTAGTCTAAAAAAGTACAAAGGCGTTCAGTGTAGAACAGTTCACTTTGCTTTTGTTTTCAAATGTATTGCTGAAACAATAAACGCGTTCTGGATATTTTTTAAAATTTGCTGAGCACAAATAAAAGTAATACAAAAAAAAAAAAAATGTTTATAGACATTTATAAATAAAATTTCTTCTTTAACAAATCTTCTTTATCGTCTTTAGGACCTTTGCTCCAGTACACTAAATTTTTAAACACTTTTAAAATTTTTACGTTAAAACTAGTTAAAAAAGAACCATTTTCAGGCTACTTCAAAAGCAATTTAAAAATGTTCCTATTGCAACTAGTTGAAATATGGGGAAAAAGGAGTGTTTATGGGGACAATTGTCTTTTCCTATGACATCAACCCGCAAAAAGCGGATCAATTCGTTCAATGGTAAAGGGTATTGTAGAGGAACTAGTACTGATCCTTTTTGGAATTAGTTCAGAAAAATTTCAAATTTGGTTAACTTTTTTGCTGGGTACATAGTAGGACTGTCAGTAGGTTTTTTCAATACCGGGATATTTGAGATCAGAAAATTTCAAACCCAGATTTTTATGAAATAGAAATTTCTGTTAATAACAGATGCATTATTTTTAACCTTCGTATACTCGCGTCAAATAGTGTAATTCGTATATCCGCGTACGATCTGTGAGACCGAGATTCCTAGGTCCAATTTAGCATGTTTTTAATAACATATCATTATTAGTTAATTACATAATATTGGCTAATAACAGTCTTTTAACGTCATTTGTTATGAAAATAATAAGTCAAACGTAAATCGTCGGTCTGAGAGACCGTATGCGCGAGTATAGGAAGGTTAAAATAGCTCATATTCTCTAATAGCTCCATGAAACTAAGACCCAGGAGTTAGGGACGCAAATAAAATTAAAGTTAAATAAAACCCAAAGTATTGCGATAATAAAACTAAAAACTTGAAAATTTGTGAGTTATTACATTGAATGTGGGGTTTATTTTATTTTTATTTTTATTTATAATAGAGTGAACTTCATTATGAAACGGGGCCCCAATATTTGAAAATAAAACCTTTTAAGATGTTTTATTTCATTTCATTGGAACCTATTTTCTATTATTTTTTAGATATTTCACCGCTTTTGGACCTCGCTTTCGTAAAGCCTTGAATAATAGAGCATTTTTTGTTATCCTTGTACTGTTGTGCTTTGGCATTTTGCTTAATTATATGTTTAAAACATAGGAATTGTTTCTAGTTTCCCATTTTTTATTTTTTTTTTTAATAGTTTAGAATTATTTTATAAATAGTTTTGGTTTTAAAGCGTCTATCTCAATACAATAACCCAATGGTTCTTATTAATAATTTTTTTAAATTCTAGTATTACCTAATGCATAATCATAAGTATTGCAAAACAATCACCTTTTAAATTTTCAAGAAAATAAAGCTCAGAAACCGTGGTAATTGAAACAAAAAATTTAAAGAAATAGCAGAAAAGATTTTATATTAAAAATCATATAAAATAAATCCATCAAGTTGAAAGTACATATCAAAAATAAAATTAAAAAAGTGAAAAGAGAAAAGAAATATGCACAAAAGATTAGAATAAAAAAAATATATATATTATAAATAATATGAATGTGCCGAAAGTACCATTGACTCATATAGCCCAAATGTTCTTTAGTATTGAAGAGTTTTGAAATAAAATTGTGATGAAGTGTTTTATATTTTTTTTTAACCATATGAAACTTTGTTTTTAGCTACGTTTATTCATTAACCATGGTGTAAATAATGAATTCCAAAAAATTCATACCAACTGAAATTCCGAGTGATATTAAATACGAAAAAATCCCAGAATTACCAGCTGATATTTACTCTTAGGAATCAGCAAGCGAACGAGCGAGGTGGTTGGTGTCGTTGTTTTTGTGGTGATGATGTTGAATGGTTGTGAAATATGCTAGATGCAGGTTTTTGTACATTTTTTGTTTTTTAGTTTTTTTTTTTTGTGTTGTTATTAACGCATTTTTTAATTTTTTTTTTTTTTTTGTTGTTAATAGTTAGTGTGCACAGATTTTTTTTGGTTAGTAAGTTGCATTAATTTTGTTAGTTCACCACAGTTTTGGTTGAAGGTAGAATTGGCTTTATAATAAAAATTCTAACAAATACCTACCCTCTTCACGTAATGCCGCTATAGTTAGCTGGCATGCCTCAAGCTGATCGGACAGACGAGTAGCGGCACGTAAACCTTGATTTGCATCGGCCAGCTGCTGATTTAATGAATTTATTTCAGCCTGCAGTTGAGCCTCTTTAGCCAATTCATGCTGCAGCTCCTTACGTATGCGTTGAGTGCAAGCCTTTATGTCGTTATCCTTGTCTAAAAGAAGATAAAGAAGAGCATACAATATGAGATTAAATATTTATTAACCAAGCTAATACTTAGAGGGGCTGGCGAAAACCCTCTGACTGAACCCTCCAAGAGGGTGCCGGCCGGGCAATGGGCACTGCACAGCCCCCGGGCTGTACAGTATCTAGCGAAGGTCTTATCCTGCGAAGGATGAGACCATGGTCAGAGGTGTCTGGCGGCAGGCATAAAACGCTATGGGTGATTTCCCAGACAATAATAATCACATGGAGGTCAGTAAAGGTCAAACAAGGGTTGGGATGTCAACCCAAACGTCGGTGGAATGCTGACTGCTACCACCGGCGGGCACGGGGAGGAGCAATCCTCTCTGCGTGTCGCCAGCAGTCACACCTCCCCTATGGTTGGAGCAGGCCATAGTGGTTGCAATACTACTGCCAAGAACACCCACAGGATGGGAGCAGGTCCTGTAGGAAAGTCAGCTACTGCCGTAAATCACTCACTACGTCGCGAAGGTGCCATAGTCGAAGAAGACTCGGACCTCGGCGGCAACTCAAAAGTTGACAACAAGCCTCTTCTATCCCCCCCAGACCAGTCAGCGGGTGCCAGCTCCTCTAGAAAGGAAGGGCCCAAGACGAAGTCGAAGGAGGGATTGAAGGCGAAGGCAAACTATAAAGCGGCCCTAAAGATCTGCAGCCGGCTCTCAGGTAAGAGCAATCTAACTTCCGAAGAGAAGGAGAGGCTCACCTGGGCCGAGCAGAAAGTAAAAGAGGGCCGCGAACACTCGCAGCCTCCACCATGCAGTATGCAAACAAGGTGGAAGAAAATGCGGCACAGAAACGCCAAAGGTCGGCGGAAAGCTCCAAGGCTGATGCTCCTGCGAACAAAAAGCAGAAGCAGAAGTCGAACACGCAGCCCGGAACGGAGGAGAAAACGAAGGCGAGCGAGGTAGCCAAACGACATCTGATCGTGGCACTTATAGACCGCAGCGATCCTCAGGGGCAAATGACTCTAGATAGATGGAAATCCGTAGAGATGAAGCTTCTAGAGTCAATGTTCACGAGGATGGAAGCCTTACCTAACTCCCCAATGCCCACCTTTGATGGTGCAGGTTGGCTGAACAACGTCAAAATCCTGAAGTGTAACGACGACCCGACTCTGGAATGGGTGAAGGGAGTAGTTCCGACGCTCCAAGGACTATGGGAGGGCGCCCAGCTGGAGGTAGTTAACAGGACTAGTATCCCGTCTCTACCAAAGGCGAAAGTGCTCATCCCAAGAGTCGTCCCACCAGACTGTGCATTAAAGCTGCTGAAAAAGCAGAACCCGGACGTGCCAACCGCTGACTGGAAGGTGTTGAAAGTTGCTGAGCCTCTACCTGGTAGTGGAGGCGGGCAACAATACATCATCCAGATCAACAAGAAGGCCGACGACATCCTATACGCACGCTATGGGAAGATGGCATGGGGTGTGGGCAGTGTGTACCTGCGCCTCAAGAAGCGCCACCCCAAAGATAACAATACCAACACGCTTGAGTCCGGAGAGGTAGAAAGAGATCTAGGTCTAGAAGCCATGACTGATGCTACCAAAGGACTCAGCATAGACGACGCAGATGAAGTAGGAGGAACGACGAGTACAGTCGACCCCGTGGAGGTGCCTAATAATACAGTTGAAGGTCCTCCAGATCAATCTGCATAAGAGCAAACTAGCGAGCACAGAACTCCTTCTCGTACTAGAGGAAGGAGGCTACGATGTGGCTTTAGTGCAGGAGCCGTGGATAGCCTCGGGCAACACAGTCTCCGGCCTAAAGTCAAAAAACTACAACACATTCTTCGCAACAACAGTAAGTAGAACGAGAACCGCCATCCTCACAAAGAAAGGCATCCACACCTATTTAATGTCTCTTTACAGCACTGACGATCTCACAGTCGTGACACTAGAGGGCGACGAAGGCAACAAAATCCTTGTCGCGTCTTGCTACATGGCTCACGACAAACCCGCACCACCGCATGAGCTTCGCATGATGGTAGAAACAACTGAAGCAAGGAAGCAGACAGTTGTCATCGGAGCAGACGCCAACGCACATCACACGGTATGGGGGAGCCCAGACACCAATGATCGAGGTGAGTCCATGCTAAACTTTATTCTACAAACTAACATTAACATAGCAAACACAGGCGACGAACACACATACGTAGGTCCCTCGTCGTCTAATGTCCTAGACCTAACGCTAACCTCATATAATAACACTCAGGTCACAGATTGGAGGGTACTAAAACAGGACTCCTTCTCAGACCACAAATATATAAGCTTTAATATTAGCTTCAAATATACCCCATCTCAGAAAATCTTTAGAAACCCCGCTAATGCTAACTGGAAACAGTTTAAAAGCTTAGTTGAGTCTAGGCTACCTACACCCATAAATATAATCTCAGAAGCTGATATAGAGAGCTCCCTAAAGGCCCTAACAGAATTGCTTCCCAAATCTTATAACACATGTTGTAAACCCACGCGAACGAACCGACAGACGAGACCACCTTGGTGGAACTCAGATCTTGTAGAGGAAAGACGCGACCTAAGAGATTTCTTCAAGCTAGCAAAAATAGCTGAACAAGAAGAAATATGGAGGGAATACAAAGACAAACTAAAACTCTTTAAGAAGAACGTACGCAGAGCAAAAAGGACATCTTGGAAGAACTTCTGCTCTAGCATTGAGAAGACTACTGACACAGCAAGGCTTAGGAAGCTACTCTCGAAGCAGCCTTCCGTCCAAAGCCAGCTACGCAATGATAATGGTGACTGGACAGAGAGCAATCAGGAATCACTTGAGGTGCTTCTGAATGCGCACTTTCCAGGCTGTACCGGAACTCCGTCTACGAACATAACACAGTCATGGAGGAGTAATCCGCTGCAGATTCCACACGACCTAATAACAAACGACAAAATCCAGTGGGCAATAAACTCATTCTCAAGATACAAATCTCCTGGACTGGATGGAATAGTCCCAGCCATGCTGCAAACGACCATATCAAGAGTTGTCCCATGGCTCGAAACCATATTCAAAGGCTGTATTAGGCTAAATTATGTACCCGTTGTCTGGAGGACAGCAAGAGTTGTATTCCTGCCGAAATCAGGTAGAAGCAGCCACTTGTATCCGAAAGACTACAGGCCCATAAGCCTAACGTCTTTTCTACTAAAAACACTTGAAAAACTGATAGACCTGCACCTGAGGAATGGTGCTAACCGATCCGTGCTAGCATCAAATCAGCACGCATATACGAAAGGGAAATCCGTGGAGACAGCGCTACACTCCCTAGTAGCTCCCATAGAAAAAGCCCTACACCACAAAGAATACGCACTAGGCGCATTCTTAGATATTTCTGGAGCATTCAATAACGTCTCAACATATGCAATACTCAAGGGACTTCGCGCAATAGATACACCACCAGCAATCGAGCATTGGATAAACAATTTACTAAATTGCAGAATGGTCCAAGCTGAGTGGGGTACAACAACCATGGAAAGGGAAGCACGCAGAGGAACACCCCAAGGAGGTGTTCTCTCTCCCCTACTATGGAACCTAGTTGTGAACGAACTACTAAAATACTTTGAAGGAAAAGCCCCAAAGATAACAGCGTACGCAGACGACATAAGCATTATAATTGTGGGGAAATGTCTACCAACAATAACCTCTATAATGGAAAGAACACTCAAAGAGGTACACAGATGGACTAACTCAGTCGGTCTAAGTATCAACGCTGAGAAAACCGATCTGGTGCTGTTCACAAAACGATACAAGATACCGCCGTGGACACCGCCAAAAATAAACAACATACACCTCAGTCCGAAAACACACACAAAATACCTAGGGGTAGTCTTGGACAGTAAGCTGACATGGAGACTCAATGTAAACGAGAGAGTGAAAAAGGCAAATAATGCTCTATACGCATCCAGGAAGATGCTAGGCAGTACCTGGGGCCTCTCACCCTCTCTGATGCATTGGATCTACACATCGGTAGTTCGTCCCATTCTACTCCATGGAATCATAGTGTGGTGGCCGGCAGTCAACAAATCAACATACCTCAAAACGTTGGAGAAATCCCAGCGACAGGCAGCGATCTGTATAACGGGGGCGCTAAAGACAACTCCAACTAAGGCCCTAGAAACCATTCTAAGTATGGACCCCCTGGACATACACGCTAAACTAATAGCCGGTAAAACGGCACAACGCCTTATAGCGGCTGATAAAATACAGAATCAGAACTTCGGACACTGTACAATCTTTAAAGATTTGTCAAGTCTCACGGACTATATGATCCCCCGCATTGTCACCAGATCAAGAGTACCAACTCTCGTAGGACCGAACGACTGGTGTAATGGAATCAAACAAACACAGAAGGCAGTAAACATATTTACTGACGGCTCAAAAATGCGCACAGGGGTGGGAGCGGCAGTGTACTGTGCAGAGCCCGACATAAGGCAGCCGTACAAACTGCCAGACCACTGCAGCATCTTCCAAGCAGAGGTATTTGCTATAAGGAAGGCCGCAGAATTAGCCCTCGGAATTAACACTCATCACTCTCGAATCAACATATTCGTAGACAGCCAAGCGGCGATTAAATCCATGAGTTCCGATACCATCAAGTCCAGAAATGCCCTGGCGAGCAGGGAAGCACTAGACGCTCTGTCCGACAGAAAGGAAGTGCGTATCTACTGGGTTCCGAGCCACCAGGGCATCGAAGGCAACGAGATGGCAGACGAGCTAGCGAAGGAGGGCGCCGGGCTGGGAGCAGAGCTCACTGAGCATATACTGATCCCAATACAAGAACTATACAACAACCTAGAAAAACGAACCGCACTAACAGTGAGCCACAGGTGGAAAAACACGACAACCTGCAAAATCGCCAGAACCATGTGCGTGGCACGCTGTGGAAAACGAACTACATACATCCTTGCACACCCACGGAGTGTCTGCAGAACACTAGTAGGTATTCTCACTGGCCACTGCATGGTGGGAGCCCACGCAAAGAAGATGGGCATCACCATGGATGAAAGCTGCAGGAAGTGTATGGAACCAGGCACCGTAGAGACCCTGGAACACCTACTATGCACATGCCCCGCAATACTCAGAACAAGACATAAACTCTTAGGCTCTCCGACGTTCTCGTCACTAAAAGAAGTAGCCAAAATCCCTCTTGAATCCCTTCTAAAATTCGTGAACACGACGCAAATTCTTAATAAATTCTCCTGACCCACTCAGCCTCCACCTAACCGGTACCACTAAGGACCTGTATGGTCTATGTGAGACCTCTGCAAGAGGCGACCGGTCTAACCTAACCTAATACTTAGAGGATATCCAAGAAATCCAATCTTAGGAACTATATTTTGATATCTCTATAATATGTTCTACCTATACTTATACCTATTCCTATACAAATAACATTAACGCTCTTAAAAAGAGCGAAAAGAGAAAACGAGGGCAAGTCTTGGTTTGTTTCTTATTCTAAATATAAAAGCCCGTCCTACCAAGTGTTGTAATAATTTAGAATAAAAAATACGACAAAAAATTTACTTTAATTATAAACATCACTTTGCAAAATAATTTTTCTGTGCATACTTTCAGGCTGAAAGCTTTAAAAGCACTGTAATAGCAAGAAATAATTACAGTTTGAGCAATATTAGGTGTGGAACAGTACGTTTATCTTTTATATTCGAAATAACTGCATGAGTTGATGCAAATAGTAAATTTTTGCAGCAAAAACATTGTATTTGTGCGGTTTACATGGTTGGTAATATTTTTTTTTATGTAATAACGATTAATTAATCATTTCCCTAATGATTAACCAAATCTTTATCCGAATACTTATTTTATTTTAATTTTATTTGTATTTGTAGCATTCAAGTTACTTCAAGGGGTTTCCTGATAGGCTTTATGTCTCCATTAATTTTTTTTTTAATTTTATCATTTGACGAAAACTTCAGCTTTACTGTGGTTCTATAAAATTTACTGCAGCTTTGTAAGACCAAGTAAATATTCTTCATTTTTGTTTTATCACTTTTATCGTCCCCCATATACACACTAAGCAATAATTCTATACAACTCCATTGCATGATTGATGCATTTTGGATCTTGGTCTCATGACTGCATGAATATTTTGCTTATTTTTGTCATGAGGCTATCGAAGAGAGAACAATTCAGAAAAAGTAACAACACCAATAATGTCACACAGTTCCAATTTTTGTTTTTCAAAATGATGTGGAATGCAATAAGCAAGGAGAGATATAGATACATAGAGAGAGAGAGAAAGAAAGAGAGAGAGAGAGAGAGAGAGAGAGAGTGCAGCAACAATTGTTTGCAAAACTTGAAAGGGAGAGAGATTCAAACTGCAGCCATGGGTATGAGAATGCATACATTTATTTTGAAATGCAATTATCACATAATATATTTAATTTTTGTTATTTTTACTTTTTGTCACATCTGTGGCACAGTTCTGATATGATATCAGGTCTACAAAAAGTTTTGAAGGATTTTTTTGAGATGGCATCACTAGAATTAAATCGAACCGGACAATGTTGCAACCAGAGACCTGCACTTGTTCTTGTTTTTGAGTCATTGGTTGACTAGCACAAGAATGAGTATTAGTGGATTTAATTGAAAGAAGAATTTGCACTCACATCCACTCATACTCGTTCGCTCACTTCACACAAAGCAACAAAGAATAAGTTATCTGCTAATATGAACCGGTGCAGTGCTCAACTCTCTCATTGACTCAATGTATTTATTTTGCATACCGTAATGACACACAACACCAATAAACACCATGAGTTCAGTGCAATGACTTAAGTACTTAGAATCATTTTTAGTTCAGCTTTCTTGCTATTTGAATTTTTTTGAAACAAACTATAATTGTTTTGCAAAAAGCATAAGGCACATACAAAATAATACTCAACTCATTCATTTTCTCACACGAAAAAGTTAACAAAAAGAATAGAGTAATAACACGGTGTTACAAAATGAAAACAAATCAAAAAACTTGCTTCGAGACATAGAAGAGGTAGTAGGCCTGGTTGAACATAAGATAACTGCATACTTAGTTTTTTGAATATACCCTCAAAATCGGGATTTGTGGTCAAAAAACCGATTTTTGGTAGGTGCATGTATAGTTTGTTATGTAACTCCGTTATATCTAGCTCAATTTTAAAAATTTAAACATTGATAAAAAGAAGAAAAATATACCTTTAATAAAATATGCAGACCGTTTTTTTACAAAAAGAATTGACAAAGTTACAGGTAAAATCATTTGAAAATTTCTCATTTCTTTTTAAGTTTTTCAACTTTAACAACGTTTTGTTAACAAATTTTGTGTTTTGGCACTATTAGTTTTAGCAGGATTCTGAAAGCCTGTTAAATTTTGCGTTCAACAAGCTATCATTTACTTCAATTGGCTAAAATACAAAAGCACTATCGAATTTTTAGTATTCGTAATAAAATACAAAAAAAAATTTTTTTTTTTCTAAAAATGTTTTTTTTACTTTTTTCGTTTATATATATTATCATAAAGCTGGTGTATTGCCCGGATGTGACGGAACTGTTTGCAGTTTTCAACCACAAACACGCTCCGAATGAATGGCGTTTGTTTATTGAGGGATCTTGCAAGAGTATGATTTATTTAAAAACTTTTTGTGTGATTCTTGATATGTTAAATTCTGATATATGTATGTCGCCGACTTAAAGGCTCTAACAATACTGTTTGGAATGCAAGGTGGATATACCAAGTATCCTTGCATTATTTGCGAATGGGATAGTCGTGCGACTAATAAATATAAGCAAAAGGAGTAGCCACTGCGTGCTTCATTTCAAGTTGGCAAAAAATATGTTTTGAATACTCGACTGGTGCGACCTGAAAATGTAATCCTACCGCGGCCTGGGTAGTCGAGTTGGTAGCGTGCTCGACTGCCACCCCAGAGGTCCCGGGTTCGATTCCTGGCCAGGCCATGGTCCTTCGCTTTTAAACTTTCTTAATTTTCTATCCTCATTTCTAATTAACTGAAATAAAAAATTCATCAATATTTACGACATTAAGTTGTAGTTGATGGTAGAGAAGTTTGTGGATGACTTATAACTTGAATTGACTGAGGTAAAGGCATAACACTTGCGTCTGATTCAAATTCATATGTTTCTTTGGCTTTCCACCACGCTTAAAACATCCTACACGTGTTTTACTTGATTGCCCTTTCCTTCCCACTAATCTATCACCCCTTTTCGAACCAAGGCAGACTTGACTGAATAGGTATTCCACCTGAAATCCTTGATTCAAAGCTAAAAAAAAAAAATCTGATTGCAGCGTTTCCTAGGTTAAGTGAGGCCAAAATCAAAGAAAGTATCCTGCACGTTCAAATCTTTTATAAAAGTTATTTATTCATTTCGGTTATTCTAAGGTTTATTTGTGGGCCCACAAATTCGGAAAATTTTCTTGGACACTGATTTCGTTTCTAAATTAAATCCAGTTGAAAAAAAGAGCTTGGAATAGTTTTATTTCGTTATGCATTTATTTCCTCGGCAACAAGAAGAGTCGAAATTACTAAGATATTGTCGATGAATTTTTAAGTGCCTACGAAGAAATGGGCTGCAATATGTCAATTAAAATACATTTTTTGCACTCCCATATAAACTTTTTCCCGAATAGCCTTGGGCAGTTTAGTGATGAACAAGGAGAAAAGTTCCACCAGGAGATGGAAGCTATAGAAACCGGCTTTCAGGGAAAAAATTCCTTAAACATGCTGGTAGACTTCTGCTGGTCCCTAAAACGTGAAATCGATTATAATATATATAAACGAAAAAGGTCAAATAAACATTTTTAGAAAAAAAAAAACAAATAAAATTTTTTTGTATTTTATTACAAATACTAAAAATTCGATAGTGCATTTGTATTTCAGCCAATTGAAGTAAATGATAGCTTATTGAACGCAAAATTTAACAGGCTTTCAGAATCTTGCTAAAACTAACAGTGCCAAAAAACAAAATTTGTTAACAAAACGTTGTTAAAGTTGAAAAACTTAAAAAAAAAGAGAAATTTTCAAATGATTTTACCTGTAACTTTGTCAATTCTTTTTGTAAAAAAACGGTCTGCATATTTTATTAAAGGTATATTTTTCTTCTTTTTATCAATGTTTAAATTTTTAAAATTGAGCTAGATATAACGGAGTTACATAACAAACTATACATGCACCTACCTAAAATCGGTTTTTTGACCACAAATCCCAATTTTGAGGGTATATTAAAAAAACCAAGTATGCAGATATCTTATGTTCAACCAGACCTACAACCTTTACTATGTCCCGAGCCGAGTTTATTTTCACTGTTACACCGTGTAATTTGTCGACACACATGTGTGTAAAAGTACTATCAGTATTTTTGGGTTTTGGTGGGAATAAGTCGAAGTATTTTGGCTCATGACTTAAGTATAATAATTTCATTTGTACTCATTGCAGATCTCTGGTTGCAACCAAATTCATTTTGAAGTCTCATCATTTGGCTTTCTTTTTCAGTATGTGGCGTTTCGCTGAAGTGTAAACAACATAGTTTTTGTGTGCTCCGAATATGTCAACTTTTATACCAACAAAACACAATTTTCGGGAAATTTAAATTTTCTGCTTTCATTTGAAGAAAAATGCAGCTGAAGGCCATAGAAAGCTGCAAGAAGCTTACAGGGAACATGTTTCATCGATTTCGACTTGTGAGTTTTGGGATAGAAGTTTTAGAAGTTTTAGAAGGGATTTTAATACCGATGACAAAAAGCACGAAGGACGCCCAGAAAAGTGTGAGGATGCTGAAATGGAGGCTATATTGGATGAAGACTCGTGCCAAACACAAGAAGAACTCGCAAAAACATTAGTAGTGACTCAACAAGCCATATATCTTCACTTAAAAGCCATGGGAATGAGCCAAAAGGATTGCCGTATGAATTGAAGCCGAGAGACGTCGAACGCCGTTTTTAACTTGTGAACAGCTGCTACAACGGCAAAAATGAAGGGATTTTTGCATCGTATTGTGACTAGTGATGAAAAATGGGTTCATTACGAGAACTCCAAAAGCAAAAAATCATACGGCCCGCTTAGCCACACGCCAAAATTGACGCCAAAGCCGAATATTCACAATGGCGAGGTTATGCTCTGTATTTGGGGGGACCAATTGGGCGTGATGTACTGTGTGTCCTGCTACAACTGGGTGAAACCATCACAGGGCAACTCTATCGAACTCAATTGATGCGTTTGAGCCAAGCATTGAAGCAAAAATGGCCAGAATATGAGCAAAGGCTTATCAAGATAATTTTGCAACATGACAACGCTCAGCCACATGTTGCGCAGCCGGTCAAAGCATACCTTGAAATGCTGAAGTGGGAAGTCCTACCCCACCCGCCGTATAGATCAGACTTTTTATTTTTGTCAATGGCGCATGCCCTAGAGCAGTGATGGGCAAATTTTCGGCTCCTAAAATACTCAAAGTGCAAACGAGTGCTAGACGAAGGGCACAACTACTTGCGGGGAAAGGGAAACGACAAAAATTTCTACATCCATCCGTGCATGATGTTCATCGCACAAGAGTTGCGGAGAAACTAACATTGACAGCAAATTTTCTTTCAGCAAAGACTGCAATAGGGTTACCAGCTCCCTCAATTAATGAATAAAAATTTCACTTCAAATATCAAATGATAATTATGTATATACAATTATTTGTTTGAAAATTACAAATTTTACATTGACTTTACTTTTAAAAAATGTAACTAAATTTTCTTTTTTTTTAAATTACAATTTTTAAGCTAATTTTAATAGATTTTGCAAATGTTGAAACTGTTCTATATATAAAGCATACAATTGTGTGTAAGCGGCAACACTTTTCATTTTCGACGTCGCTCAACCAAGCACTGTGGTCAATAACATGTTTTTAAATCCTAAATTTTCAAATTTTGTTTGTATGAAAAATTTTGTTTGACTTTTGTTTTTTTTTCCTTCAAACTCAATTTGATATTTTTTAGCTCCGTTCAGAGCAAATATTCGTAGTGCGCCAATTGACCTTCAAATGGAGTTAATCGAACTTCAATGTTCTTCCAAATTAAAATTAGAATTTTTAGAAATAAGTGATACAATTGCTTTTTATAAATGTCTTGACAGCAGTAAATATCCCGCTTTGCGTAATTTTGCAGCAAAAATTGTATCTATGTTTGGTAGTACTTATGTATATTTGCGAACAATTTTTTTCAAAAATGAATCTTAATAAGTGCAATATAAGGAGTAGAATGTCCGATATTACCTTATGCTCTATAATGCGTATTGCTACGGCAAATTCTATTCAGCCAAATATAGACGCTATCGTTACCATAGAAAGTGAACCAGTGGTTCAAAGTTCACAATTTAACATTGGTTGAATAATTTGCTTTAATTCTTCACAAAGATACTACTACACCTGATTATGCTCCTAAAATAAAATTTGAAGTATTGAATAGTAAAATAAAATTTTGTACGTTAATAATGCTATGATTGGAAAATATACGTAAATTTCTTAAATTCCATTATATGTATTATTTAAATTTTATATTTTGTATTATGAGAATTTGGTGTTTATTCCACTGTACTTGTGGGCAAAGCATGTTGTCATGCATGAGAAATATGAGAGTAGAATAAGTAGAGAGAGAGAGTAGAGAGAAATATGAAATATGACCCAAACGGGTAGCTCGTAAGTGCAAAAGGCTCCTGCGAGCCAAATTGCCCATCACTGCCCTAGAGGATCCAAAATTGGATCGATTCGTGGATCGCATCAAAAGACGCATCGTTATTTCGAAAGTATCCCAAAATTGCCAAAAAGATGGGGGAAAAAGTAGTGCCTAGCGATAGACAATACTATGAAAAATGAATTTTAAACAAATTTTTCACAATAAACCGTCAAACTTGAAAAAATCCTTTTGAAGACTTTTTTACACTAAATACAAAGCAAAAAAGTATAAAAAATCTTCAAATTTTTTTACTTTCGGATTTTTGAAATCTTTAAATTTTTATTTTTTAAAACTTTTTTTTTATTTATTTATTAGCTTCACTTCATTTGTCTGTCCCGTACAAATCTTGGAATCCATTTTTAACCAACTTCCCGATGAGGTTCAGTTTTGAAACTTAAAATGTAGCCTCAAAACTGGATGACAACATAATATTAACTTATTTTCTTATCTGCACGTTTATTTGTTTGTTTAAAATGCGAAATTATTTGATACATACTTATAAAAAATCCACTAAAAAATATTTAAAGCTCATTGACATTTTTAAATATCAAAAATTCACAACTAAAGTGAATTTATTGCCTCATTTAGAAATTATTTTCGCGTGACTTCTGTAGCTCAGAGCGTAAAGCAGTGGTGTTCACACGCATACTACTTCAATTTTCAACTTTTGTACTTGTGTGAGTAGCTCTCTCACTCTCTGTACTGACAAAAATTGTTGCGCAGGTTTTAAGCAAGAATTGTGTTATAATTATCATTGTTATCATCATTATCTTTCTAAGTATATTTATCATTATAACTATCATTATCATTGTCACTATTATTATCATTATTATTATTATTATAATTCTGCAAATAACGCATTTTCATATGCCTCAAACATTTCGTGCAGTGCAAAACACACAATCAAGCGGCACGAACTTTCTGGTTTGAAGTTTCACCGTCAACTATTTGAGAGAACTTCGTGCATTCGATCCAAGAATGATAGAAACCAGATTACGCGTTCCGCAAATGAGAGAGAGAGAGAGAGAGCATGACGTCACAAGCGATATTATCAGACTTTGGAATAATTTTACTTCCACACCCACGCCTAAATATTTTTTTTTTTCTTATTTTTATAATATGTATATGGACCTCCTTAATCCATTGGTACAATAAAATTTTGTCAGTCTCGATTAGTTTAGAAGATAAAAATCTTGAAAGTTTAAAAAATTCATATTTTTCGTATACGAAAATATTTATATTTTTATACAGACGAGGAGATATTTTTACTATACTTTTTCGAAAGAATTTATTTTCAATTTCGTCAATTTGCCTAAGAGATCGCACATTTGCATACGTTTTTGTCAAGCAAAAGTACTGTGTGACGTCATGCACTCAGTTGAGAAAGAGAGCATTGGATAACGGGACTGCGGAACGCGTAATCTTGTTTCTATCATTCTTGCATTCGATCGTGTACGTGTTTCGATTTTCGAATTAAACTTTCGACTCTCACCACGCGTGGTACTACCTAAACATCACTGTGAGTTCGAGCCTCGACAATGTTAACGAATATATCGTTTTTTTTTTTTTATGTGAAATTTTTTATGTTTTATGAAACAATTTTAAATTCAAAAATTCACCACAGAAGGTGGAAAAAAATTTGTAAGAAGTAGTTTGTTTGATTTATTGCTATTTAGATGATATCTTTAAATGGGTTATGTAGCTCAGAGCGCACGGCGATTGCTTTATAATCGTGATGTTGAGAGTTCGAGCCTCGACAGTGTCAATGAATTTCTTCAGTTTTTTTTTTTTTTTTTTTGTTTAATATTTATGGAACCATTTCGGTTTTTAAAACAAATTTTGAACTGATAAAAACATTAAACCTTCAAAATCTATAGTAAAATTTTACACAAGGCTAAAAATCAGAAAATAATAATTTAAGTAAAAAAAAAAAGTTAACATAGCACTTTTTTAAACGAACTAAAAAGTACAAAATAATTTCTGCTAGAGTGGGGATTTTAGTTCTCATAAAAACGTAGGGTGCAAGTTATAGGAAATATTAGGAAGTTAAGAAAACCTGGGTTAAGAAAGCATTTGTCCACTAACATATTTAAATTTTTAATTGTTACAAATAATTTCTCAATAATATATCAAAGATAGGTATAGATAGAAAAATTTGTAACAAAACCACTTGACAGCCTTGATAACTTCGATAACATTAAAATTGAAGAATTCTGAAACCCAAGTAAAACTTACTGGACTGAACGCAATAGATGTCTGCAAACTTGAATCTGCCATACATGCAAGGACTTCTATGCTGACAGTCAAGGGACCTGAGTTAAGAAATCATTTGTTCGCTCACGTACTAGAATTGTTAATAACACTCCTTACTATGCACTAACAATGCTCCTTACTTACACTAACAATGTAAATTCTCTGAATTCAATTTCCAGAATTATGATTTTTTTTACTTTTTATAACTTTTGTTATTATATTTGTTATTTTTTTATTTGTTATACTTTTTATAACTTTTGTTATTATATTTGTTATTTTTTGCGGTGTATTGTATCATTCCTTAAACAAAAAAACAAAAAAAAACCAAAAATTAATATCGACGTGCTTAACATTGAATATATACCTATATAAATATATAGTATATATATATAATCATTTATCTCATATTAATTTACACTGTTAGTAAGATAACAAAAGATAAATTTCTCTGCTCAACTACAAGCAACTAAAAAAAAAACAAAAGAAATTCTTAGTTATCACATTTAATACTGCTTTTTTTTCTTTTGTTTTTTTTTTTTCTCTGAACCCGTTAAACAAATTTCAGCCCACCTTCACAATGCCAACTCACCATTTTGGAACTGCTCCAGTGCACACTGTAGATTACAGAGAGCTGCTTGATTTTTCGATTCTCGATCCTCGGCCAAGCTCAGTTTAGCGACTAATTCATCGCGCTGCTGTACGACCAGCGCATACTGTGCCTGCAAAGTTTCGGCGTGTTGATTGGCGCGAATGCTGTGAAATAAAAAAAAGAAAGAAATGTAAAAAAATACAAAAACAAAAATATTTAAGCAAATATTTATTGAAAAAATACACCATGCGAAAAGATCGTTAAAAATTTTATTGCAAATTCTGTTCTAATTTTTTTTGTTGGTTTTTTTTTTTTTTTTTCTTTTTCATATCCATTTCGAATTCGCATTTGTTGCAGTTGTTAAAACGTGTTCGAAGCGTGTTCGTCGTGACCAATATAATGACAGTACCTAACAAAAGGCTTTAAAATTTAAAAACTCAAAAAAAAAAACCAAAAATAATAACAAAACAAAGACGCGAGATCGTTAAACAGACTAAAAAAGAAACAAAACAGCAGAAGTTAGCGACAGTGTGCGAAAAAGACAGCAAGAATATGGAAACACTTGTCGGTAGCGTTAAAAATTGCATGTACCAGATAAGAGCCAGACCAGTATATAAATAAACACACACACACCTATACCTACACCCACATCTACACCCACATCTACACTCATACTTAGACACCACGCATGTAAGGCATAGCGCACGAAATCAATTTAACATGGCCGCCAATATGGCGCGACATCTTCGTCGCTATGGCCGCGCGTCTGTTGTTGTAATTAAGCGATTACTTGTAAACTATTCAGTGCTACCGTAAAGTGTAAATGAAACAAAATGGACAAAAGAAGTTTCATTGGCGTAGCTAACAAATCTAATTTTGAAACAAGCCAGGGCAAGTTATGTTCATGTTATCAGTTCAGTAAGTCGCACCAACGAACTGACATGGAGGGACAATTTTTTTTTTATCTAAACACTGAATAAAATATTTCTAGTCGTTGCGCCTTTTCGTAAGCAATTTGGCTTTGATACGACAGTAAAGTGGATATAAAGAAAAATTTTAAGAAATAGACAACAGAAGAATAGCACGCGAAAGTTTATAACCTAAATAAGGACCATAACAGTTATACCATTTCTTTAAAAACATTTAAAGTTATAGTTATTTTTGTGTTTTATTGTATTAAAAAGGAATTAAGCGAAATTTTTGTGACTTTTTTTCGCACAAAAAAAAACTGTTCTAAAATATCCCACAAAAAATCCCACAAATCGCTTTACTCAGAAACTGCTCATTATAGGGTCATACAATTTGAAAGGTGAAAACATTGCAAGACTGCCGCATAGCCGGAGATATTTGAGGGGATGAGAGCAAGAGTGGCCTAACCCGCAAATATATGAAAATTGAAATAAATGCAGATTTAGGGTCCCAACTGCACTCTATTAACATTTTGTTGTAATATACCACTAAAAAAAAGATACAGTAGTTTCGACTATGTCGTAACACAAGATGTAGAAATATTCAATTCGCGTTTGATGACATCTTTTTTAAAAAATATTTAGCAAAATATTTATTCCATACACCTGAGCATATGAACTTTAAAAGAGTGCCGGAGAGGGTTAATATGCATGACCGACCCCCATTATTTCTGCAGAAAGAACATTTTTGCCTTTGACACCTATTCCCTCTGACCACTCCTTAGGGGGGCTCCCATACAAATTTTATGGTTTTTTTATCTTTGTTCCATACACCTGAGCATATGACCTTTAAGAGAGTGCCGGAGAGGGTTAATATGTATGACTGACCCCCATTACCTTTGCAAAAGGAACATTTTTGCCTTTGACACCTATTCCCTCCGACCACTCCTTAGGGGGGCTCCCATACAAATTTTATGGTTTTGTTTATCCCATACACCTGAGCATATGACCTTTAAGGGAGTGCCGGAGAGGGTTAATATGTATCACCAACTTCCATTATATTTGCAAAAGGAACATTTTTGCCTTTGACACCTATTCCCTCCGAACACTCCTTAGGGGGGCTCCCATACAAATTTTATGGTTTTAGTATATTTATTCCATACACCTGAGCATAAGACCTTTAAGAGAGTGCCGGAGAGGGTTAATATGTATGACCGACCCCCATTATCTATGCAAAAGGAGTATTTTTGCTTTCGACACCTATTCCTTCCGACCACTCCTTAATGGGGCATACAAATTTTATCGTTTTTGTTTATTCCATACACCTGAGCATATGACCTTTAAGAAAGTGCCGGAGAGGGTTAATATGTATGACCGACACTCATTACTTTTGCAAAAGGAACATTTTTGCCTTTGACACCTATTCCTTCTGATCCCACTTTATGGGGGCTCCCATACAAATTTTTTGGTTTTTGTTTATTTATTCCATACACCTGAGCATATGACCTTTAAGAAAGAGCCGCAGAGGGTTAATATGTATCACCGACCCCCATTACTTTTGCAAAAGGAACATTTTTGCCTTTGACACCTATTCCCTCCGACCACTCCTTAGGGGGACTCCCATACAAATTTTATGGTTTTATCGATACAACCGGAAACTGTCAATAAAAAGGTAGCAAACTTAACCAAACAAAAACATCAAATGTTGGCTTTATATTTCATGTAATTGTGTAAAATTTATATAAGTTGTGTAAAGAGGATCAAGCAGATCAACAAGTGCTAACATCAACATTGTACGATCAGTACTTTAGGCACACCAAAGGCTCAAATTGTGACCTAAATACCGGCACCTGATCACTATCAACCACCCTACTTACCTCCGAGAATGACGTATTCTACGTCAAAACTAGTTTAGAAAAAGTAAACAATATTGTCAACAAAATAAAAAAAAATGAAAAAGATTTAAATGAAAATCTTAATATAACTTCATTAGATATGTTGATGGGTTAGGCCACTCTTGCTCTCATCGCCTCATTTGTCCATATGTGGATGAGGACGACGTACTGGGAGAGCAAAAAGTATTCACTTCCGTGGCTCAACAAGCTTGCTTGTGTCATTCATGCTGTACCCTCTACGTAAGTGAGTGTCGAAAGATAATTTTCTGCTTTGAAATTGATCCTCAGCGATCTCAGATATAATTTATCAGAGGACAATCTGGTCGCAATAATTATGGTGAAGTTAAATCTGAATATTGCACTCTAATAGTCTGTTTATTTCAACGTTTGGATGAAGACAGCTACAATATTTTCTAACTTACCGTTTAACTTTTTTTTTTATTGTATTATTTAAAAATCCTAAAGTCTACATTTCAACCGAAGACTTTTTTTAGATCTTAACAAGTTGGTAAGTAAAAAGTTTTTTATAGATAAAACAGTAGAATGTAGAAATAGGGGCGTGGCCAGCCCATTTTTTTTTCATATGGTAGGTATTGGATTCTTACTTTCACCAGTCAAATTTCGTGACCCTAGCATGAACAGTATCTTAGATACTGTGATTTTTTTTCCACAAAATATCCAACAAAAAATAACTGTTATTTTTTTAAAAAATTTTAAAGTTAAAGTTAAGTTAAAATATTTAAAACTTTTATTTTTAAGTTCGAAAGCAGCACTAAGCAATTTTGACAGTTCCATTCGAAAATTTGACATTTTCCAACATAAACGGTATCACAACATTTTGGTGTATGTGCGCTTATTGTGTTTACAGTGGTTTGAAAATTGTATTTTAGCAAAAAAAATTAAATTAAAATGTGAACATTTTTAGGTGATGATTTTTTACGATTTTCGACGTGGATTAACAAGAAAAGAATGCGTCGATCAACGTGCATTCATGGTTTAAAAATGGATTCTCAGCAAATAAATCGAAAAAACACGTGAACATTTTTGGGTGATGATTTTGTACGATTTCGTCGTGGATTGACAAGAAAAGAATGGCATCGATCAACTTAGTTTCACTTTTGGTGTTGAAGCACCACACCCAGCGACTGTGAAACAGTGATTTAACAATTTTTTTCCTTTCTCCATGACGAATTTTATAAAGCTCGTCCAAGAACAGTTGTTGTGGCAGAAAACATCGATGCTGTGCGTGAACTGTTATTAGCTGACCAGTATGTAACATACCGTGAGATGGAGTCCAATCCTTGGGTATTAGTGGGACTTGCATACATTCGATTTTACATGAGTATTTAGGAGTCAGAAAGATTTGTTCCCGTTGGAAACTCTATAATTTGACGGTTGCTCGAAAAAGGTTCCTGTCGCTTGGCGCAAGGAAATACTAAAAAATACAGCGGGACTGGTTCGAAATACGTCTACAACATCAACACAGGTTACGAATTATGAATCCACTTTTATGAGCCTCAAACAAAACAGCAATCCACTGTTTGAGTCTTTCCAAGTGACTAAAACCTGACAAACGGAAAACCAACCACCGAAAGAAGATCATCCTCCATCATGACAATGCGAGTTCCCACAAATCAGCTCCAACAAAAAACGAAAGAGTTTTTGAGCACTCAAAACCTGGGTCGTGGATAATTTAGCACTCAAATTGATGGATCATTTGCTTTACAGTCCTCACTTTACCATTTCCGAGAAGCCATTGGGTTTTTCTTGCTACCTCACATTAAGAAAAAAATGCGTTACGAGCATTTCTCTACGCCTCAACAAGCCGTTGGTGCTTTCAAAAACATGGTTAGGGAGGTACAAACTTTAAAGTAAAGGAAGCTGGAGTTAAACAAAGGACCGTACTTCATCTGAAAGAAACTCACACATAAAATTCAACACCAGATCCGAACATGGCCGGGTACTATTGCAATTTTGTATATTTCGGGGAAACGACTTATTTTCCAAAACAACGAGGTGTAAAAAAATAATAAATTTTAAATTCTGATATCCTGGAGTGAAATATAAAAGTAACATTTATAATTCCTTTCGAAGAATCGACCAAATCTATTTTCACTCCCTATTCAAAAATTCAAAACTTAAAGCCTCCCACTTACCTGGCTGAAGTGTAGGCATTGCTGGACTTTGAAACCTGATCCTGCATGGCAAACATCTTGGACTTGGTATCTTCTAGTTCCTGCTGCATTTCCATTGTTTCTTGCGTGTGCATATCTTCGATCTCCAACAAATGTTCACGTAGACGTTCCAAATCCTTGCGTATCGCAGCATTTTGCTCGACAACCTCAGCTTTTTCCTGCTGCACTAGCTTTTGATTCGTCTGTTCGGTTAGAAGATTAGTAGTGAGTATATCGGATTTTTCTTTGAGGAAATTAATTTGGTCATGTTGCTTTTCTAGCTCTTTCTTGAGCGAGTTAAGATTTGACTCTAGCTCGGGACATTTGCCGCAAGATGTAACGGCACTCGTAGCACTGGCCAATTGTTCTTGTAATTGCTGTATGATGGGTTGCATACGTTGAATTTCCATGTAGTACTGCATATTTTCGCCATGTTTCTGCTGCAGAGCTTTGATCATTTCCTGCTTCTCGAAGTTGAGAGAATCGATAGATTTTATCAGATCTGCGCTGGCGAGCAGCTCGGCTTCAAGTTGTGCAATGCGCGCAATAGACTCGTCGCTGCTCTTTGGCGGCAGTGCTGCAAGCTCTGTAGACTGATCTTCAAAGCGCATTTTAAGTTGTTCATATTCACTTTCAAGGGTTTTGTAGGACGTTTGTAGAGCTTTGAAGTCATCGGTGCTGCAAGTTGCTTGTGTGAGTAAAGCTTCCAGTTCGGTTTTTAAGCTTTCTTCACTCTCACGATAAGCTTGCACTTCAGATCTTAACGCACTCGTCTGCTGTTGAAGTGCGGAGTTTTCGGTTTGTAGTGCTTGAAGCTCTTGTTGAAGCTTGTTCAACTCTTCTGTTGAGGACTTCATGTCATTGAATTCTGTCTTCAAGCTTTCTGCTATAATATCTCTGGCAAGCAGCTCTTGCTGCAATTCTTGCAACTTGAGCTCACTCAGCTCTTTGCGCTCAGTAAGCTCCTGACACTGCCTTGAAAGCTCTGCATTCTTCTCCTCTTCTTGTCGTTTAAGCTCTGATAAAGCTTTTTCGTTCCTTTCAAATTCTTCTTTCGTTCTGTTGGCAGCAACTTCCTGCTCTCTGAGTGTGCGCTCCAGCTCATCACGTTTCTTGTTCGCATCCAAAAGTGAAGCTTTTTGTGCTTGCATTGCCGCAACAAGATCAGCATGATCTTTACTGAGACGCTCGAGCTGACTCTCTAGACTGCTACATTTGCTCTCGGTATCTTGCAGCTCCAAGCTTACTTCGCTGCTCTTCTGTTCAGCTGATTTCCACTCGTTGAACTCAAACTGGAGATTGCACTTTTCTAGCTCGAGCGTTTCTAGTTGTAGCTTGTAGTCGTCAATATTTTTTTTCAGACTCTCGTTGCTGTACTGAGTCTCGCGTAGTTTCTCCAAAATTTCGAGTTTCTCTCGCTCTAGCTCTTCGATTTTCTCATTAAGCTCGGCGTATTCCTCCTCCAAGGTACGATTCAATTTTGTGCACTCTTCCAGCTGTGTCTCCAGCTGCAACATGTTCTCCTCGTTATTCTCCGATATAGTCTCCAGCTTATTACGCTTGTAATTCTCAAGCTCATTGAGTAGAATCTCGTTATTCTTCATCAATTCATCGCACTGTAGAATATACTGAGAGATATCCGCCTCAAGAGTCTTCTTCTCGTGATCCCACACCAGCTTGTTGTCGCGTAGATCTAGCAGATCTTCAGACATACGCGATAGACTCTTTTCCATTGAGTCCACTTGCCAGAGACGATCTCGCAAGGCTTTGTAAGTCTTTTCAGCCCACTCGCTATCGCCAGCAGCCCCTTCGTGCTCCTTGCTCAAGTCCTGCTTGAAGTAATCTGCCAAAAGCTCGCGTAGCTTTTCATAGTCGAACGGTTCATCGAGTTCTTCGTCTGCATCCAAATCGGTGACACGTTTTTCTTCCGCAATCACCTGCGAAAACTTGGCCTGTGCTATAGCATCAAGTTCCAAACGCATGCTTTCATTGTCCTCTGCCAGAGCTTTGAGCTTTTCCTCCAACTCGGCACTGTTGTTGACCGTCTCTGTTTCCGCTTCAGCATTCAACTTCAACTGTTGATTCTCGTAATTCAATGTTTGCAACTTTTGCTCCAACTCTTGAACGCGTTCTTTGGCGATGCGCAGAGCTTCAGACTCCAACTGCAGCGTCTCTTTTTCTTGTTCGGAAATAAGCAGGCGCTTCTCGAGCTCGCTGGATTTTTCAAGCAGCGCTTTTAACTTGGCAATTTCCAGCTCGATATTTTTCTTTTCCTCCCCGAGTATTTTAAGCTTCTCATTGGCTATAACAGCTTCTGAGGCGTGTTCTTTGAGCTGCTCGTTCTTTTCACGCTGCTCCTTCAGCTCCACTTGAAGCTCAGAAAGGGCTAAATTCTTGGCTTTAAGCTCTGCTGCTAGCTCTTCCAGCTTTTGGTGGTGTTCCTTGATCATGTTCTCGGCAAGCTCCTTCTCCGCATCCATCTGCAAGCTGTGCTCGGACAATCTATATTCCAATTGCACAATTTTATCTTTCAGCTCTTCTTTGGAAGGCGGCGTTGTTGGTTCCGAAGAACTATTATCGCCCTCACCACGAACTACTATGAATTCGTCATCGCTCTGTTTGCTCGATGATCCGGTTGTGGATGACTCAGAATTCTTCTTCTCCTTGCTCATGCGTAGCTCTTCTACTACTTTGCTCAATTCTTCCAACTTCTCTTGTAGCTCGTTGCGCTCTTCTAGCGCCAGTTCACTCGACTTATTCGTATCCTTGATACGCTGTATCAACTCCATGTTATCCTTGTCTTTCTTTTCCAACAGCACCTGCAGATCAGCCAATTCTGACATGGATGTTTTTAGCTCGGTTTCGTAATCATCGTTTTTCTGCAACATTTGCGCATTTTGCACTTTGACAACCTGCAGTTCTTTCTCTAAGGACTCACATTGTTTTTTCAAGTGTCCCAATTCTAACTCGCCGTTAATAAACTTGTCGGCATGTTCTTTCTTAAGAGCCGTATAGTCCTTGGTGACAGCGCTAAGTTCGATCTGCATTTCGGTCTTGAGCTCCAGCATCTTTTGTATCGCCTGATTGTTTTGCGTATCCAGTTCGTCTAGTGCTATATTCAGCTGTTTGTTTTCCTCTTCCAGCTGTTGCACTCGTTTCTGCAGCTCTGCGGTGTGCTCGGGTGAATAGCGTTGCGTTCTCTTTGTTTTTTCAGTGGCTCCTCGGCCCAGCGGTACCTCCTCCAGTGTGATGTTGACCATTTCGCCACCATTGCCACTCGACGTTTCTGAGCTATGATCATTGTCGGATTTGACATTTTCCGGTTCCCAGCACCAGCTGTCTTCAAGCGTAACACTTTGTTCAGGCTGAAATGAAAAGAGAAGAAATAAAGATAAGTTCAATTTATGGAAGATATGAATTGAGTAAGTAACTTCACCGAATTTTTTTAAGAAATACAGGGTAAGAGTAAGGTATGTACTCAATTTTTTCTTCTTTAACATTTTACAGAGTACATTTTTATCATTTTATTTTCTCTCGACATAAACTCTTGAAATACTTTTGAGAGAGCAAAAATAAAAGTTAATGTCCTTTCAACCCTCCTTAAGACCTTCGACTTTTTTCCCAAATTTGTGAAAAGCAACTCTATAAATCTCTAGTGGTATCATTTTTGTCTCGATTCTCAGTTATTGATTTTTCTCAAAAATCCTTTTACGGAAGTTATAAGAAGCTATAACCTCTATACTGTCGTCATAAGGAAGAGTGCGGCATCTAGCATGAAAATAAAAATCAGTTTTATTGCTTTTTCTTAAACATATTGCTTTCATCTTCAAGAAAATAAAATAAAAATTACGAATTCTTTGCTCAATTGCTAAATATTTTAACCTCACAAATTAAAGCAATCATTAAAGCAAAAAAGCGGCATCTACACTGACTGTTCCACAAATTTTCTTCTTTAACATTCCACATTTTTACAGAGTATATTTCTTTAATTTTTTTTCCCCCCGATATAATCTCTACAAATAATTTGAGAGCAAAAATTAAACTTAATGTAATTTCAAGCCTTCTTAAGACCTTCGACTTTTTTCCCAAATTTGTGAAAAGCAACTCTATAAATCTCTAGCGGTATCATTTTTGTCTCGATTCTCAGTTATTGATTTTTCTCAAAAATCCTTTTACGGAAGTTATGAGAAGCTATAACCCCTATAGAGCTTCGAAAAAAAAATCTAAGCCACTGTAACTAAGCTTTCAAATGTTTATTAATTTTTATGAATGGATTTTTGCAACTACAATTTGCAACTATTTCCAAAAATTACATCACTATACTTTTTAAGGCTTCATGAGTTCGTAGCTTGTTTAATTTTACTTATCGAAATCTTTTGGAAGTTTTACAGAAACTATTTTAAGGAATAAACACTATCACCTTTATTAACCCTAGAGTTGTTTTTAAAGAAGCTACAATTTCCATAGGCATAAAGCGATTCTGCTTCGATGCTTTTTCTGCATATAGTTGGGAACGTATGTGGACTCTTCGATGCCAATTTTACGCACCTCGAGATCCGTGGTTCAAATCCCATCTGACAAAGAAATTTTTTCGTTTAGATAATTAGGAAATTAGGTCTTTTGAATTGCAGAAGACATAGAGAGATAACAACCGATCAGAAAAATTAATTTCAATTGAAAATCTCTTCTTTGTCAGCTAAGTTTCGAACCTGCTCTTGAATTGCCATCGAGTGGTTCACGTACTTTTTAAAGCACTTAGCCACGGCCGCCACGAGAAAAGGTTCAAACGAAGGCTGCCTTTTAAGTCTTGCGCCGAACAATGAAAAAAACAGTGGTTAATCAGTGAAAATGTTTTTATTGTATTTCAAAGTATTCTCCGAGACACATTTGCATTCGTTTGAACCAAATTTGAAAACCGTTTTGCAACTCAAAAGTTGATATCTCCGAAACTAGGTTTTTAAAGGCCTCAACGGCCTGTTCGGAGGTAGAAAAACGATCGCCGTTTTGTTTTTAATGCCAGGGAGCAAGAAGAAGTCATGGAGTTCCAAGTCGGGAGTGTTAGGCGGATGAGCCATCAATTTGAATGCTAAATGATCCACGACCCATATTTTGAGTGCTCAAAATAGGGCCTTTTGTTTGAGCTGATGTGTAGGAACTCGCATTGTCGTGGTGGAAGATGATCTTCCTTGGGTGGTTAGTTTTGCTGAATTCTCCGAAGACTTCCGGCAAACAAATGCTTGTGTACCATTTAGTACTAGTATCGCCTGTCGTCGAAATTCGACCATACCAATATCGATTTTTCTGTTGTTTTTTTATTTTGATTGAAAGACGCTCGGTAAAGTTAAAAAGAAGTTGGTTGTATCGTGGACACATCGGTAGGTTTTGAAGTGACAGTGTATCTTTATTATTATCTTTATTCTTGTCCCTATCCCTTCATTAGTTCTAAAACTTGTTTTCATTCATATTCTTATTCTTATATTTGTTCTAATAATTGACCTATTTCCAGTCCAAGTTCTTGTTTTAATCCATGTCCAAATTCCTGACCTTATCGTTATCCTTATCCCATTTCCTTTCTAAAGCTTTGTTCTTATGGCGTCAAAATTTCTGTTCTATTTATTGTTCTTATACTCTTCCTAATCTTGTCCCAAACATTGTTGTAGCTATGTCCCAATCCTTGTCCTTACCTTTGTCTCAGTCCTTGTGGAAGTCATCCTGTTCTAATCCTTGTTATAATCCTTGTTGTAAAACTTTTCCTTATTTTAATTTTAATATAATTTACATTTTTTTTTTATATTTTTACTTTGTTTTTTTGCTTCTGCATTTGGTGCATTTTGGTTATTTTAAAGAGTTCCCTGAGAGACAATGTGATGCAGTTAATTAAAAAAAAATTTTCCTAATAAGGACGTAGAACCACTTTTTATTGTTGTTAATTATCGTAGCTCTATAATTTTTGTTTTTCACATTTATCGTGCCCCAAATAATAATTCTATGCCACTCCGTTGAATGATTAATGAATTTTGGCTCTTTTCGCGATCTCATGACGACATGAATATTTTATCTATTTTTGCCATGAGGCTATCGAAGAGAGAGAAATTAACAAAAAGCAACACGAACAATGCTAACAGCTCTGTTAAAGTGTCTGAGTCAATCTCGCGTTCTACTCTTCCTCATGTACGCTACAGCAACGATGTTTAGCAGAGCTGGATCGCTATGTATTTTGTTGTTGTTTTGCTATGGAGCAAGAAAGAGCAAAAGATAAAGCTGTATTGATGCCTTTTCTTTCTCTATCGCCTTCTGCTCCAAATTGTGTGGCATTATTTGTTGTTGTTTTTTTTATGTGGGGAGAAAGTATTTTTAATTTTACTTTTCAAATGATATAAGTTTCATTAAAATGTGTTGTCTATAACTTGAAAAAAGGGGGTTCAAGTTTTATGTTAGCGTATTAATATATAAGATTTACAGTTCTCTGTTGCTCAGGAGGTACAGTTGCGACATGACCGGTTTTTCTGAAATAACTGGCAACCACTTGCTTCAATGTGCTCTGTCCGCGGACAACTTTTGTCGGGCTTTACTGACTTTGAAAGAAACAAACAGTGGATTTGTTTCGGGCTCATAAGCGTAGATCCGTGATTTGTCACTTGTGGTGTTTCGTAGACGTGTTTCGAACCACTCCCGCTGTATTTTTCAACATTTTCTTGCACCAATCCACGCAACCTTTTTTTTTTTGAGCAACCGTCAAATTATGAGATATCCAACGGAAAGAAATCTTCCTGACGTCTAAATGCTTATGTAAAATCGCATGTATACTTGTCCCACTAATGCCCAAGGATAACTCCATTTCAAGGTATGTCAAATGGCGGTCTGCTTTCATCAGTTCATGCACAGCATAAATGTTTGTGGGGGCCGTGGCGCAGTGGGTAGAGTGCGTGTCCCATACGCCAGGGAACCCTGGTTCAATTTCCATCTGACACAGAAAGTTTTTTCAATTGAATTAATTTTTCTGTTCGGCCGTCTCTCTGCAGACAATTTCAAACCTCAGAGAGTAAATAATGTAAAGCTTCTTGAGAACATGCACGTTGTCTGTTCGGAGTCGGTATAAAACTAGTAGGTCCAGTTCTCGATCATTTGTGTACAAACATTTAATAATAACACGCACAACACAATTTAATCATAAGAAGTGCGGTCAAAGTCCTTTCAAGGGCTGAAATGGCCAGTTTATTATATATATTTAAAGATGTTTTATGCCACAACAGCCGTTCTTGGACGACCTTCACGAAAATGGTATTGGAAAGAACGACAACCACATTCGAACTCTTTGGACCAGCATTTTACGGTCGTTGGGTGTGGTGCTTCATCACCGAAAGCCGAACTAAGTTGATCTTTTCGTACAAAATCATCACCCAAAAATGTTCACGTGTTAATTCAGAATTTTTTGCTGAAACTCCATTCTTGAACCTCGAATGCAAGTTGATCGATGCATTCTTCCTTGTCAATCTACATCGAAAATCGTAAAAAATCAGCACCCGAAAATGTTCACGCGTTAATTCCATTTCAAACCACTATAAACAACACAATAAGCGCACGTACACCAAAACGTTGTGAGTACGTTTATGTTAGTAAATGTCGAATTTTCGAATGGAACTGTCAAAATTCATCTGGCAATGCTTAGTGTTGCAGAGGCGCAAGACTTAAAAAGTAGCCCTCGTAAATGATTGAAAAAAAAATGTTTTGATGCACTTGGTTAAAAATTTGTTTTTTTTTTTTTTTTTTTGTTTTTTCCTTATAGAAGTCATAACGAGTTCGTATAGAAGAAAGTTTTATAATTTGCTTCTTTAAAGCTTGTCGTGAACTTGTCGCGAAAGTACGAAACATGTGTGAGAGCATAAAATCGAAAAAATGTTACCAAAAATTAAACCAAAATTTAGTTTTTACAGGGAATTAGGATAAAGTTGAGTTGTTATCTTTTATAACCATTTATCTAAATGATTGCTGCACAAGTAATATTTATAGAAACGTGTTTTTTTTCACGCCAAAGCAAGTGTAATAGTTGCTAGGCTGCACCACGAACCTTTTAACATAATGCCTGGCTTTTATTATTTCAAAAATGTGTGTGTATTAATTTCATTCTTATCGTTTTTGGCGACGCCATTTTGTTGAAGTCATAGACATAAATTTTTACTACAGAGTGTGTCATAAAGTTAATTAAGGTGTAAGTTATGTGAGTATGTACACAACGGTGTTGCGTTGCAACTTTAGTTTCATTGTGGAATTTATAGCAAACGAAAAAAAACAAGTGTCGTAGAGTGTTAGAAGTTAATAAGAAAAACATTAAAATGCGTTTCTATTTTTTTTTTAAATTTGTTCGTTAAAGCTTCGTTAATAGCAGGCATAAATTTGTAAAATAAAAATTACTGAAGCTTAGCAAAAAAAAAACTATGAGGGAAAAACTCAAGTTATTGCAAAATGTTTTTATGTTAGGCCAAAGGAGCCACGCACACACACACATAAACACACACACGCCCGAAGAATTGCAATCAGTGCAACGCCCCAGCAGCAACTTTGTGACCTGGTTAGTTTTAATGGTTGTTAATGTTGTTGTTGTTGTTTTTTATTCTCCGTGCATGCAACCAACAATATTTGTTGATGTCGCATAATTAATTTGCACAAACATCATTTTGCTGTTGCTGCTGCTGCTGCTGCTAGAAATGCTGGCTCAAATTTAAGCGCTGTTTAGAAATAAAAAAGCAACAACAACAAGAACAAAAATGTAGAATTAGAGAAAACCAATGCTTAGGCACGTTACGGCGCTTAAAGTTCGACGTACAGTTGTTGGAGGCCCTCATAACTGCCAACATAAGCTATTTATTCTGCACAATGGCCTATGACGGACCAAATTATTTTTTTATGATTGTTGCTGTTGTGGCTGTTGTTCTCGGTTAGCCATCAAAATGTTTGTGTCGCTTGAATGGTTTTGTGTTAACTAGCATCATCGTAGAAACAGCAACAACCACAACAACATGAGAAATTGTCGCATTGCTTGAAACGCGCATGTGCAGCTGAGCTGCATCAAATTTCTACTTAAACAAAACTAAAAATTTATTTCTTATTTAAAAACTCAAGGCATGGCGGCGGTCACAGCTGTTTTCCCCGCATTTAAATTAAAGTCGTTTTTTTTTCGTAAAATTTTTCCACTTGTGTCTATGCATTTATCAGCAAAATAAAAACAAAAAAAATTTAAAAAAAACTTACTTTAAATAAGTAATTATTTTTTATACGTAAAAAGGAGCAAAGTGAAAAAAATATGGCAACTCTTAACTATTCAAAGTTTATTTTATGAGCCATGTTTATTTGTTTTCTAATCTCGCTCATATTGTTAGCAACAAATGCAAAATTATGCCAAAACATGTTCCCAAATCAGCCAGCGAGTGAACAAAAAATATTTGCATAGATAGATAAGAGTTGAACGAAAACAGTTTTATTTTATAACTTTGTTTTCGCCCGACATGGCAATACCTTCAATTCGTCTCATTAAAACTTTTAGTTTGAATAATTATGATGTTATATTTATTTTTTTTTTTCCTGACAACTTTTAATATTCAAACCATGTTTCCCGTGAAAAATGAGAAAAATGATAACATCAAATGAGCTCTCCAAGGAAAGAAAAAAGACTATAAAAGTTATATTCTGATGCAAAAAGAGCATTTTATTTCTCAACGTCAATGGAGACACACTTCAATGCACATTTGTCCATTTCAATGAAGACACATTTAGATCTATTCTTTAAAAAAAAAAAAAAAATAAACGACTGGCCATTTCAGCCCTTGAAAGGACTTTGACCTAGCTTCTTATGGTCTATTCTTTAAGTCCGGCGTTTTTCCAATTTTTTTTTTTATCTATTATTTTCACCAAGTTTTCCAAGGCATTGCATGGAATTGTTTCTAAGTATAGGTGGTATGATAAAAGCTATGGTATGATAGAAAAGACTAATTTTTTGACCTTATGTCATCGTTGGGATACAATGGAAGCAGCTCCCGTAACGAAACTACAAATTCGTTACATGGAATTCATGGAACACAATCATGGAGCAATTTCTGATTATAGGTGCTACAGTAAAAATATTATAAGCCAAAAAAGGCAACCTCACAGCAAAAATAAAAAATATAAAAATGCATAACGTCCTGAGACCGCGAAGAGAACTGCTTCAAGATCGAAAATACAACAATCATGCAACGGCGTTTCATGAAATTATAACTAAGTGAGTAGATGCGACATTGCAAATGGTATAAAACAAAAATGAAGAATTTATACTTGACTAGCTATTTCCTGGCGCGCGTTGCTGCAGCCTGCAACTATATGGATACATAATAAGTATATTTAAAGCTTTTCTTACTCATAGTTTGTCACCACTTTCATTTTTTACTGCCCGTTACAGTTTCTCAGTAGCAGGACATCAACTCCATTTTGAGTTTGTATGTAAGAACTGTTACTTTTACTTCCAAAACTATGTGATATTACAAATTTTAATTGTATGGGCGTATCCACATCCCCTTATAAAATGCTCATCCCAGTTTTCTAGTAGATAGACATTATACTACAGTTGCCAACCAGAGATCTGCAACAAGTCAATTGAAAATCAAGTAACTTGAAAATAATCAAGTTTCGACTTGATTTGTAGAAACTTGATATGTTTCTACCCTACAAGCCTCGACTTGCTTCTGAAAAACGAATCATAAGTCAGACTTGATTCTATTTTGTTTCTACCCTACATTAATTGGTAGAAAAAGCCAAGCTTTCTACTTTTCAAGTCTGTTTTCAAGTCTATGCGACTGCGCTGCCGCAGAAAGCCACTGACGAGCGTCTACTTATACTTTTCTATACAAAGCGACAAAATAAAAAAGAAACAACAACAACAACAACAACAACAACAATAAAAAACAAAGAAACATACTTCAATCCAATGTTTTAAAGCAGTGTCGACCGCGTAGTACACACGAGTCTTTTTGCGTATACACGAAAGAGTAAATGCGACAAAAGCTATTGTTGTGGTCGACACTTCCTTAAAGTTAAAATTTTTTCTCAACTCGAGAAACGAAGTTTGCATTGACGACACGAAGTTAATTCCACGAACTTCGTAAACAGACTTGAAAATAAACGATTTGTAGGCAAAATAATTGCTTTTTCCCTACATTTCAAGTTTCTACATTTCAAGGTTCCTACATTTGGCGACTTGATTTTTGCTGCCTATGATTCGCGCAAACTTGTTGTTGGCCTGCCTCGACTTGCAGTGAGTTGAAAAATTAAAGGAACTTGAAACAACAAATGAATCCATTCATGCAGATCTCTGTTGGCAACAATAAGCATACAAAATAAATTACCAAATTGCAGCCTAATACGTTGTGGGCGGTAAAAGGGGGTGTGGCAACCTATGTCTAGTACAGTTGCCGACAGCTAGCCAACAAAATTAATTATCCAATTTTAGTATAATACCACCAAAATCTTGATATATAGAATTTTTATTGATTTGTGGGCGGTAAAAAGGGGGTGTGGCAACCCAGTTTTAGTACAGCTGCCGACAGTGAGCAAATTACAAACTACATTAGAAACTAAATTAGAAACTAAATTATACTCCCTTGTCCAATGCTTACTCAATTTTGATCGAAGGACGCGACTAAATAGTTCGCTCTTACCAAGTTTCAGCGATGTGTGACTTATAGCTTGAAAGTTATAACGAAAATTTGGTCTGCTGAAAAGTGCCACGCCCCACGTCCAACGCCCATCAAATTTTACCTGTGGAACGGCACTGGTAAATTGAGGTAGAACACCGAATTCCGATGCTAGTCGACCTATAATTTCAAAGCTATTTGCTACCGTAGATTTGGGTTATATGGGAGGGGCCACGCCCCCCTATCCAATGTTCCGTGAATTTTTTCCAAAACCTTCGCGTAACAGTTACAAACAAACTCACAGAGGGAAGTATCCAATGTGGTCCAGTCGTTTTTAAGTTTTAAGCATCCGAACAAATCAAGAATCATTTTCAGCTCTATCTATATTTATACCAATACTATTATATAAAATTAAAGAGAACATTTTTTGTTGCCATTAAACTTCAAAAGTACTGGTCCAATTTTTATGAAATAAGTTTTAAAATAACACATTTTTGCTGCAGAAGGATATAGTCGTATTTTCTTTACGAAATTTTTAAGAAATTTTTTTAAGAAATCATCCACAATGCCAATCGTTCGCCTTTCATGCATTTGATCTCCTAGAGCTTCAATAAACTCCATGTTGCTCTCTATTCTCTCTTTGTTTTCGCAAGCATAACACATCAAAAAAAACAAACAAATACATACTTTGCTGAGCTTAAACAAAAAAAAATAAATGACTTCACCACACCAATTCCCAATTGGATTATAATATGTTGTATTTAGATTCGATGTGGTGAATTAATCCAACACAGTTTTGTTAAAAGAGGATTACTGACCACCTTTAGCACGTTCAGAAATTTTTTTATATGGAGATTTTGCGCTCTATCTCTCTACAATATCAATGAGACTCAGTGCAACTTGATGTATAGTATAAATTATGTATGTAAACTGCTGCTTACTTTTTACTTTTATAGAAGTAGCATTGTGTGATTCAATAAGTTTTTTTATAAATTGATAAAGATAAACTATAAATGAAGAGAAAACGTTTATTGCGAAACCGCGGACCACTATGGTCTTCTAGTTTGAATTATAAAAAAATACAAAACGCACTTGGGTCAGTTTTTCGCTCAGAAACAGATGAAATAATGGCTTTAGCTCAAGAATAGCAAAAGGTTATCGATCAAAACGGCATATACAAGGTGGCGTAAAAGTAATCCTCCTATCAGAAAATGCTATAAATTTTGCGATTGGCCCCTAATGTCAGTTCTGTTTTGACATTTGTGTAGTAAACACATGCGAAATACACGTTAATAAACAATGTTACGCTACACTGCTCCAGAACGCGGAATATTGCTGACTATTTATTTGACCAAAAATCGGTCGGTGACTTTGGCACAACGTGAATTTCGCCGCAGATTTCCTGGCCGTCCAACGCCTACTGGTGAAACACTGCGACGTTTAGCCGCTCGCCTCGAAGAGACTGGCACAACACGAGATGCTGCCAGGCGTGGCAGACCCCGGAGTAGCCGTTCTGCAGAGAATATTGCTGCTGTAGCCGAGGATGTCATGGAAGCGCCGTCGACATCGACCAGACGACGTGCCACGCAAATGGGTATCAGTCGACGGTCTTTACAGCGAATTTTAGTACAAGATTTGAAGATGTTCAAATCAAAGTACAAAGTCCAGACGGTGCATCAGCTGTTAGCTGCTGACCGTCAATCGCGTCTAACATACGCTCAAGCCATCCTTAATCACCACCAAGAGGAAGATGATTAATCATCAAAAATAATCATGAGTGATGAGGCCCATTTCCATCTTAGCAGGTACGTAAATAAGCAAAATTTACACTTCTGGGGCACTGAAAATCCGCGTGTAACCCACGAAGAGCCATTACACCCGCTCAAAGTCACTGTATGGTGTGCTGTTTTCGCTGGAGGAGTCATCGGACCTTTTTTTCTTCGAAGACGTCGCGGGCCAAACGGTTACTGTGAATGGTGAGCGCTACAGAGCAATGATCAACGAGCTCTTTTTGTCGCAACTTGATGAATTGGGATTGGAAAACATGTGGTTCCAACAGGACGGTGCAACGGCACACACTGCACGTGCCACAACCGATATGCTGAAGGATGCATTTCCCGGGCGCCTAATCTCTCGATTTAGCGATTTGCACTGGCCAGAAAGATCGCCTGATTTGACCGCTCCAGACTTCTTTTTGTGGGTCTTTTTGAAGTCATGGGTTTATGTCAACAAGCCTCAGACTCTTGCAGCTCTTAAAGACAATATCCGTCAAGAATGTGAGGACCTATCGCCGGAAGTTTTGGCCGAAGTGATGGAAAATGCCATAAAAAGGGCTCAAATGACAATCAACTCTGGCGGCGGCCATTTACATGACATCATATTCTCGACTTGATGTAAAAAAAATTAAAAGACCAAATAAAAATAATCCACAAGAAGAATCAAAGTTTATCATTTTTTTTTTAAATTACAGCCAAAAAACATCGGAAGGTTATTTTTGCGCCACCTTGTATTTGGTTTTTAATAAAGCTCGTTTCAAATATAAGAAGAGTGTTTCTTTTTTTGTCAAATTTGTTACTGAACTTTTTCGAAAGCCCAAATCGGACTGTAAATGCCGAAGATATGAGGAAAAACTTCGGTCGATCAAAAAAAAAAAAAACAAAAGTCGAAATTTTCTTTCAAAAATGCTTCAGATAAGATGGTGAGCAGCGTCATTTTTTTCGATACGGTCTAATGTACAACCAACTTATTTTGTTTTACAAATATTCGAAATTTTTATAAAAAACAAGAACACAAATCGAAGGTTCTGTCTGCAAAATCGACTCACAAGATAGGCCGACAAATTAATGGGTCATGCAAATAGATTTTTTTTTTTTAAGTAGCTAATTGACAGAAATTGGGAAGTTTGAGCGGGCATTGCCAACTTAATTGGCTTAAATTCAATGTTTGCATAAGAACTTAACTTGTAAGCCGAGTGAATAGTGATCAGAGAAGAAAAGCAACGGTACAGAAATCAGAAATGTAAACACAATACTTTTCAATAATATTTGAAAAAAATTATGTAGGCTACACTGTGCGTGTAAGAGAAAATCTAAAAAAATTACAACAATAATAACAACAAAAACAAATGCAACAACTTAAAACAGCGTAATAAATGGTTCGCAATTAATTTCAAGTTAATAAATATTGATAAATAATGCAAAAAGTGTTGTTGAATCCATAAATTTAAACACTCTATGGGCGACTAAACAATTAATAAGCTTAGCTTTATAAGCTTAGCTTTACAAATATAAATGTTATTAAAAAAAATTATTGTAAAAAATTGTATTTGCAATTCACAAAAAAAAAAGAAAAAATTAAAAAAACCGCATAGTAAAAATAACTCTCAGTGTTGACTGCATTGCCACAATTTTAAGTTATTAACAACAACAACAACAACTAGTTAAAGTCAGCAAGTTAATGTTTTTAGCCATGAGTTGATAATAAACCGCACGAGCAAAATAAAATGTCATAATTTTTGCTTTTGTCGTTTTTGTCAACGACACACGCTAATCTTGGTAGAAAAATTGCTGAGAGCTCATTTTTCTGCTATTGTTTAAAGGTTTTTTATAATTTGTTATTTTTTTTTTTTTTTTTTATTTAATTTGTTGCGTGTCAAGCTAGTTGCTTGAAGTTTATTTTTAAAGGGCGTTTTTTATAAATGGGGGCAAACGTTTGATCAATGCTAGGTCTGTTAATTGCAAATTTCTATAAATTGTTTATAATCAAAATCAACTAAAAATCAATTTAAAAGATTTAATTAAATAATGAAGTAAATATTTAAAAATTACACGGTTGTAAAATTTTTGCAAGCGATAGTACACAAATGCAACGAGCTCGTGACCCAACCCACTGGACCCACTGAAAGTTTTGCGCACGTTTTCGTATTGAAATTTTTTTTTAATTTTGCACTTGGAGTTTTCTTCAGATAAAATGGTAAAAAAAGCAGTTATTTCTCGATTTTGTTTTTAACCAAAATTTAAAGTTCGTGAACGGCGGCGTTTGTTAAATAATCATAAAATATTCGAAAAAGAAACTTTTTCGAAGCTTTCCATATAAATCGAAAATAATAATTTTTCAATTTATTTGAGACTAGCGATAACCGGCGCGCGTTGTTGCACCCGGCAAGTATAGTATTGGTCCCTTAGTCGGACACCACTCCCATGTTCCACTGCCCGTTACAGTTTCCCAGTAGCAGAACATCCCTCCTAGGTGGCAATTCCATTATGAGTTTCAATGTCCTGTGATTTTAACTTCCATAGCTATTCTGTATAGAAAATCGGGCCACACCCCCTTTTCCAATACATGTACCAGTTTTCAAGTAGAAAGACTTTGGCAATTAGTAACTCCATACTGAGTTTTATTGTCATGCGACGTTTAGTTCCAAAGCTATTCAATATCAAAAATTTGGCTTGTGTGGTCGAAGCCATAACCCCTTTTCCTATACCCGGCCCAGTTCTCTTGTAGAAATACATTCTCCATTCTGAGTTTCAATGTTATGTGACTTCTACTTCCAAAGCTATTCGATACCTAAATTTGAATTGTATCGGCAGTGCCCATGCCCACTTGTCAAATGGTCACTCAATTTTGCCAGTCAAAGTATACAACTAAATAGTACGTTTTTACCGAGTTAAATTGATATGTGACTTATAGTTCGAGAGTTATATCTTAAATTTGGGCTGCTGAAAAAGTCCAAACCACACCCCTCGTCCAACGCCCATAAATTTTCACCAGTGGAACGGCACGTGAAAATTTCAATCGAATATCAAATTTCGATGCTGTATGACCTATAATTCCAAAAATATTCGATATCACACATTCAAAGAAGGAAGTATCCAATTTGGTACAGTCGTTTTCAAGTTTTAAGCAACCGAACAAACCAAAATAGATAAAAATATAGATAGATATACATATTTAAAAGAGGGGGAACCCCCAGCATATTTGTATAGCTCTGCCCCCATTTTTAGTACTGTTACCAAGAGTGACCATATGAACTAAAGTACTACATTTTAGTCTGATAAGACCAAAACCGTCTGAAATATAAAATTTTTATTAATTTGTGGGCGGTAAAAGGAGGTGTGGCAAAAATGTACAAACCATGCTACGGGCAATAAGAACACAACAAAGAAAACCTCAAGCAAATCGGACGCTCCTTTCTTGAGTTATGGAATTACAAACACAAATCACGACTTTTTTATATATATATATCTATATATAGATATGGGATAATGTTTAAAATGCCATATCTCCGGAACCAATGGGCGAATTTCGTGCAAACTTTCCCAAAGTACCCTGAAATTTTGGTTGAAATCGGTCGACCCGTTTCCGCAGTAAGTGGTGACATAAAAATGTACACTACTTTTTATATAAAAAGATTTCATATTTACAACTATAAACTAATGCGCACATACTGTTCCAGCTATAAACAATATAAGGTATTCTGCTATTCCTGGTTAGCTAATATGGATTAATTACTTTCATCAAATTAGCAGACCCATTATTTTGTCGTAGCCGTACTCCCCATCGTCTGCAACGCACTTATGCCAGCGCTTGATCCAATCCTCGAACATTTTTTATATTCGGTTTGCGGTATGGCCATCAGAGCCATCTTCGATTTTTCCATGATCTCATCTTGGGTGCTGAAATGCGTTCCGCAGAGCGGTTTCTTGAGTTGACCGAATAGGAAGAAGTCGCAGGGAGCAACATCAGGTGAGTTCGGTGGCTGTTGAATGGTATTCGTTTCGTTTTTAGCCAAATATTCACGGAAAGCGATGGTATTGTGCGACGGTGCGTTATCGTGGTGCAAGATCCACGAGTTGTTTGCCCACAAGACCGGTATTTTTTGGCGAATTGCTTGACGCAAACGTCTCATAACGCCAAAATAATACTCCTTATTGACTGTTTGGCCTTGTGGAAGGCATTCATTATACACAACACCCTTATAATCCATGAAAACTGTGAACATCGTCTTCTTTTCCGGCTTAAAACGACGTAGTTTTTTCGGTCGTAGCTCATTCGGTGCACGCCATTCACTCGCTTGATGTCTGGATTGCGTGTCATACTCATAAATCCACGTCTCGTCTCCAAAAATTATCCGTTTGATCAATGTTAGGTTGGATTCGGCCTTGGAAATCATGTCTTTTGCGACGTCACCGCGATCCCTTTTTTGCATGAAATTCAGGTCTTTCGGCACCAGCTTTGCAGCGACACGTCTGAGGCCTTTATCATTAACCAAAATGTCTCGAAGGGATCCAAAAGCAATGCTCGACTTCTCTGCCATCTCTCTTATGGTCAATTTGCGGTTTACGGTCATCCATTCTTTGATTTTGTTGATGTTTTCGTCGGTTTTCGATGTCGATGGCCTGCCACTGCGTTCATCATTGTTCACGGACTCACGGCCACTTCTCAAACGTTCGTGCCACTGATAAACGACTGTTTTCTTCAGAGTATCTTTGGCGAAACACTTTTCTAACATTTGCAATGTCGTCGCGCCATTGAAACCGTTTTTAACTTTTCACGCAAAATTTAATACAAACTCGTTGTTGCGAATCCAATTTCATTTTTAAAATTGTACAAAATCGAAAACACGCACAATCGCAGATGTACTCAATACGGCGTCAAGCTATCAACTTGAAAATTTCATAGAATGTCAGTGATAGATGTGGCCACCTAAAAAAAAAGGGAACTCAAATCGAGTGACTAAGAGCGATACACGGTGGTAATTCCGGGACCTTTTTGATCAAGGTGGTATTGAGATCTATTTATAAAGGGCGTATTAACAAGAGGTGTAGGGTTGCAAAGGAGTAATATTTATCAGCTAAGTCGCTTGGTAGTTTTGAAAGATTTTGTGTTCCATACATAATTCATATGTATCTTCCTTACAATCCAATACAAATTTAAGATACATCGAAATAATTGGTGGTTTTGTTAAAAAAACAAATTCTATACCTCTTGTTGAAACATCGTTTACAAGAGTTAAAGAGCTGTCAAAAATATAATGACGCTGCTGCCCTTTCATTTTTTACTCGTTTGCGAACAAAACACAAGTTCGCTTTTCAAAAAGTTTTTAATAGAAATTTTTTTTTTTCAAAATACAAAGGTTATTATTTTTTTCGTTCTTTAATGAACGAGGCATTTAGGTCTCTCGAGTGATTAAAAAATAATTCATTTTCAAATACCAAAAACTAATTTTGCCTTCAAAAAGGTTCATAAATAATTAAAAAAAAAAAAGTAAGTAGTGTATTGGCCGAACTTTGGCCGAAGTTAAAATACCCCAACAATCGTGAGCAATATATTTGATATCTAAGAATGTAAAGGTTTTTTATTTTGATGACGTCAGTGGGTCCGTGGTTTTCAATCAATTTTAACAAATCTCACTAACAAGGAAAGGTCCCCAAGTGTCATACGCCGATTTGAATGGTTTTCGGATATGTGTTAGAGGATGAAATTCTAAGGTTGACGTATTTTTTTATATGTGCTCAATCGAATATTTAGGGTTTCAAAATGGCGTTTCAAAATCAGCAAAAATTTGGTTTTTTTACTATAACTCTGCTATTTACCATAGAAATACATACAAATTTGGTATCAAACAAAAGGTATTAAAAAGACGCAAATAACGGTATCCAATTTGTCTATATATCTATATATAGCTCAATTTTTCTATAAATCCGAAAAGATCGTTAAAAAAATTTTTTTGATACCCATATTGTGTCCCTTATCTGTAAAAACAAACAAAGTGCTAAGTTATAAGTATATTTTAAGAAAACAAAATTCACTACAAAACCTTAAAAATTTAAAAAAATAAAAAAAAGGTAACTTTCTAAATTGTTTGCGCTCAAACATAAATTAATATGGAATAATTTCGTCTACGTGCTACCCATGATATCGACTAAAAACTGTTAAAAATTGCAACAACAAAATTGCAACAACTATTAAATCAACAAATTGGATACCGTTATTTGCGTCTTTTTAATACCTTTCGTTTGATACCAAATTTTTATGTGTTTCTATGGTAAACAGCCGAGTTATGGTAAAAAAACCAAATTTTTGCTGATTTTGAAACGCCATTTTGAAACCCTAAATATTCGATTGAGCACATATAAAAAAATACGTCAACCTTCGAATTTCATCCTCTAACATATATCCGAAAATCATTCAAATCGGCGTCTGACACTTGGGGACCTTTCCTTGTAAGCTCATTGAATGTTTTTATTATCAAAGCCTATGCGTAAAATATCAACTCAAAACATCAATTTTTGTGGAATTTATAAAGGTTTAGGTAATTTGATGACGTTACGCCTGGTAAGGCGTTTTCTTTTCATTCGATGTTAACAAATTTCAAACAAAAAGTATTTGATATCAAAGCTTATGTGCAGAATTTCAAGGGCTTAAGTGATTAATTTTGGTCGAAATTTTAGAGATGACGTACCATTTTGATGACGTCACTTTGTAAGGGCGATAGGCGTGGTTTTTATTCAATTTAACAAATATATCCTGTAGAGTGCGAATTTGGAATCAATGCTTATGTGCAAAGTTTGAAGTGTTTAGATACATTTTTATGGAATTTTTAAAGATTTAACCATTTTGATGACGTCACTTTGTATGGGAGGTAGACATGGTTTTTAACCGATTTTGTTAAATTTCGAACTCAGAGTGCGTCTTTGAAATCAAAGCCCGCCCATTTACAAAATTTCATGAGTTTAGATGAATTCTTGTGCAATTTTTAGAGACTTTTTTGTTTTGATGACGTCACTTTGTATAGAAGGAATTTTATTTCGACAAGTTCAAATTCTGAGTTCGTTTTTGGAATCAAAGCTTATGTGCAAAATTTCAAGTGCTTACATTAATACAAAAATGAATATTTGTGAAATTTTTTCAAGATTTTGCCATTTGGGTGACGTTACATTGCTTGGTAGGAAGGCGTGGTTCTCATCTGATTTTGCCAAAATTCAAACTTTGAGTGCGTATTTTAAATTGCAAGCTTATTTACGAAATTCCAAGTGTTTAAATTAATTTTCGGCAATTTTAATTGATTTTATCATTTTGATGACGTCACTTTGTATGGGAGTAAGCGTGGTTTTTATCCGATTTAGCCTTACTTCAAACTTATAGTGCGTATTAGCATTCAAAGTTTATGTGCAACATTTTAAGTGTGTAAATGAATTTTTATGCAATTTTTACAGTTTTTGCTATTTTGATGACGTGACTTTAAGTGGGAGGAAGGCGAGGTTTGCATTCTATTTCGACAAATTTGAAATTTAGAGTGCGTGTTAAATTCATTTCAAGTGTTAAGATGCATTTTTATACCCCCACGTTTAAAAAACGTAAATGGGGGTATATTAATTTTGTCACTCCGTTTGTAACGCCCATAAGGAGGCGTGGTAGGTATAGAAAAGTATATATATTATTGATCAGCATCACCACCCGAGTCAATTTAGCCATGTCCGTCTGTCGTCACGATTACAGCCGTAATTTTCAAGCTATCATTACGAAATTCAATATTTAAGCTTTTATCTAAAAAATAAAGGTCAAGTTCGAAAATGAGCCAAATCGGATGAAAACCACGCCTACCTCCCATTCAAAGTGCCTTTATCAAAACGGTTAAATCTCTTAGAATTCCACAAAAATTAATATATGGACTTGAAATTTTGCATATGAGCTCCGATATTTAAAATGCACTCTAAGTATGAAATTCAACCAAATCGGATAAAAACCACGCCTACCTCCCATACAAAGTGACTTTATCAAAAAGGTAAAATCTCTTTAAATTCCACAAAAAATAATATATGGACTTGAAATTTTGCATATAAACTTTGATATATAACATGCACTTTGTGTATAAAATTGAACCAAATCGAGTAAAAACCACACCCACCTCCCATACAAAGTGATTTTATAAAAAATGAAAGCGAATATTTTCTGTTAAAACTATGTATAACGAAAATGTTTTTACAAATAAACATTTTATTGACGGCTTAAGACTTTGAATATACTTCGGTTCGGACGTGGGGGTATTTTTACTTTGGCCCAGTCGAAGATCATTTCTTACTAGTTTTTTTTTTGCAATTTTAACCCACTGACCATAAAAACTGAAGATAAATAAACCCGGAAAATAAGACTGATCCATATTTTTTTTTTGTTTTTGTTCAGGCCCATTCATTTCCGCATTCCCCCCATTACTATAAAAAAATTACCGCAATAGCTTTCATCTATCCTGCGCTAGAATTCACGTTCTTGTGTACTTATTTTACGCAAAAATGGGTTAAGAGATTTTATCATTTTGATGACGTCACCTTGTATGGGAAAGGCGTGGTTTTTATTCGTTTCCGTAAAATTTCAAACTCAGAATGCGTTTTTGAAATCAAAGCTTATGTGCAAAATTTCAAGTGTTTTGATTAATTTTTTTGATGAGGCAGTTTTACTGCAAAAATCATGAGATTGCTTAAGTACTGTACATGGTGATCTCCTGAATGATGTCTGACTGCTGAACTGTGTATTGAAATAACTGTTATAGTGATGATTACCCCGTCATCACGGCAGTCATAATATTGATGATGCATTGAAATAAAGAGGCGCAGCAGTTTACTATATAATGAGGTACAATTTACTGCATGGTGATAGCTAGGGTACAATAATGGTGGGGCTGTTGAATGATCCTTAGTAGCTCAGAATGATTATGGTAGAAATAGTGGCGAATAATATGATGTTACAGTCATGTACGATATTGTTGTTTCATTAGTGTTGAAGTGCTATGTCAGGGTAAGACCCTTTAGCCCACAAAACTGTCGTAGGGCTGGCTCTTCGAGGAGTACCGTGCTGGCTGTGGTAGCGAGCAAACATACATTGGTCGTCGTAGAGTTGCACAGTGGTACAAGCGGATGGCAATGCTTCTATATTGTTTGCGATTTAAGATAGTTCTCGATTTTTACCAAGAAATGTGGATTGTAATCAACTAATTCAATCTATAAATTGGTACTGTGGCGTTCCAATGCTGATCTATACATAATATCCATACAGTATATTTATTAAATTAAATATACGAAAGTGTTTGCTGTCGAGTATCCAGTATTAAAACTACTATTATAGGGCGCTGGTCACGTCTGGAGTTATGGAAGTGACACCCAGGAGATGGTCGGATGAATGTTAGTATATGACATTGTCTTCTCATTAACGTCCGGAAGATCTATCTGTTGGGCATCAATTTCTTGAGCCTTCGACTCATAACAGGGACATGTAGTATTAACCCTATCATGCTGTATCACAAAACAAAATTCCCACTCATTTTCTGTGTTGACACTCCACGTTGTGACGATGCAATAACAACTGATTGGTCTGTAACTAAATGCATTTTTTTAACCTTCATTCCATCTTAACGCCTATTTGCTGACTTATCGATTTCTTTTTAATTTTAATTTTTATCGCTCATTTTATAATGCATGCTTTCATAAGTAATTTAACAAGCGCATTAAAAATGGCATTTTTGACTGTATATATTTAAGATAGTTAAATACTTAGCATTTAAATATTTGAAAGAAGCGTGTCATATTTTGTGCAACCATGTCAAAGAATTCATTAAACAATTTGCAAATAGCTGAATAGGCGAAAAATTTCAGCTCAAACACTCACAGACAATTTCAGTGGCAACACATAACAATGAAAGAAACAATTTGTCATCATTTATGTCAAAATGACTGAGACAACGACGGAGCGAAAGAAATTACACAACGCCATACACACATACACGCACACACACACACACGCGCGAGTTACGACACAAGCCAGACGCAACGTCAGCACAATTCAACTAAATACCTGCAATAGCAAATAGTACCTACAATAGCAACAACAACGTCAGCCACGCTTATCCGGCCCAATTTAATAAAACTGCTGAAATGCAGTTCTCACACTTTACTTATCTTTATACTTACTTTGTTCTATATTAATTCTTATTTATGTTGATGTATGTTTATGTTTATGTATTTGTTTTCTTAAGCTTACCTTTGTTCAAAAAATCATATTGTAATTCAGAAGTTATTAATCAGCTAAACTTGGTGGTCATAAAATAAAAAATATATTTTTTTCAACGAAAACTCGTTCGGAAAGTTAATTGGCGCAGTCGGTAGGATAGGCATCAGTCCTTCCTTAAGTTTAATTAAAGATCAATCAAAAAGAACGAATTGAACTAAAGTTATAACAACGGCGGTTAACCGAAAACTATAACGTATAAATTAAACAAAGGAAAAAGTGTTGTGGAAACCTGTGTTCTCCAGTATCAAAGGAAAATTGATATAAGTGACGCTGAGATTGAAGTGTTGTGGAAACCTGTGTTCTCCAGTATCAAAGGAAAATTGATATAAGTGACGCTGAAATTGAAGTGTTTTGGAAACCGTGTTCTCCAGTATCGAAGGAAAATCGATATAAGTGACGCTGGGACTGAAGAGTATCAACTCCTAGAAGCCTATCTAAAAAACCTACAAGCAACCGAAGTTTTCGTGGAAACAATGATTAAAGGCCTCATTCTGTTACAGGGGTAAGTGAGCATTGACATTATTTTTAAGTATCATAAAGAAATCCATATTTAATCCCAATTCAAATCCTAACTATAACCTACCAAAAACAAAAATAATAAGAAAATTTTAAAATTCGTGTGACTTAATTTTTATATTTTTTTTTTTTTTTGGTACATTAAGAATTCAATCAAATGCGAAGAATTTTCTTCAGAAAAAAATTAAGTGCGCCCTATACAAAAAGTAAAAGTTTAAGAAATTTGCACACAATTGAAGAAAGTGACGAATTAGAAAATTTTTCGGGCAGTTTACCAAATTTAAGTTCTATAGTAGTTGAACAAACCTTAACAAAAATGGCACATAACGACATCTTCAACTCACTAAGAATTCCAGATGCAATTAAGGACCTTCCGAGATATGACGGAAATCCTAGGTTGCTCTATGAATTCATAAGCAATGTCGAAGAAATTCTTACTTATGTTGTTCAAATACTAGATACACCATACGCCAAAATTTTATTACGTGCTATAAGAAACAAAATCGAAGGGCCTGCAAATGAAATCCTCAATATGTATGGCACTTCTTTAGACTGGACCGAAATTAAAAACAATTTAATACTTCATTACTCCGATAAACGTTCCGAAACGTCGCTCATCCGCGATCTACATACATTAAGACAGGGTAATAAAACAATAGAAATATTCTTTAGCGAAACTGTAGAAATTCAGGCAACCATGAATAACAATGTACTTATTCACGAAAATGAACCGAACGTCATTAAATCAAAACGAGATCTATACTCAGAAATGTGCCTTAACACATTTTTGAGTGGATTAAAAGAACCTTTAGGATCCTCAATCAGGGCAATGAAACCTGAAACACTAGCTATAGCATATTCTTATTGTATAAAAGAACAGAACATGTTTTATCTAAAAAATGATGTTCCAAATTATCAAAACCGAAAGCCTAATATAGAAAATCGCTTAATTAATATTCCTAACCGGAACTTTCAACCAACATTTAATTTCAGTAGACCCCCATTCCCACAACAAAAACCTAACAGTCAAATGATTAGACAAAACTTTTATCCTCAACAAAACTTTTATCCTCAACAAAACTTTAATCCTCAACAAAGATTTCCACAACCTCAACAAAGATTTTCGCAACCATTTAGACCAAACAATAATTTTCAAAATTTTAGATCTAACCCCACAAATATTAGACCAACACAAAACAACTTTTTTAGACCAAATAGCATAACAAATAATATGGCAAGACAACCACCCCCGACTCCTATGGATATTAGCTCAGGAACGTCAAAATTCAGACAACCAACGCAAGCACAAAACTATGGTCAAAAAGTACAACCGAAATTTATGATAGAAGAAGTTTATAATGTAAATCCATACGAAAAGGACCCAGCCAATAACCACGTACAGTACAACAATCCCAACTTCAACTCATATGATAATTATGATCCTTACGATGATAACATTCAGTTAGCAAATTATAGAGAACAAGAACCAACTGAGAATCCCAATGAAATAGAAGATGAACAAAATTTTCAAGCAGATGCCTCACCCCCGCCACCGGGTATTTAGATATTAACAAACATGGTTTTACCCTTCCTTTCATAAGCATATCATCTCCTTTTGGTAGATCACTGAATTTTTTAATTGATACTGGTGCATCCGCATCATTCATCAATCCAGAATTTGTTGATCCAAGCATAAGAACAGAATGCAAACCAATAACCATAACGACAGTACTTAATAGCCATACTTTAAAACAAGAAACCTCAATACCCATCTTCAACGAATTCCAAATGAATGGATACTTCCGATTTTTAATCTTTAAATTTCACAATTATTTCGATGGACTCTTAGGACTCGACACGCTAACGCAGTTAGGTGCAAAAATCGATTTAGAAAACAAAACTCTTATAACAAAAACCACCACAATTCCCCTCAAATTTAAACCCAATCTTAATTCAGGTAAACACATTATCCCTTCAAACTCTAAAGTAATAATAAAAATTCCAGTAGACATTCGTGATAGTGATATTTACTCAGATAGAATCCTCATAAATACCAAATTATATATTTCTGAAGGAATATATACAGCCAATAAATGGTATTGTCCAATGGAAGTTGTCAATACATCAAATACAGACCAAATTCTTCTTGTCGAACAACCAATTAGAGTACAACCCTACGTCTCTTCTAGTTTTGTAGAAATAAATAATTTCACTTTTGATTACGATTCTATTAATGAAAATACAGAAATAGCTGACCTTATCCGATACAATCACCTGAACGCTGAAGAAAGTAAAGCCTTGATAAAACTCTGTACGAAATACGAGGACATCTTCTTCAAAGAAGGTCAGGCACTTACTTTCACCAACCAGGTGAAACACAAAATTTCTACAACCGATAACTTACCTATTTATACTAAGTCCTACCGTTATCCTTACATACACAAGGAAGAAGTTCGTAAGCAGATTAATGACATGTTACAACAAGGGATTATACAACCAAGCTACTCACCCTGGAGTTCCCCAGTTTGGGTAGTACCCAAAAAGAGTGATGCTAGCGGGAAACAGAAATGGCGGCTCGTTATAGACTACAGGAAACTAAACGAGAAGACGATTTCTGATCGCTATCCTCTTCCGAACATCACCGAAATTCTTGACAAGCTTGGAAAGTGTATGTATTTCTCCACTCTTGATTTGGCTAGCGGTTTTCACCAAATAGAAATGCACCCTAAAGATATACCTAAAACAGCATTCACTGTTGAGAATGGACATTACGAGTACATTAGAATGCCCTTCGGATTAAAGAACGCACCGTCCACCTTTCAAAGAGTGATGGACAACGTTTTGAAGGAGCTACAAGGGAACACATGTCTTGTATATTTAGATGACATAATTATATACTCTACATCCCTTCAAGAGCATATCGAAAACTTGAAAAAAGTATTTGATAAACTTCGTGAAGCCAATCTTAAGGTACAGCTCGACAAGTCTGAGTTCCTCCATAAAGAATTAGCATTTTTAGGTCATTTAGTCACAACAGAAGGTGTTAAGCCTAACCCTGAAAAAATAAGAGCTATCAACAACTTTCCACTACCTAGAACACAGAAAGAAATAAAATCCTTCTTAGGCTTATTTGGCTATTACAGAAAATTCGTTAAAGACTTTGCAAAATTAGTTAAGCCACTTACAGAATATTTAAAAAAAGGTAAAACAGTGCAGTTAACTGAAAAATATATTCAAGCATTCGAACTTTGCAAAACCATTCTGACAAATGACCCAATCCTAAAATATCCCGATTTCGAAAAGCCATTCGTTCTCACTACTGACGCTAGTAACTTTGCTATTGGCGCTATTCTGTCACAAGGACCCATAGGAAGCGATCTTCCAATCTGTTACGCTAGTAGGACTCTGACAGACACGGAAATTAATTATTCAACAATAGAAAAGGAATTGCTTGCAATTGTGTGGGCAACTAAATACTTTAGGCCATATTTGTTCGGGCATAAATTTAAAATCGTTACTGATCACAAGCCACTCACCTGGCTGATGAGCCTTAAAGAACCTAATTCCAAATTAGTTCGCTGGCGCCTCAAGCTTGAAGAGTATGACTATGAGATTGTTTACAAAAAAGGGTCACAAAATACTAACGCAGATGCTCTTAGTAGAGTAAAAATAGAAAACAAAAGTCCTACAAATCAAATCGAAATTCACATAAACGATTCGAGAAGTACAATTTTAGGTACTAGTGGTTCAACAATTCATTCTGCAAGTGAAGATCTGAATGACGGAATTCCTATTTCGGAGAGACCTCTTAATGAATTTAACCTACAAATCATTTTGCAAAAATCTACTAGTGGATCAACTATGACAATAGAAACAATTTTTAAAAATCGACAACGACGAACAATCAGAAGAGACAATTTTACTGAAACAAACCTAGTAGAAATTCTTAAAAATTTCACGCCACCTAATAGATTATCCGCAATATATACAGATGACGAAACATTTAGAACCTTACAAAATACATTTTCAAAATACTTTTCACGAAATAAACTATTTAAATTAATCAGATGCACCGAAATTTTAACAGACATTAGACAGAACGATGACCAGGATCAACTCATTAATGATTATCACGAGAAATCAAACCATAGAGGTATTGAAGAAACACTTTTGCACCTAAAAAGACAATTTTATTTTCCATATATGAAATCAAAAATCACAAACATAATTAATAGCTGCGATAAGTGTCAATTATTAAAATATGACAGACAGCCAGCTAAAGTAAAGTATCAAATACCAGAATCCCCATCAAAACCTCTAGACTTATTACACATGGACATATATACCATTAATAATAAACAAATTTTAACCATAATAGACAAATTTTCAAGATTTGCTGCCGGTTACACACTCACTTCTAGAAATAGTATATCCATTCTTAAATCATTTAAACACTATATTAGCTTACATGGCCCCCCACTAAAAATTATATGCGACCAAGGAACAGAATTTACTTCAAATATTTTTAAAGCATTTTGCAGACAACATGATATAAATCTTCATTATACTTCATTTCAACAAAGCAGTAGCAACGCACCTGTAGAACGTTTACACTCTACGCTTACTGAAATTTATAGGATTATCTTAGAAAAACAAAAAGAGCAAAATTTAGAGTTAGATCATGAGGAAATATTATTAGACACCCTTATAACTTACAATAAAGCCATACATTCCGCAACTAAATTAACACCTTATGAATTATTCTACGGTAGAACCTTTCAATTTAATAAAAACATAGCACATAATACTGAACATGAATATTTAGAAAAACTTAACGCATTTCAAGCGAAGTTATACCCTTTAATAAAAGATAAAGTTGAAAAGATAGTTAATAAGCGAATCGATTCTCAAAATAAAAATCGAGAAGACCCCGAAAACTGGGAGGAAAATGATATAATATTAAGAAAGGAATGTAGACGAAACAAATTAACACCTAGATTTAGCAAACATAAGGTAAAGAAAAATGGTAAGGTAACTTTAATAACAACAAACAATCAAAAATTGCATAAATCAAAGATAAAGAAAAGGAAAAAGAAATATGAAATTAACACTAGACCACCCAATCCTTTATATATACTTACAGATTAATTCTCTGTTCCGCACAAATTATGGAAGTGCATGACCTAAACAACAGACTTGGAATCCTACCACTAAACTTAGGAAGAGGACGCACAATCCTCAATTACAATAATCTAGTGCACATAGTTGACCTCGGAATGTACCAAGCCGACATCAATAGAATAACTGATTCTTTAACTACCTTTAAAACAATGCCAATATTCAAACAAACTACCGATGTAATTCAATTCAAACTTAAGAATTTACAATCAAAATTAAATTTACTAACTACAAAACCACGTAATAAAAGAGGTTTGGCAGATGGTTTAGGAACCGTAATTAAATTTATAACTGGCAATATGGATGCGTCCGATGCCCAAGAATTAAATAAAATAATAAGTAGCTTAACCTTAAACCAAGGAAAAATATATTCTGAATTTAATAAACAAACATCTCTCAATTCACAAATGCAAGAAAGATTCAAGAATATCAGCCAACACATTAATACTCAGCAAGATATAATAGAAAAATTTCTTAACCAATTTCAAGAAAGAGAAAAAACAAGAACAAGAGAAGAAAATGATCTGTTCTTTCGATCACAATACTTAAACCAAATAGCTTATAACATCGACATTCTTGCAGACCATTTAAGCGATATTGCTGAAGCAATAGTAATAGCAAAATTGAATATTATCCCCAAACTGATACTTAGCCCTGAAGAAATTGATGAAATCTCTGATATATTGCAAAAACAAAGTATTGAAATTAAGTCTAGCGAACATATTTATGAGCTACTAAAGCTACAAGCATATTATAACAACTCAAACATAATTTTCAACGTACAAATCCCAATCCTATCCCCAAATGAATACTCTTTATACCATATCATTCCACTTCCTATAAACAAAACAAAACAAATATCCACCAAACCATATCTTCTTTATGATACTGAGAATGTCCAATGTTTAAATACACCATGTCCAGAAGTAGAGGGTATTTATTATTGTCAACAAGAGGACCACGGAGTACAACCGGAAGACTACAAATGCATCAAAAATCTAATGGATAATAAACAGGCTTCCTGCACCATCAACGAAGTAGGACACTTAGAATCAATCCAACAACCTCAACCCAACTACATCCTGCTTATCAATGCACCATCAACAACTATCCAATCCACTTGTAATAAAAATAACATCACACTAGAAGGAACTGTGTTACTGCACTACGAGAATTGCCAAATACAAATAAACGGAATCATCTATAAAGAAGATCGAAAAATATTCTGGGACAAAATACACATCTTTCCACCATTCCTCAACGAAATCCACGCAGAAGAAAACATCGAAACACTTAATTTGCAGAAACTAAGAGAATACCATTTCGAAAACCAAAAGGAAATTACAATACTAAAAACAGAAGGACACAAGAGTAACAATAACACTATAATCATAATAACCAGCATATGCATCATTACAATCCTGATTTGCATCATCCACAAGAAACATCACCTTAAAATCGCACTAAATCCAAAAAACGGGGATGCCGCTCCTGCCACTTCATCTACAAAGATTTCATGGCCATCGCTTAAATCTAAGGAGGGAGGAGTTACGACACAAGCCAGACGCAACGTCAGCACAATTCAACTAAATACCTGCAATAGCAAATAGTACCTACAATAGCAACAACAACGTCAGCCACGCTTATCCGGCCCAATTTAATAAAACTGCTGAAATGCAGTTCTCACACTTTACTTATCTTTATACTTACTTTGTTCTATATTAATTCTTATTTATGTTGATGTATGTTTATGTTTATGTATTTGTTTTCTTAAGCTTACCTTTGTTCAAAAAATCATATTGTAATTCAGAAGTTATTAATCAGCTAAACTTGGTGGTCATAAAATAAAAAATATATTTTTTTCAACGAAAACTCGTTCGGAAAGTTAATTCGCGCGAGGCAATTGCCGCCAACAGGTGGTTTTCCACTCGGCCACATGCTAAACAGTCATGCTATGGAATCTTGCTGCTACGTGAGTGGTTGCATGAGTATGTGTATGTTTTTGTGTGAACATCAGATGCAGTTGTCGGATTTCAATTAAATTGTCAGGAACTAAAAGGAAACCTAATTAACCATGCATGCAATACTTATGAATGAGCCAAATAAATAGAACTATAGAGTTGCATTCAACTTTTTTTGCAGAAGAAATATAAAGACCTACCCACTAAATCGCAAACGAAGATTTGGCGAGAATGGATGTTTGCGAACGTTTTCGGGTAGAAATGTTTATAACCCATGCTTGCAGTGTAGGAGCTACAATGTAGCTGCTACATTAAGATTGTAATTCCGTTTGTAAAGCCCATAAGTTAACCTGGTAGGCCTATAAAAGTATATGTACGAGGGTTACTACATATATTTCGGGAATAAATATAAAGACCGTATTTTTGACATTTGTACAAAAAAAGACAAATGTTTTGAGAAATGTTTTTTTCAATTTTTGTCTTGGTACCACTTGAGACCCGTAGAAAAAAAGAAATATTCCGTGAAAAAAGCAAAAAAACAAGCTCCGTGGAATTATTCTTCATCAAGACATTGCGAGCTTGTCGCATTTTTGACTACTCTAAACATCGAATCACTGGGTCATCCGCCGTACAGTACTGATTTGGCATTCCAATGACATCAAGAACAAACTGCATGGACAATGATTTTTAAAGCTAGAAGAAATCGTTGATGTGTTCAAAAACTATGTTTTAGAGGTATCTCAAGCAGAATGGGATAAATGTTATGACAAATGATGTGAATGCAAAAATGTATTAATCATATATTTCGAGAATATTTCGAAAAACAATAAGAAAAAGAATTCGGTATTTATATTTATTTCCGAAATATATGTAGTAATCTACATATTCTTGATTAGCGTTACCGTCTGTCTGTTCGTCTGTCATTCGGTGCGTCGTCGCGATTAAAGCCGTAATTTTGAAACTTTCTTAATGACATGAAATATGTAAGCTTCCCCCATACAAAGTGACGTCATTAAAATGGTTAAATATCGAAAAATCCTAAAAAAATATTAATCTTAAGACTTGACATTTTGCACAAGAGCTTTGATATCAAATATGTACTTAAATTTTGAAATTTGTCAAAATCGGATGAAAACCACGCTTACCTCCTATACGAAGTGACGTCATCGAAATGGTAAAATCTCTAAAAACTCAACAAAAACTTATCTCTTAAGCACTTGAATTTCTGCAAATTTGATATGAAATACTTTTAGTCACCAAAAAGCAAAACCTTAATAAAATTAAAAAAAAAGAAATGTTTTGGCTAGATATTCTACGTATTTTGCCGTCATAAGGAAGAGTGCGGCATCTAGCATGAAAATCAAAATCACTTTTATTGCCTTTTCTCAACCATATTTCTTTCATCTTCAAGAAAATAAAATAAAAATTACAAATTTTTTGCTCGATTGCTAAATATTTTAACCTGTCATATCTTCACAAATTAAAGCAATCATTCAAGCAAAAAAGAGTATCTAGACAATATAGACAATATCTAGAGTACAGATAGACAATATCAACAACCTTCACATCTTTACAGAGGATGGATTCTGCTTTACCTTGACGTCACCAAGGGACAGCAAATTTCAAAACATAGTTTTTACTAATAAAACGTAGAATTGACGTAGATACGGCTTTTTGAACTATTTGTGATAAAACAATCAAAAGAGCGGCATCTACACTATTTGTTCCATAGTTTTTGCATTTTTAACAAAATCGGTAATATATCATTAATGTTGAAAAAAAACTGGATTTAACTATCCTGAAGAACCAAATATTTATTACCATCAAAACCCTAGTCAGTGAATTTTTGATTGATGCTTCTCATACCAATACCCAAAGATGGCTTAATCTTACGGTATGTCACATGACGATCTCGCTTTATCGGTTCAAGCACAGCATCAATGTTTTTTGGCACAGCAACCGATCTTGAACGACCTTTATGGAGTTCGTCCTGGCGCGAATGTCGACCACTAGTTGCACTAGTTTTCTACAGTGCTGTAGGCTGGTGTTTTATCGCCGTATAAAAAATAAAATTCATGGATGCATATTTGTCCTGATAGAGCACATCAAAAGTTATGAAAAGTAAACGCACGAAAATGTTCACGAGTTAATTCCATTTTTTGCCTGAGATACATTTTTCAAGTTACTAAAAACAAAAGTGCTCAAATGGCAAAATGTTCTAAAGAAGGTTATGTTCAACAATGTCAAGTTTCCATTGGAAAACCAAGATGGTAAGTGGTGCCACTTACTGCTGCCAAGGCCAGAAATATAAATAGCAAACCTTGTATATTATAAATGTTTAAATATAACAGTGAAAATAAATTATGTTAAAATATTGACGAGCAAGTACTTGAAGATTTTTTTTTTTATTACTTACTACAACTTTTTTTTAAATGGTAATTTTATTTAATCATGTTTTTTTTAATTTTATTCATAACGTAAAATTTTTTCATAACAACAAACTCTGACACGTGCTTCGGTGAATCAGTTCCTTGGCATAAATTAAATCTGAATTGAATAACTTGTAATTGAAGCTTCAATTCTAATTTATCATTAAGCAGAATATACGATTTTACTACATTAAAATTTGAATTGAGAGTAAAATACCCACCTGTTTGTTTCATTTTCTATATGATATTTCAGTCAAAGCTATTTTGTACTCTCACATTGGCGACTTGCTGCTCCACAACGTCCAGAGAGCACACCAACAATGCAAGAGTACCACAGTGTTCAGTTCTATCTCCAACTTTGTTTGTGGTTTTTATTAAGAATGATAGAAACAAGATTACACGTTCCACAGTCCCGTTATCTAATGCTCTCTTTCTCAACTGAGAGCATGACGTCACACACAGCTTCTGCTTGACAAAAACGTATGCAAATGTGTGATCGCTTAGGCAAATTGACGAAACTGAAAATACATTCTTTCGGAAAAGTAAAGTAAAAATATATACATCTCTGTATCAAATATGAAAATTGTCGTATACGAAAAATATCAATTTTTCAAACTTTCAAGATTTTTATCTCCTAAGCCATTCAAGATAGACAAAATTTTATTGCACCAATAGGTTTAGGAGATCCATATACATATTATAAAAATAAGAAAAACAATATTTAGGCTTGGGCCCTACAGTAATATTATTCTAAATTCTGACAATATCGCTTATGACGTCATGCTCTCTCTCTTTCTCTCTCATTTACGAAACGCGTAATCTTGTTTCTATCATTCTTGGGTTTTTATCAACGATCTTCTGTCGAACTCGGTTATTCGTCTGCGGACGACAACAACTTTTGTCATTCATATTCGTTCAAAAAATCTGCCAAGCTCTTTGGAAATTGAGGGAAAGAGGCAAAATATGAATGAGACACTTCTTAATGACCTGCAAAAAATCTCCGAGTAGCGTCTTGATAATAGAGTTGAATTTAATGCAAGCAAAATCCAGTATTGTCAGTGAACTTTTAAAGGCATAAATTTCCCCTAAACTCCTGTTAAAATAAGCAGTGTGGATATTGTTGAATCAGCCGCTCTTAACGTTCTGGGCATAATGATCCAATCGCTGGAATGATCATATTTCCGATTTGTCGAAAAAAACGCTCAATTTCATGGGTTTCTTAAACGATGCAAAAGATATTTCCCTCCAACTGATATTCGCATGATCTACATACACCTCATATATCAGGCAGTAAATGAAGACAATTCACACATTTGCACAGGGCCTTCAAGACCTTATTTTGAGCTTCTGGACCGAATCGAGTGATATATTTAATAGGAGATGAAAACATTTCATATTCTCTCAACTCTTTTGGGCAATGTTGGGTGCCTAAGTCTATTATATAGGTACATTTAGGGAAAGTGTTCAAGGGAGCTACAAGACCTGACGACACCAGCTCTAGTATTTCCCACATCCACTCGGTCAGCCTTATAAGCCCATCCCTATACCATTGCCTTGATGCACAGATGCATTCCAAAAGTATTTTACGTAGACACCTGCCGTGTAGGCTTCATTCTGTGTTGCTCCATAGCGTGGGTTCGTAGCATTGCGTCGGTCAACGCCCTTTTGATGTTTCAAAGATACTAAATAAGCTTTATGCTGTGATGACATGTCGCAGCCCTTGATTTGGGTGGAGGCCTAAGGGGTACAGCACCTGAGTTAAGAATGGAACTCCACACAAGATTGCTCTACCCGCGATATGGATGGTAAACCATAGCCACCACGATGCTCTCCGAAGGTCCAGCCCAGTAAGTCAGCCTGACATAATCCAGGGGCCACTAAATACTCGTGATACCAGTTTTCAAGTCCTTTATTAGACTACAAGCTACTACCAGTTAAGCCCATTACATCTCCGGACTGGTTATCACTTGCCTTAAAGCACAATAGAACATCGGATTACAAAGATAATTCGTTCTTCGGTCGCGGTCGCCCAACGTGTTCCCCGGCCGTGGCCGTTGCCGTTGCAGAGTGCGGTAAGAAGAGCGTGAACCACTCGATGCCAATTCGGGACCATGTTCGACCCCCAGCTGAAAATTTTTTCAATTGAAATTAATTTTTCTAAACGGTTGTCAACACTTTGCAGACAGTGGCAAACCTCAGAGAGTAAATACTGCCATGTAAACCTTGTGTAGAATATGCACATTAGCCGTTCGGAGTCGACATTAAACTAGTTGGACCAGTTCTCGATCATTTGTGTACAAACATTTAATAATATACAGCACCATTTGATCATAAAAAGCTCGGTCAAAGTTCTTGCTGTGCTTTATTGTGTATAGCTAGCTAATAAGCTTAATCATAAAAAAAACTTCGAGTTACATCGATGGTGGCAGAGTTAAAAAAAAAATCTACTTATAGCGCCAGTGTCGACAATATTAAATTTTTATATTACGTTTTTGACCCAACGGAGGGGTCATACGATATATTTATGTTTTTCTCATAAGACAATTACTCACAAAGGGTGTTATTTTAGAGATTCAGTTTTTCGATAAAAAATAAACAACGCATACAAATTGTGCAAATTTCTTTCAAAAATCGTCGTTCAATTCGGGAATGTCACCGTGCGTCCCATCCGTTTTATTTTTGAATCAATGGGCACGCCAACAAGTGAAATTTATCAAAAAAATTTGCAAAAAATGCAATTTATGAGCCAGTTCTATAAATTCATTGAACCTTGCTTTTCGAAAATGAGGCCGGCAAGATCAATTTCCTCAGCGGAGAGCAGTGATGTTAACATAATTTGTTGAAATTACTGTGTTAGGCACGAAAAATTACTGTTTTTTTTTATGCAAAATGATTGTGAATAGGAACAAAAATTACTGTTGAATTACTGTATATATAAAACGAATAAAAAAATCAGTTAAAATGCAACTTTTTATAGAATTATATGTATATAACTGACGTAAGGAACATTTTTTTAGTACACAAATGTCAAAATGACGAAAGTTCAACAGCAGTTGACAATTTCATGAATTTCACCTAGTGAATTTAACTTAACTTTATAATTTTACACACTTATTAGTTTTTGGAACTTGGAGAGCACTATAGAGCAGTAATCCCCACAGCCTATGCCCGCGGGCGTTTGAGCTTTTGTGCTTAAAAGTTTTCTGAATTGATATAAACTCACGGACGAGCACTGAACTGCGTCAGTATCTATTGAAATTTCATGTAGAACGGACCTGCGGCACATGCATGATAGTTAGATTGTTGTTGTTGCTGAGCATACGCGACTTATGCTAAACTCATAATAGTATAAATTTTTGTTATGTCTATGCAAACTGTCTTTTCGTTGCAATTCTTTTTTGCAGAAAATAATTTTCTGAATCGCAATATATGGTGCCCGGTCTATGAAAAGGTCTATGACTCAAAAACTTATTTTTCACTTTTATTTTGGTTCGGATAGTTTTGAGACCCTCTTTCACATGATTAAAAGCAGAAAGTCCTAGCTTTCTTAGAAGTGTACTAAAAATGTAGAGAAAGAAGAGCATAAGTGAAAGAAAAACAGAATTTTATTGAAAATCGAGAATCAAGATAATACATGGAATTGAAAATGAAAAAAAAATGGATTGAACGCTACAAAAATGATTTTACCAAAAAAACAAGCTATTTTGCATAAAAAATATTTATTTAGCAATATGTAGTAGTTTTCTTCATCGCCATACACAACTACCGAGAAACTGATGAAATGCATTGTTTATCTTTAACAGCTGATTTCTCGAAATTTTGTTTTTGAGTCATAAGCCACCTTTTCATAGACCGGGTCACATATACAAGAATTTTATACACCAGATGGAAATGTTTACCACAACACTTTAGTCAGGCATGTGCAAAATTATGAGAATAATCAAACTAGTGCATCATCGCCTTGCATGAAAGCTGAACTGAGACTCAAGTAGTATATTTTTTCAGTGCAAAGCTTTCAATGAGCTTTTATACATTAAAAAAGTATGCCTGTACCAGTGTTGCCAGAACTTTTTTGAGAAAAGCGCGAGATTTAAAAAAAATATCGCCCAAAATCGCCCAATGAAAAAAAAAATCGCCAAAAATCGCCATTTTTTCTAAGAAAATTATTATATTAGAAAAAACAAAACAAATTATATACATACATTTTTTTTTCAAATAATATTGAGTTCTGTAAATAGTATTAGATATTCTTATTTTCATATTTTTGAGATCTATAAAAAATAATAAAAAAGCTACTTCATTTCATACGAGAATTTTGATCGTTAAAGAACATTTTTTTAGAGACTATAACTTTTTAGAATTTTTCAACATGCAACTTTAAAAAAAAAACTTTTTTCAAAAAACGTAGTTCCTTCAGCCATATTAGACTCTTCCTCCGCTTCGTCAATTCTCGAAGTATTGTTTAGTTCATACATTGATTTTGTTTATACAAGATGAATGCCAACTTACAAATATTGTGAAACATTTTTTCGCCTACGGCTGTTTTAATTTTGTATGCCGATTACCAAAATTCTTCACTTTCAGATGGCACTTTGTTTTTGAAAACATTGCTCCATGGAAATGTCAACATAGATTCGTATTCGATTTCTTCTGCACGTCGCTCTTCAAGAGATAGATAACGAAGAGGGAGTTCACGGAAAGAAGGTCTTATATAGTTTAAACATCTTTCAGGACATAAAATAAAAGCATTTTCAAAAATTTCGAACAGACTAGGTAATCGTTTTAACATTTCCTTGATTAAAACTATAATAAAATTTTGGCATTTTGATAGTATGTCTATCATAACAATATCATCACTTAGTTTGTGGATTTCTTCATGGAACTGATAATGAAATGTTTGGTCATTAATTCATTTATAATTGCTTTTATCCGCTAAAATTGTATTTAAGCTGAATGTAGCTAAATTATCAAAATTGAAATTTTTGACGATGTCTTCTTTTATAATTTTTGAAACAAGTCTTTGAATAAATGTTGTGATTTCAACGTAAGCTTGAAAAAAGTCAACTTTTTCTCGTTGAAAATATGAATAAAGTGAGTTGATGTTTTGAAGAAACGGTCTCAGAAAAATAAGTATTTCGATATAAATAAATTATCGATAAGGGCTTGTGAGCTGTGTTCAGTCGCATTGTTAACAGAGTGTTCCAAACACTTAAAACAATTGTTATTTTCTTTAATTGAAATTTTAAACACATTAGATGAGTTTATGAAAAAAGGTTGTTTTTACAAAAATCGCCCAAAAAATCGCCAGGCGATTTCCTCAAAATTTAAGCGCAAAAACAAGAAAAAAAGCGCCCAATTGGCGATAAATCGCCCAATCTGGCAACGGTGGCCTGTACATCGTTGGGTGACCACTGCTGTAGAGCAGTGGTGCTCACCGCATGGTTTTCCATAGCCCGCGGGCATCGTGTTTTGTTGATTTTTTGCACACGAAGTAGCAATCGGCTCTCTGTGTTTGTACACTGCGTAAAAGTTTGTTTTTTCTGCTGTGCTTTAAATTTCAAGTTAGTATGTTTTGAGCGTTTATGTGGTATGGAAGTCGCTCGCTGTTTTATTTATGAATATACGTATATATTTTGCAATGTTTCAGAAAAAGCATTAATACATTCTATTCTTCACTTTTACCATTTTTTTTATGTTTTCTATGTTAAAGTAGCAAAAAACAAACACAAAAATAAAAAAGATATGATAATATTGAAAATCCAACCCTCGACAAGATTTCCTTGCACCAAATGTTTAACAACTTCTTGTTTCAGTGAAAAGCTGTGCAATTGGAAAGCTCTCTTTGTTGTTGTTTGAACCCTGCGTTGGTCATTAGGGTTCGGACTTGAAAATTAGTAAATCTCAGTAAATTAAAGAAAAAGACGCAGTAAAACAGTTAGTAGTAGTTAATCAAAGTAGTTTTTTTATGAACAACTATGTACGTAAATTTTATACTGATAAAAAAATACCTATATACAAATATATACATAACTATGTACTATATATTTGCATGTTGCAGAAACATATTTTTTACGGATTCAACATTAATATGACTATTAATTTAACACTTATGCTGCCATCTTTCTAGTTTTTTATATAATGGTATTAAAGGTTTAGTTATACTTGACGCAATGCAACGTTACATAAGAAATTATTTGTGTTTCATGTCGTTTGTAAAATAAATACAAAAATAACCCTACAAATGTTTGTTGAGAATAAATCGCAGTAGATTTGAAAAAACCGCAGTGACGCAGTAAAACATTTAATTTTGCTAAAAAGCGCAGTAGATCTACTGCAATTGCAGTAAAGTCCGAAGACTGTTGATCTGCTCTGCTGTAGAGCAGTGGTGTTCACACGCATACTACTACAATTTTCAACTTTTGTGCTTGTGTTCGTAGTTCTCTCGCTCTCTACACTGACAAAAATTGTTGTGCAAGAATTAAGCAAGAATTGTGATCATTACCACTGTCATTATTATTGTCACTATCATTATCATTATTAACGTTATTATTCTGCAAATTACGCATTTCCATATGTCTCAAACATTTCGTGCAGTGCAAAACACACGACAAAGAGGCGCGAACCCTCTTGCTTGAAGTTTCAGCGCCAACTGATTGAGAGAACTTCGTGTATTCGATCGCGTACGTGTTTCGATCAGTGTTGCCAGATTGAGGTAAATTTCCCTAATTGAGGTAATTTTTGATTAATTTTTTGGGCAGAGGTAAAAAAGGTAATTTTTGACCAAAAGTGGGAAATTTAGCGGAAATAATAATTTTTTTAGACTTGTTAATTTTTCGAGTTATTGGCAGTACTGTTACCTCACTGAACATACTCACAAGTAGTTTAATATTCTTGTGAATCATCCTGTGTAACAAAAAAAAAAATCTGAATTAACCACCTTTAGTTGCTGAACAAAGACCTCTGTTACATTGGTCAATAATTAAAAGCAATTTTTCGAGTTTGTAGGCTAATTGCGGCGAATTGGCTGAGAAGAAAGGGGGGGAAAATGGCGGTATGCTTGTGTTGTATCGTCAACTTTTTGGGTTCAAAAGAGAACCAATCCCTGCAGCGAAAAATCATACTAGTCATGAATTTAACTAGTTAACTCACTAGTTAAAATGAAACTAGTCAAAAAAATACTAGATGTTTAACTAGTCATAACTTACTAGGCATAGAGTTACTAGATAAGTTACTATCTGTAATGCAGTTAGTTAAAAAATACCATGTGTTTAACTAGTATGAAGTGATCTAGTTTCTTTATTTTATAGTAAACTAGCTAGTCGCTTTTAAACTACTTGAAAAAATACCAGCTGTTTTTCTAGTTCATAATTGTACTAGTGTCTTTGCTAGTTGCAATCCCGCTGTCTCTTTTCCGAATTTATTTATTTCTTTAGATCCAAGCTTAATATCGAACTTCGTGACGATAGCTTAAAAATTACGGCTGCAATCGTGGTCAAAGACAGACAGATAGATAGACACACGGAAATCGACTCGAGAGGTGATGCTGATCAAAAGTATATATACTTTTCTATACCTGCCACGCCTCCTTATCGGTGTAACAAACGGAATGACAAAGTTAATATACCCCTTACGCAGTATGTGTAGGAATATAAACATAATACACCTACTTTATGTTTTACATACAAATACTATATCGAATTAAGGACAAACTACCCAATAGCGAGTAAACTAAACTTAAGCGAGTGCTCCGCAAAAGAAGGCATGCTAGCACTGCTATTATTGGCGTCAATACACCTTCCATGATCATAGCATTGATAAGCACCTATTTCATGAAGGAGTTGTAAAAAACTTTTTTCTTTTTTTCGATGTGCTTGAGATTCTTTTAAAATACATACTATTAACCATATGCTCATCAAAATAGTTTAGCTTGTGCGAAGCGGAGCATTTTCAAAAACAACGCAGCCAGGCATTTAAAGTCAAGAAAAGGCAATGCAGGAATTAAATGATGAACATTTATACAGCATTTACATCATAACATTTATAACATTTACATAAAATATATATGTGACCCGGTCTACGAAAAGGGACCTTCGGTGTAAAAACAAGTTTTTTTTCTGCTTTGCGCCATTAGAAAGAGCACACATTAGTCTATCCGAATCGCCAAAAAAGTGAAAAATGATATTTTCACACCGAAGGTCCCTTTTCGTAGACCGGGTCACATATGTAAATATACATATATTCAAAACCATACAGAAAGTTATTTTTTTAAATGTTTCTTCTTTTTATGACTTTTATTCACATAACCTAAAATGGTTACATAACCTAAATCAGGCAATAAAAGTAGCACTGATCTTCGGCCGTTCCCGGAGAGAGATATTTTGAAGTTCCCAGTAGCAAATAGCTTATCTATTTTGTGCACAGTTTGTAGGAAACTGGTAGCACATTTTGATCCACCTGAAGTCGCTGATAACACCAATTTTCTGAGTGAAGTCAGTATGAAAAGTTTAAATTTTTCGCAGAAACTTTGGCGAAGAGAGTATAGATCTATATTTAAATCGGAGCCTGCCAGTTTTTTAAAATAGGTATTTTTTTCAAAATATTCAAGTTTTAATTTAATTTTAATGAGGTATTTAAAAGTATATACTAGTTCATAGTTACAATAATACTAGTATAAAGCCGGTTTACTTAGTAATGCCTTAAAACTGGTTTAAAAAACACTAGTAGAAAACTAGTACTAGCACACAACTAGTATAAAAATAACTAGCTAACTACTGGTTAGTATGATTCTAGTACTAGTATGAATAATACTAGTACTAGTCGATATTAAACTAGTATTTTACTGGTAAAAATATACCAGTACACAGGTGGTCAAAATCATACCAGTAAAAATACTACTTTTGGTTATACTAGTTTTAACTGGCTTAAAATATACTGTTATTACAACTAGTTCAAAAAAGACCAGTAAAAAGACCACCTCAAATCATATCGAGAATAGGACAATTGTCTTTTCCTATGACATCACCACTGGAAAAATACCAGTTTGCGCAATGTAAAAAGCATTTGGGCTGAACTAGTGCTGGTATTTTTTGACCTAGTACATTTACTAGTATTTTAACTAGTTGGCTACACTGCAGGGATGTAAAAGGAGTTATTAAATTCAAAAATAGCGAAACAAAATAACCGGTAAGTCCCGGTTTATACACGTCAAGAGTTGACGGTTAGCTTGTTGATGAGAGATAAATATATAAATGAGAGATAAATAAAAAAATTATAATGGTTGTTAATCATTTAAAAATTTTTTAAATTTTTTTATTTTGGAAAAAGGTAAATTTTCTCCGAAAGTGGTAATTTTTTTCCCAAATAGTGGTAAATTTCAGTTCGTCTCTCTGGCAACACTGGTTTCGATTCTTAAAAAAAACTTTCGAGTCTCACCACGCATGGTACTACGTGAACATCAATGCTGTAGAGCAGTGATGTGATTTGGTGGGATTTCGGGCTCATTTTGGGATATTTGGCCTATTTGAGAACGTGTGGGATTTCGGATGCTTAGGTGGAATTTTATACTGTGTCATAATTTTTTAAAGTGTAAATTCTTAGCAAAACTGGTTGGTATCACTTTTTTGTAATCTTTCAAAATTTTTCGTTTAATTGGTGTTTCATTGATTCTAAATATGTAAGAAAGAGATATGTATATTCAAGAGGCTTAAAATGCATATGTTTCTTTGGCTTTCCACCACGTTTAGAACATCCTATATTGCCCTACATTGCCCTTTCCTTCCCACTAATCTATCACCCCATTTCGAACCAAGGCATACTTGACTGAATAAGTATTCCACCTGAAATCCTTGGTTCAAAGCTAAAAAAAAAAAAAACAAAAATACACTTAAGAGAGTTTTTATAAAACATGCAGTGTTACACTTTAAGTATTTTTTTTTTGTGGAAAATTCGTTATATTTATTGTAAAACTTTATTATGTTCATTATTAAACTATAAAATTATTATAATGTTAAAAAATGTAGGGGAGGATGCCCACCTACTAAACACGTTTTGTTTGGAGGCTATACCTTTGGCTTAAAACATAATTTTTCAGAGCTCTTGGTTTCATTTGGAAGCGAAGTTCAATAACTAACAAGAATTTTAATCAGAATTTAAAATTTTCAAAAAATATAATTTTGGCAGTCGATCTAACAAAAGTCTCGAAATCAACCGCTGAAAAAAATCGGCCCAGCTACTGAACACCTAAACCAAATCGTTAAAAAAAATAGAAAATGTAGTAAAAACACTAGTTTTTGAGAGTATATAATAAGTATATTCTATCAATAATTCACAATGACTCACTGAACTTAAAACAATAGAGATTTGAATTTCTTTGATTGCTGCAGCCATCGCATCAGAATTCTTCTTTTCACTTTTTTTAAGGCGACGGCATTCTAAAATTTTATCTGAAAGTGGACGAGAATCACGAAATCTATTTTAACTAATTCCAAACCCTATTTTCAATCCTATAAATGACAACTTTTTACTGAGAATCTGTTCGGAAGGTGGGCCAACGCTTTGTTCAGTAGGTGGGCAGGCACGTCATCATGACATGACGTGAAATATTTTTTCCCATTTCTCAATATTGTTCGATTGCTCATCGAATTGTGAAAAATAAACATTAAATATAGAATTCTACTATTTTCACCTTTTTTTATCGACAAGAAACTCTCTGAAATTCACTAAATAGAGATGAACTATATTTGCTCAGCTTCGTTTTATTCGAATATTTTATTTCTCAACGGCCGTGGGGCTAAAGCAGCACGCGCATTCATCTCAATGGTTTATCAAAAGTGAACATTCAATGAGATATTACTGCGACACTTTACACATTGGAGCATCATACAGACGTCAGAACTCACAGTATTCAGTAGTAGGTGGGCCTGTTCAGCAGGTGGGAATCCTTATTTCTTTTCAAAAATTGTATAAAAAATCGTTATTGGTGTAAAGATTCGGGTGGGATTTTTTGTGGGTTTGTCGTGTCATTTTGGTGGGATAAACAGGTCTAAATCGGGATGTGATCGGGATTTTTTACTAAATCAGAATCACATCACTGCTGTAGAGCCATGTTTGTCGATTAATTCGTGCCCCAATTGTAAAATATGTTTATTGAAGATCAGTTTTCGCAAATCAGTTTTCTTCTTGGAAGACCACATTGTGCGCACCATTGTCGAGATACGACCCCAAATACTTGAAGAAGTGGTCGAAAATTCAACTATCACAATGCGCCATAACCAAGCCAGCCACGAGAGCCACAAGCCCAAAACAAGATTATCTTTCTAATAAAGTCAGTTATAGTTTGAAATAATGCAACTTCAGTATTTTATTTCAATTCTAAGTTTTCCACCTTTCATTTCTACACCCTAGTTCATACACGTACGTCCAAAAGTTTCACTTGGATATCCATTCCATCACTCCATTTCCAAAGCTACCTCCTGCATATTAGATTCTAAAATGGACATCCGTTTACGTTGTTAAAAAAAAGACACACATAACCCAAAAATTAAAAATTTTTACAGATTATTTAAAAAAATTTTTAAATGTAGGGAACAATAGTCTCGTGTATTATTCTTACTGAAACTGTTTTTGTTTTTTTTTTTTCTAAATTTTATGCCTAGCAAGGTGCATCTTTATTGTGCTGTTATAATTGCGAAAATTATGCAGCTGCACAGGTGTTTTCTTTCATTTTTTTTTTTTTTTTGTTAGTTGTTCTAACGAATACAAATAAATGTATTTCAAATCTACATTTTCGAGCTTGTTTCTCAAAGAAACAACGTATTTGCATAATATTCAAAATTTATAACCAACCATATTCACAGGCACATAATTGAATCAGACAATTTTCTTTAGCTTAGCTCTGCCTGTGTTTTACGTGCGTTGAAATTAAGTTATGTTTTCTACACATGATAAGATTATTTAGATAAGATTATTTATATATAGTACAAATATATGATTATTAGTTTGCGAAGAGGAATATGACAGCATAAAAATAGCATTACGATTGGATAATAAAATTCCAAGTTATATTTAGTGATGAGTCAGTTCGTTTTTATATGATATGGAAAAAAGAGAGTGGAAAGCCGATTTTTCAAGTGCAATAATAATAGTATTCTCACATATTTTTATGAGAAACCTCTTATATTCTGGATTGTAAGTTACAGAATTCTAAGTTTAAGCTGTATGTAAAAAATTATACTATCCTTCATTCTATTAGATATTCCTCTAAGTGTATAAAGCGCCGTAGTCCTGGCTTCAAACATTGCTGCCACTCAACACATGCATAAAAAATAAAAAAAAGTATTTTATCCTCTCATCCCTATCAAATCTATGTAGTTGTATGTAATGCAAAGTTGCTTGATGGGCTTTTTATTCTACATACGTACATACAATACTCGTACATCGTATCAAAGGAAGCGTTATCTGCTTTGCACAGCATGTTTGTTATATTAAGATAAGCAGATAAAAATAAAACAAATTATTCCAAGATAAAAATTGTGTATTCCTTTTTGTCGTTATACTTTTGTGCCAACAGATACGAATAAACATATAGATAAATATATATAAATATAGAACGGACACGTAAGTACTAATAATTAAGTCAACATTAAAACATATATTAACACATTTATAAAGCATACATTAAGACATGTGCAGTTAAGCTCAGTATTAATCATTCGGAATGGAGGAGTTTTTATGATTGATCGAACTCATTAACAACCAAAAGATACGATTTCGGGATCAACTTGTAAGTTTAATTATCATGTTATGCTTTTAAAAAGATACAATTCAAGAACTACTTTTAGTACAAAATTTGTATGATTAAGATTAAAAATACTTTCAAAATTTTTTTAGAATTTTTTTTATAAATTTTCATAAATAACTATGCCGACGTTTCTTCATTAATAATTAATTATTCTTTTTTAGTTAATTTAAATTTAAATTTAATTTTCTTAAAGTTAGATTGAAGTTATTTTCCACGAAAAGTATAGACGTAAGAAAAGAAAAGTTTTCAGAAGTAAAAGTCTTGTCTAAAGGATATGTTTACAAAAGACCATAGTTTACGAGTTAATGCCATTGACTGACGACTTTCCAGAAAATCTGCTTAATCACTGGCTCCAGGTGTGCACCGTCTATGTACATCACACGTTTTTTCTGCTACTGAAGAAAGTCATTGACACGCCATTTTGCCTATTTTTCCACATACGTTTCTACAACAACAATAACCAAAATAAAACAGTACATCACTATCAGCTGTATTTTAAGTATGAAAATCAATACATAACCACTAGGGATTTCAATCCCGGAAGGCTTCCGCAACCTTAGGATTATTGAGATTAAAAATTTAAGCCCCGAAACTGCTTCGAGATCATAAAAACCAGAAAATACTTTTTTAATGATTATTTTTAAATTTTTGGAATTTATGTTGATTTCTACATTTTATGCAACACTGCATTGTGGTACGAAATAATATCTGGGTAATAAAAATCCTCTTACATTTGAAAGGATTGCGTTATTGCACATCGGGGTTTTTTTATCGTGTTGGAAATCGATGTGGCTACAGAATGAGAAAAAGCATTTTTGAAATAAGCAGAGGGGTGCTTGGCAGGGTTGCCTCAAACTCGACAAAAAAATCGGTTTCGCTATCTCGGCTACAAAAATGCTGTTACTTTGAGAAAAGATTAAAATATTTTTTGTTTGTTTTGTTGAAAATCAGTGTGTGGCAATAATTACATATTAAAAGTGACAAAAAAGGGTCCTTTGTAGGGTCACCCAAAACTGAAAAATCGGGGTTTGTTCATCATGTGTTCAAAATTTTATAACGGGTTGGAATATTTCATCTCGGTTTTTTTCTAAAATGTTCAAAATTATGGACGTAGTTAGGGGTAAGGGTGCAGTTGGCCCCCATTTGTGTATTATTTGTTTTTTTTTAAGTTCATATCGGGATAAACCAAGAAACTACCATAATTTATTTAATTTCTTAAAAGTAAATAAGTAAGTTATAATGAATTCTTTATTCTCATATCACTTTATTCTCATATTTATTGTTATCTTTTTTTTACATAAATTTTATAAAAATTTTCAAAAGACAAAATCTAAATAAAACTAATCTTATAAAACAACTATGAAAAAAATAAGTTAATTCGTAATTTTTAAACATTGTTTTATGAATTTGAAGAAATATCTACTTTCTTAACAAGTCTTCTATTTCAGCTAACGTGTCGCCAGAACATTCATTTTTTTTTTCGAACCTCCTACCCGAGGTAATTAGAGTATCAGAAGAAACTATCAACGTGACGGTGATGATATTCAAGTTCTAATTTTCTCTTTAATTTTTTCTGGTATTTGATAACTTAAAATTTTGTGCCTCCTGGGCGTAGTCATTTAACTATCCAATTACAGTGGGAGTAAATTATGGTGTCTCTATGACATAAAACCTTATGTAAGGTTGTAGTAGATATGCTAGATATCTAGAAAGCATTTTCATATCATATTTTGCTCACTTAGTGTAGTGAGTCTAGTGCAGGTGGTACGACTTGATCGGCTTTAATAACTATTTTGAAAAATATGCAGCAAGGAGAAAAAATAAGAGAACCAAAAACTAAATATATGCAGCAGGTTATTTACTTCTTTGGGTGAACTCTAAAATCAGCGAAAAAAAAATTAAAAAAACGAGAAATCAGTTGATTTTAAGTGGGATTGACGCAAAATCATGACATGAGTAAGGAGAGCCAATAAACCAAAAAAAAACATCGATTTACATTCTTTGGGAGAAAACATAAGTTTTTTGCCCAAACAACTGATTTTACAAAAGTTTTAAATAACTTTTCATTTTTTGATAGATAATTTAGATTTTGTAATAAAATACATTTTGAAAATGAATATAAGCAATAGCGTTTTCTCTGCCAAAAAACTTCCGAGTAACTTTCTCGGCATAATTGGCAGTATAGGTAAGACCTAAGAAGCTTGAGTGGATCACAGTGAAAAGTCATGCAAGACTACTGATGAGTTGGTGCAGCGGTCAACAAAACAGTCTGTCTAGTCTGCTGTATGACTTGCTCTATACAGAGCTGTTGTTGTTGTTGTTAGTTGTTGCCTTCTTTGTCTTCAAGTTGTCTTGTTGTCAACATACTTTGCCTAAAGGTCAAATCTGTTTCAATATTATTAATGAAAAAAGGTCAAATTAAATTTAATTCAATATAAACAATATTTTTCAAAATTTTTCGAATTGTGGAAAATTACGGAAAAAACATTTCATTTTAAACCCCCACATTTAAAAAACGTAAAGAGGTACATTAATTTTAACACTCCATTTCCATAATGAGGTGTGGTAGATATAGAAAAGTATATCTGTCTGTCTGTCTGTCCGTTTGTCTGTAATGATCACGAAATTGGATATTGAATAAAAATAAAGAACAAGTTAAAAAATGAGCCAAATCGGACATAAACCACGCCTACCTCCCATACAAAGTGGCTTTGTCAAAACGGTAAAATCTCTTACAACTCTAAAAAATTTATATATGGACTTGAAATTTTGGATATAAGCTTTTATATTTACACTCTGTGTATGAAATTACACCAAATCGAATAAAAACCACGCCTTCCTCAGGTACAAAGTGACTTTACTAAGAAGGTAAAATCTCTTTTAATTCTACAAAAATTAATGTATAGACTTGAAATTATGCATATTTTGCTTTGCTATTTAATATACACTCTGAATATGGAATTCAACCAAATCGATTAAAAACCACGCCTACCTATCAACAAACAAAAGCGAATATTTTCTGTTAAAACTATGACGAAAATGTTTTTACAGGTAAACATTTCATAGACAGTACTTTTATTTTCATTTTTAATTTTATTTTATTTTTACTGCTCAAGGCTTCGAATATACTTTGGTTCGATCGTGGGGGTATTTTAACTTCGGCCCAGTCGAAGATCATTTCTTACTAGTTTTGATTTCAACCGCTGACTGGTTGTGTAGAAAACATGATTAACTTTCATAAGAAGTGAATTTCACGCCATTTACAATTTTTTTTTTTAATATGTCCCGAAAATATATATATCACGCATGAACTACGAGAAATCATTTAACCAGGAAATCTTGTCATTCGTTCTAAAAATTAAAAGTTTGTTCAACAAGAGGCGAATGGCGGCGGAAGTTCTTATATGGATGCAAAGAGGATAATTCCAGAATTAATGTCTCGTATACCGTTTTATTTTACTACTAGTTCCTTGCTTTTTAGGCTAACCTAAAGTTGAAAAATCGCGAAAATAAGGGTTAATTCAATGTAGTTGCTGTGGTTAAACGACAAACTATTTTAAAAAGATCATAAGAAGCAAGGTCAAAATCCTTTCAAGGGCTGAAATGGCCAGTTATTTATTTTTATTTTTTTATTTATTTTTTTTTTTACAAAACAAAAAAAAAACTATTGGTCAATAGATAATATCTCATTCGTAAATTGAAAAAAAAGCTCAACCAAAAATCTCAACATAAAAAACTTACGCAGAGAAAAAAAAAAGTGCAAACTTTCAACCCTTATATCTCGAAAAGTATTATAGATACATAAAAAACTTTAGAAAATTTGGAAAGCTATACAATTTTCACTGCAGCCTGTTGCTTTTTTGCGGTCTGCTAAAATCTTTGCATAGCCATCTGAATGTACTAGAGGATCTTGGTCCGTAATAATTAAAGAGGGGATTTTAGCAAAAGTAGTCCCACTATAAAAGATCTCCTTTTTATTTAAATGATAAAAAATGCAAATTAAAATTAAGCATATGGTTAGGGTCTTCGAGATATTGGACAATGGTTCAAAAAAACTTTATTTGATTTTGACCGTGATACGGTCTGGAGCAAACATGCCCACGTAGTCGCCCGAATGGCCCGCGTGGCCCTTCATACAAATTATTTTCTATCTTAATTTTGTCTTTGCGATGAGCCAAAATCAAAGAATGCCTGCAAAAAACAACAACACAAACCGCACTCGTTCAGTGTTCAGCTCATTTTCCAGAGAACTTTACAAAAACAAATGCATGCAAGGTCAAAATTAAAAAACGCACACTTGATGATGTCGATGCTCAAGCTGATTATCCCGTTACTTGTGTGTCGAGCTATTTCTAACGACATGTGATTTTATTGCATTGTAATTGCTTTTTTTTTGTCTGATTTTTTTGCCAAACGCAACGATGAGCAACATTTTGTGTTTTTTTTTTTTATTATTCTTAGCATTGGCTCGCGCTTAAAATTTCTTGGACCCCACTGGTCTAGAGTGTAGTGTTAGTAGTACTGGCTACTGGCCCTTTTTAAAACGAATTAAGGGGGATTATATAGCCAGAACTTTTGTTTTAAGTTTTTTTTTTTTTTGCATTTTCTTAAAGCTTCAAGTCTCAAGACTGTGGTTAAAATTTCAAGTCAATATCTCAAAAAATAACAGTGTTATAGCCTAGTGACGCTCGTTTTTCTCGAAACCATGTTTTCAAAACCAAGATTACTCGAAACTCAGTGAACCGATCGTTTTAATTTTTTTGCCGACTTATTTTAATCATAATAATCTCGTTCTTGTCAAAGTATTTTTTTTCGTAGCTTCGTTAATTTTTTATAGACAATATAATGACGAATTTTTGGTTGAAAATCGTTAATTTACGTTTGAAAGTCCACCATTTTGTGAAAAATCAATATTTTCAAAATTGGCTATGACAAGTACGAGTTTTAAGTATCTAGTTTAATAACACTGTGTGTAATTTTTTAAGTCATGGCAAAATAACCATATACGGACACCACTACGTGATAAAAGACTAAAAAAAAAAGACCCGTGTCTCCCAATTTTTCCCAAAGTCATGCACTTTTTTGTTTATGGGCCGCCAAAGATTTGGGGCCTCGGTATCATTTTCGCAAAAAAGTGATCATTTTCTCGGGCTCATATCTTGCAAACCGTTCAGAATTTCGATTTACTTTCTGAGGCAAAGTTGTAGCTCTTGTCATAAGGAACAAAAATTTCGAACATATAAAATCAAAAAAACTTCACCTTCCAGATCAAAATCGCAAAAAACTTAAAAAAATTCGATTTTTTTTTACCTTTTTTCCCGTGTTCAGGTCCATAGGTAGCAAACCGTTCAAAATTCAAGGAAACAATCAACTACAAAAATTTACCTAAGATCTCAATAAACAAATTTCTACAACATATAAACTTCCTGGGAATAATTCTTAACACCGTTTAGGTAGCGCTTAGGTAGCCGCAAAAGTGAAAAAAGTGACGCGGTGAAAGTTATATAAAGTGCTACAACAAAATTCGTACACAACAGTGGCAACTGACAGTTTCAGTATGCAGTGTGAAAAAATTGATTTATTTTGCTACGTTTGCGGTCATCAAACCAGAAAAAAAACATCTACAAGATTTCAGAAGGAAAAGAATCTTTTAACTTGTGAATTCAAAAGAGCATATACATTGTTTTTCGACGAAGTGGACCTGACCGGTGAAAATTACACACCTAATACAGTGTGTCGCCAATGTTATAACAATCTCATGGCATGGTTAAGTGGAGGCAGAGGTACTATGAATGATGTTAATGAAGTATTTGAAGAAGAAAGAGCTGATGATGGAGGGCAGTCTGGAAGCAACGTAACAACACCATAAGTTCTGAATCAGAGTCAGATTCGGACGATTCGGACGACGATTTGGATCCACAACTTAAGAGAGCGCGATTTGCAAGTCCAGGGCCATCAACATTATAAACATAATACGAATACTTTTTTTTAATATTTTTGTAATAGATAGCATAGTATCTCAATGTTAAAGTAAATAAAAAACAAATGAAATTAAAAAACGGTGTTAAGAATAATTCCCAGGAAGTTTATATGTTCTAGAAATTTGTTAATTGAAATCTTAGGTAAATTTTTTTAGTTGATTGTTTCCTTGAATTTTGAACGGTTTGCTACCTATGGACCTGAACACGGGAAAAAAAGGTAAAAAAAAATCGAATTTTTTTAAGTTTTTTGCTATTTTGATCTGGAAGGTGAATTTTTTTTTTATTTTATATGTTCGCAATTTTTGTTCTTTATGACAAGAGCTACAACTTTGCCTCAGAGAGTAAATCGAAATTCCGAACGGTTTGCAAGATATGAGCCCGAGAAAATGATCACTTGTTTGCGAAAATGATACCGAGGCCCCAAATCTTTGGCGGCCCATAAACAAAAAGTGCATGACTTTGGGAAAAAATTGGGAGACACGGGTCTTTTTTTTTAGTCTTTTAACACGTAGTGGTGTCCGTATATGGTTATTTTTTTTCGTGTTGCACTGTGTAATCTTTTTCGTTTTTTTTTTTTTTTATTTCAGATGAATATAGGAGGAGCAACCTTGGTCACCGCTTTTCACCTTTTTTTCACAGCGCTCTATAAAAAATGTTTCTCTTTAAATATGCGCTCTATAACCTTAATATTAAATTTTTTTTAATAAAAATAAAACACTAAACATACTCTTGAATGTGTATATTTTTAGGTATAAGACCCCTGTAAGACATTTAAAGATATAACTACCTTAGGTTTCCTTAAAAAAATTCATAAATACGATCTTTTTCCGGCTTCTGGGTATATACACCCTCTTAAGAACTGTTTCAAAATTGGTTTATAACATATTTCTGCAGGATAGTTACATGACTAAGAGAAAACATGTCCAAATTACAAAAGAAAAATGAGCTCTGGAATTCACAGGTATTTCGTTACAGAAAATTATACAGAAAATATCCTTTTTTTGTTGAATCTTTGAACCAAAAAATTCAGATGATATACCTATTTAGTCAAGCCTGTCTGGGTTCGAAGTGGGATGATAGATTAGTGGGAAAGAGGTAGAATGTTCTAAGCGTGGCGGAAAGCTGTAGAAGCATTTGAAATGAGAACTTAGATTAAGATGATTTTACAAGTTTGTAGAGCCTTAATATCTATCAAGATACTGGCCTTTTAAAAGAGAAATGGAGAATTAGCGCTCATATCGAACTTGACTTATAACTAAGGCTTTATGACTCGCCTTGGTTATATGATTTAAGTATGTGTTGTATTATTCGACGTATTATATTCGAAAATTTAAATTTTTTACATTGAGTTAAAATTAATTTTAACTAAATATTTGCCTTATTGGCCTCGCAATTAAAAAAAACAAATAATGCATTTTAATTTTACAGGGTGTTCTAATCGAAGTATTATGTAATTATTAATTTTATTTACTCTGCGCCGCTTGTTGCCAATCAGGCATTCCACAGAGGGCGTGAACAACTATGAGAATGAAACAGAACGGAAACAGTGTTGGGCAACAGCGGTAGTTTTATAACGTTAGTCAAATTGTTTAATTTACTTAAGACAAAGCTTTCACACAAAAAATTTATGTTCGATGAATTTTTATTAAAAATTCTGCATATTTTTTATGAGTTTATTTTACATACCTTCGTTTCCTTTCACACATTGGCAATAGTTGAACTTTAGAAAGAAAATCGTTTCCGCCAATTAACTGCGCCAAACTGCGAGCAGAAAAGTCAGCGTAGCACAGCGAAAAAAGTAACCATTTTTAATCACGTGAATTCGAAGTATTTCACTTTTTTTTCGAATATTAATGTTGTTTTAACTGCTGACAAGCACTCATTGACGCATTACAAACACACAAACTGGCCGCTATCTGTCACTGTATGACAATGAGATTCAAGAGTTTGGAATTATTTTTCATATTTTTAAAGTGTCTAGCTTGCAATAAAAAGCATAAGTTACTTGCACCTTGTTGTTGTTGTTGTGGCTAATTATTTACTTTGAACCGCGAAGAGCAAAATAAAAACAAACAATAAACAGAACGATGGTTCAGCAATTATTTTTTTTTTGTAGCGTTCTTTTTTGCTGACAGAAAGTGTCAAATGACAAGTTCAAAAGTACGGTAAAAAAAAAAAAAAAAAATATTAAGCAACTTTAGTTTTTTAAAGAGTTACGAAAAAGTTTTAAGCCTCAGGCTCAGCACCGACAAGCTGCACGTTTCACACTCAACTGAACTGACTCCTTTTCAGCATTTCCGTTTAGTTGGCGTTGGAGCTTGAGTTCATATTTTTTTTTTGTGTTTGTAAAATTCGCGGGTTACACTGAAACACGATCGCTGTCGCTAGGGAGCGCTCGATCATTTAGGAATTTTATATTTTTTCTATTTTTGCCAGCTAATATTTTATTAAAATTATTTAAAAACAAAAAAAAGAAAATTTAAGCGATCGAGCGTTTTAGACTTGTTGTCGAGCTCTCGACTGTTAGACGAATGAAAAACCTGCAACGTAGCAGGCAAGCCGGTGCTTCACACTGTAGTGACGATCAGCGAGCGTTGTAGCCACAACAGCACCAACAACAACAATAGTGCGAATAGCTTACCCACTATATGTGAGTTAGTTCGATAACAACAACCACAGGCACAACAACACCAACAAAAGTATGTGTTGTATATGGGAAAAAGATGGCTTTTATTCAACTAAAACTTTTCTTCTAACTCTAACGTTTAACTGTTCCCAACGAATGACAAATAGTTAGAACAACAACCGCCAACATTCAGCAACAACAACAACAACAAAGACAACTGATCACACACAAATAGCACCTTAGCTACATAGGGCAACGCATGCATGTATAGCTAGCTAGCTATACATACAAAAAGCACCCGGTGCCGGTACCAGTATTCACAGTATCAGCATTGAACGTTACCGCACCGACCAATTGTTTACACTTGTATGCAACAATCGACGATCGTTAGATGATGATGATGATGATCATGATCATGATGATGATCATCGTGTTCGTTTTGTAGCGTTCATTTGCTGTATGTTTATTTTTTCTTTTTTGTTTGTCTGTTTGTTTAGCATGTTTGTTAGTTAGTGAGTTAGTTTCGTCATTTATAAAATTCTATTTTTCAGTGTACATTGGCCGCCTATGTGTGTGTGTGTTTGGTGGCATAATTTTGTACCGCGTCTGCGCGATCTTTCCATAGCGAGCTGTTACTGTTGGTATAGGACGGTGTTTAGTATTGTAAACGTTGTTTACCGGCGGCTTAATGCGCTAGAGCGATACACTGAGCATAAAATCTCTAACGAAATACTTTATTCATTAATTTTTTTGTAACACTTTAAAACAAAAATTAAGATTTTATTAAATTTGAGCTTGGGGTCTTTTTGTTATAAGAATTAACTAGTAAGAAATTATTTTCTACTTAGCCGAAGTTAAAATATTCCCCACAGCCGTATTTATGTGATCACGAAGCTAGATGACGTCACTTTATATGGAAGGTAGGACAACCTTTAACTCGATTTTGACAAATTTCAAACTAGGAAAGCATGTTCTCAATTCGAGCTTATGTACGTAATATCAAGTCAATGCATTAAGTTTTGTGGAATTAGTGGAGATTTTACTATTTCGATGACGTCACTTCATATGGGAGGTAATTGAAGTTTTAATTCAATTCTGCCAAATTTCAAACTCACACTTCATATTAAAAATTCAAGCTTATGTACAATATATCAAGTCAATACATTTAGTTTTTTAAAATTCATGTAAATTCTACTATTATGTTGACGTCACTTTGTATGGGAGATAGATGAAGTTTAAATTCAATTTGGCCAAATTTTAGACTGAAGACGCATATTTGAAATCCAAGCTTATGTGCGTAATTTCAAGTCAATACATTAAGTTTTTTACATAATATACATAATTAGTGGAGATTTTACTATTGTGATGACGTCACTGGGAGGTAATTGAAGTTTAAATTCAATTTTACCAAATTTCAAACTCAGATTGCATATTAAAAAACCAAGCTTATGTGTAAAATATCAAGCCAATAAAATATATTTTGTGGAATTGATAAAGAATTTATTATTTTTATGACGTCACTTTGTATGGGAGATAGTAAAGTTTTAAAAGTTTTAATTCTATTTTGCCAAATTTTAGACTCAAAGCGCACATTTAAAATCGAAGCTTTTGTGTAAAAAATCAAATAAATGTATTTAGTTTTTTGTGGATTTCTGAAGATTTTACTATTTTTATGACGTCATTTTGCATGGGAGGTAGGTGAAGTTTTGATTGGATTTGCCAACATTTTAAATTCAGAGTGATGTATATGTAAATTATACGTTTATATGTAAAATAGCCAAGTAAATATATTAAAGGTGTGAAAATTTTAAGGATTTTACTATCTTGATGACGTCACTTTACATGGAAGATAGATAAAATTTTTATTCGATTTTTTTCATATTTCAAACTCAAAGTGCATGTTTAAAATCAAAGCTTAGGTGTTAAAAGTCAAATGAATTTATTCAGTATTGTAGAATTTATAAAGATTTTCCTATTTTGGTGACGTCACTTTGTATGGGAGGTAGATGAAGTTTTAATTCGATTTGCCTTAATTTAAAATTTAGAGTGCATATTCAAAATAAAAGCTTCTGTGTAAAATATTTAGTTAATATAATAAGCTTGATGGAATTTGTGTAGATCTTATCGTTTTGATAGAAGGCACTTTGTGGGGAAGTAGGCGTGATATTCATCCCATTTGGCACATTTTCAAACTTGATGCTTAATTTTCAGAAAGAATCATACACAAGCTTTCGAATTTTCAGTCAAATTGATAGCTTCAAAATCAATATAGTAATCTTGATGACAGATTCCAATGCAATATTGATAAAAAATATACATATATACTTTTCCAGACCAACCACGCCTTCATATAGGCGTTACAAACGTAGTGACAAAGTTATTATTCCCTGGAAAGCTGGCATATGAAACTGACTTATCAATAGCCTTCTGTGATTTTTGCGTCCACACGCCAAGAAATTTTTCGTTTTTTCGCAACTGAAAAATTCACCAACTACACTTCGTTTGCGAGTTGTATTTGCCACAAACGAATATTCAGTTGTCATCTACTTAAAAATATATCTTATATATATATGTACCGCAAGCTATTTAGGTCATTATTATTTACCATATTAATTATCTTTCTACCTATGTCCGTCCGGCTTCTTATGGATTGCACTCATCGCACTTCAGTTGCTATCTCAGTCCGCGTATTAAGCAATTACCAATGTGCTTATATAGTAATAATTTGTCCAAAGAGTAACTCGGAACTATAAGCGTAAGAACGACGAAGGGAAAAACAAACGAAGTTTTCAGTTGGGAAAAACAAATTTTTTAATTGCTGCAATTTAAAAATCACTCGCGTTTGTGACAAACGAAATTAATTTCCTGCAACTAAATGACGCTTTTCTCGCAACTGACTATTATTATGACAACTGTTGAAACGTTTGCAAATAACGATTTCAAGCACGACAAACGAAGTTCGTTTGCGGCAAACAGGCGATAACAGTTTTGTTCTTTGCGTGCACTAACTTCAGGAGTTACTTTAAACAGTATTCTGCAAAACCAATGCGGAATTATAAGTTTATTTTGCGACACAGTTGTATTTTTTACGTTTTTACAAATTGGAAAATTTCAAAATGTCAAGTACTTTGACTATTTTCAGATTTATTGTTGTGTTTACAAAAATCTCAAAGATATTCCTTGTTTGTCAAGCAATTTGGAGTTGTGGCAAAAGGAGCAGGAATTTTGTACCATCGTGACAGACATTGAGTTTATTTCAGTGTACTTCGTTAATGTATATGTTTAAGAGTTCATTTTAAATTAGAAATTGTTATCAGCCAGCAACTGTGTTAATATGTATTTCTATTTGGGCTGAACAGGTAAATTACTTTTGTGTATGTAATTAAAACCGATAACACACTCACGTACACTTACGATGAAACTAAAACAGACGCATTCTATGATAAGTCTTGAAAAAACTTAATAATTTTTACACAAAATAATGCTCTAACTTGAACTGCTACCGTTCATTGTCATACATTCATTTAGCTCTTCAGAGTTAATGCAAAGTTAAATATTGCGAGTTAAAATAAGAGTTTAAAAATATTAATTTGGACAATGACATTTAAACGTCATTAAAACAAATATTGCTTAAAAATTGTTGAAAAGAAATGTACTTGGTTCTATAAATTACTTCTATAGGCATTATATGGAGTTTTAGCTGTACCTACTAGAAGGTAGTTGGACAGTTGTCAAATGCAGTTCTACACCGGAAAAGTTTTGAAAGTAGATATTTGGTGATCTGGCATTACTGCTAAGTGACATCATATTGTATTCGGCAAAAATTTACCAAAGCTGACAATACATGACAGTTATTAATTCGAAGGAAATTAACTTCACTGGAGCGTTACTTACGAGGGCTGCCTTTTAAGTCTTGCGCCTCGGTAACACTTAAGTACTGCTAGATGAATTTTGACAGGTCCATTAAAAAATTTGAAATTTTCTAACATAAGCCTATTCACAACGATTTCGTGTATGTGCGCTTGTTGTGCTGACCAGCAGTTATTTTGGAGTCAATTGAAATAGTGAACTAGTTCATTTCTAGCGCAGTTCGCAGTAGTTCTGAAGAAGTACAAAAGGCGTTCAGTGTAGAAAATTTATTTTTGTTTTTGTTTTCAAAAGTATTGTTGAAAAAAATAAACGCGTTCTGGCTACTTTTTAAAATTTGCTGCGCACAAGAAAAAATAATAAAAAAAAGAAATGTTTATATACAAAATGTTTTCTGGAATGCGGATGGAAAAGATGGTACAAAGGAGATCTTTAGGACCTTTCCGTTGCACTAAATTTTTACAGTTTTAACATGTTCACTTTAAAACTAGTCAAAAAAGAACCACTTTCAGGCTACTGCAAAAGCAACCAGTTTAAAAATGTTCCTAATGCAACTAGTTCAAATATGGGGAAAAGGGAGTGTTTCTGGGGACAATTGTCTTTTCCTATGACATCAACCCGCAAAAAGCGTCAGTTCGTTCAATGTTAAAGGGTATTGTAGTGGAACTAGTACTGGTCCTTTTTGGAACTAGTTCAGAACTATTTCAAATTTGGTCCACTTTTCTGCTGGGTGTTTACAGTGGTTTGAAAATTGTATTTCAGCAAAAAAATGGAATTCACATAAACACGTGAACATTTTTGGATGATGATTTTTCACGATTGTTGACGTGGATTGATAAGGAAATAATGCCTCGATCAACTTAGTTCGACTGGTGACGAAGCACCACACCCAGCGACTGTAAAATGGTGGTTTAACGAGTTCGAGCGTGTTTGCCGTTCTCTCCAAGACGAATATCGTGAAGGTGGTCCAAGAACAGTTGTTGCTTTTTTTTATTTAGTTTTGAACCAAGGATTTCAGGTGTAATACCTATTCAGTCAAGTATGCCTTGGTTCGAAAATGAGTTGATGGATTAGTGAGAGGGAAGGAGCAATCAAATGAAACATGGTGGAAAGCCGTAGAAACATCTGAATTTGAATTTGAGGCAAGGTTATGCCTTTACCTCAGTCAATTCAAGTTCAGTTTATTAGAAATGAAAGAAAAATTGTAAATTTGAAAAGTTAAAGCTTAGGACCGTCGTCTGGTTAGGATTCGAACCCGGGACCTCTGGGTTGGCAGTCGAGCACGCTACCTATTCGATACCCCATAATTTGATGGTTGTTCAAAAAAAGACTCGTCTCGATTGGTGCTGTAAAACTACAGCAGGAATAGTTCAAAACACGTCTACGGCATCACCATAGGTGACGAATTATGGATCTACGCTTATGAGACCGAAACAAAACAGCAATCCACTCAAAGGGTCTTTCAAAATGAGCAAAACCCGACAAAAATTGTCGGCGGACCGAGCCCATCCAAGCAAATGGTTTCCAGGTTTTCCAGAAAAACCGCTGATATCGCAACTGTACCACTTTAGCAACGAAGAACTGTAAATGCTGAATGGAACACAACCATTTGTTTACCGGAAGTCTCCGGAGAATTGAGGAAAATCAACCATCGAATAAAGATCGTCCACCATCACGACAATGATGGTCCACATCAGCTCAAACAAGAGTTTTTGAACACTCAAAACGTGGAATTGATGAGTCATCAGCATAACAGTTCCAACTTGGCACCCAATGATTTAGCCTTGTTCCCTCACATTAAGAAAAAAATGCGTAAAGAGCATTTTCCTACGCCCGAACAGGCCGTTGGTGCCTTCAAAAACCTGGTTTCGGAGTTACCAACTTCAGATTGGCAAAACGGTTTCAAAAATTGGTTCAAACGAATGCAATAGTGTATTGATCATCTTGGAAAATACTTTGAAAACCAATAATACCATTTTCACTAATTAACCACTGTTTTTTCATTGTTAAGTACAAAGCTTATTACACTGAACACATTGACGACTACACAACTTTACGACGCGACGTGAAGAAAGAGTCAACAATCTGGAAATATCATACGATTGTTGCATTCACGCATACACAAACCCTTATATTTGCACTTTTGTCGCTCGTCAAATTAGAAATAATTCTATCCCGACGTCAGCCACTTTGCTATATCGCCGTGACATTTTCACCACGTCACATGCATAAGAAAAGCATGTAAAAAAAATTTTACAGATGTCGTAATGTCGTGGTCGTCGTCAATGTGTTCAGTGCATAAAAGATAGTCTCGCAGATGAAAATCCTCTCTCGTTCTGATTCGAAACTGTCAAAATCGATACGAATAATTGTATGTTTCTTTGTGCTGTTGTTCGTAGTTCGGTGCTTTTTTCTGACCCTTGGCTCTCAGCCGCGAATCTACCTTGTTTATTCTACCATGTGTACTTTCGAAGAACTATCGAGGGAGTATAACACTTCCGCGCGCACAAGTTGAGAAGGATTCCTCGTTGCAGCTTCGATTCAGAAGCATTAGAGCCCGAACAGAATGAAAGCGATTAGCGAATGGAGATATTTTCAAGCAATAGAATGCATGAAAATGTATAAAAACGTGCGAAATCAAATGGCTGGTCGTCAATTGCGACGAACATTCGCCAGATTAGAATCTATCTATTCTATTTTTTCTGTGGCGACCTGGCGACCTGGCGATCCTCTCTTTGAGTGGTGTCAAACATGATAAGTGCTGTTGTATTTTTCCTAATGGGGTATGTTCAGTGCTATTTTCTTAATTTTTATTATCTGCTAACATTTGTTGTCTGTGTATATGCATGCATGTCAATTATACATGCACAAAACAAAACATTTTGACAGTTCAGTCTGAATAGTTCGTCAATCGCTAATCGCTTTCATTCTGGAAGTGTTCTGAGCGAATGGCTATTCGGCTGTAGGTTGGCGGTCTTCTTTCGAAGAAATCCACTGAAAACACGTCCAGAATAGGAGTGGTTTTCGGTTGACGGATCAACGCAAGGTATATTTAACAAGGTGTTTGTAGTGTTTGTAGTTGAAATTCTCTCTTGTGGTGGATACGGCACCTGTCAAAATCAGCTGTTTACGAATAATTTTTTATTCGCTGTTTTTTTATGCTCTTCTTATGTTTGCTTATATTTGACAGCTGATGTACACACCACTCCGAGACGAGACTACTTTGTTAAATATACCTTGGATCAGCGTTGCTTTTCGGTGTGTGAATGGTCAGCTCATGGAATGCAACACACACACAAAAAACAAAACGTTAGCACGTGGAAAAAACTAAGAAAATACCACCGAACACAGCCAATTCTTAACTAAAATATGGCTACACTTACGCCACTCAAAGAGAGCTCCACCAGCCGTCGGAGAAAAAATAAAATTGATTCTATTCTGGCGTTTTCCGTCGCGGATTTCTACGGCGATTTCTTTATGGCGGCTGCATACATTTTCATGTATTTTGTTGCACAGCGAATCCGTCAACCGACAGCCGCTTTGGTTCTGTTCGGGCTCTTAGTGAGGCTTATACGAGGTCAAGAATGATAGAAGCAAGATTACGTGTTCCGCAGTCCCGTTATCTAATGCTCTCTTTTTCAACTGAGTGCATGACGTCACACAGAGCTTCTGCTTGACAAAAACGTATGCAAATGTGCGATCTCTTAGGCAAATTGACGAAATTGAAAATAAATTCAATTTTTTTTTAATAAAGTAAAAATATCTACTCTTCTGTATAAAAATATGAATATTCTCGTATACGAAAAATATGAATTTTTTAAACTTTCAGGATTTTTATCTCCTAAACTATTCGAGACTGACAAAATTTTATTGTACCAATGGGCTAAGGAGGTCCATATACATATTATAAAAATAAGAAAAAAATTCATGTATTTGGGCGTGGATGTGGAAGTAAAATTATTCCAAAGTCTGACAATATCGCTTGTGACGTCATGCTCTCTCTCTCTCTCTCTCTCTATCTCTCTCTCTCTCTCTCTCTCTCTCTCTCTCTCTCTCTCTCTCTCTCTCTCTCTCTCTCTCTCTCTCTCTCTCTCTTTCTCTCTCATTTGCAGAACGAGAAATCTGGTTTCTATCATTCTTGATACGAGGTTAAGCTACAAAGACACCGAAAACCTCACAAGCATGAGAGCCTGAACAGAATCAAAAATCGTTGCGGCTGACGATCTTTGTTGTTGATAAATACATGCAAAATGTAGAAAAAACCGCAGCTCGTTTTCCGCAACGATAAATCCCACAATTAGAATCTATTCTATTTCTTCTCTTGCGACCGACGATTCTCTCTCTGAGTGCCATTAGTGTTGCCATATTTTTGCTTGAAATTGGCTGTGTTTAATGAAATTTGCTTAGTTTTTATTATGTCTTGACGTTTCTTCTTTGTGAGTGTTGTATTCACACAATTGAAGAGATCAATACATTGAAATGAAATAGAAAAAAAAAAATAAAATTTAATAAAAAATACCAAATATAAGCAACTTCGTCAGTCGCAATCGTTTCATTTTGGGCGTGTTCTCTGCGACCGACGACCAAAGAGGATCGTCGGTCGCAACGATTTTTGATTGTGTTCAAGCTCTGATACAATTAAAAGGTAGGCTCATATTGGAGAGCAGGGTGCACTAGTTGTCAAAATCAGCTGTTAATTTTTAGTTTTTCTAATTGTTGTTGTTGCTTTTATCGTTTGACGTTTGTAGCTTCTACTGCTTTGTTGTTGCCAAGTTTCTCATTTAAGCAGCCATCTTAAAATGAGCTTATCATGTAATTGTATCACGGCTCACAAGTACTTACGAAATATTATTGAGAGAGAATTAAGCTTCTGCTCACAAGTTTAGAGAGTTTAGAGAGACTTCTCATCGCAGCATCTCAGAAGCATTTGTAAGGCTTATACGAGGTTATACTTTGCAGATCTCGATAAATTACTTCCAACGAGCTTGTCAACGTCAATTTAAAACTTGCCTTTACAAGTTATTTGCAAGTTATATTGAGGTAGAAACCTCTAAGACTCTCGAAAATTAAACCTTTTGAATGTTCAATTGTTATTTGGGTAAAACCTTCATAAACCCCATACAAACAGAGCAATGCAATACATTTGAGCGACTTTAAAGAAGCAAATAGTTTAATTAACACAAGTTGGTAACGGTGGATTTTTCATATTTAAGTAAAAGTTTATATTTAAGTTCATATTAAAACTCAAAAAGAACACACGGAAATAACTGACAGGCGAACAAAGTATAATATTTATAATAATAATATTTCAAAAAGTAGGATTAGAAATAGAAAGAGCAAAAGAGAGAAGGAAATAGTTATAATTTTCTGGAGAAAAGTCTAGTTTTGAAGAACATACATTAAGTTCATTGTTTTTTTTTTTTTTTTATTTGAGCACGTTTTTCGTTCAATATAACTACTACTTGAAATGATACACGTAGCGGCTACAAAAAGAGAGAAAAAAAATACCCATCAACAACAACAATAGTGAAAGCAAATTAACACAAACAAAAAATGCAAAGTGAAAAAATCAACATTTAGCCAGGCAATGGCAAGATACAAGTTATAGATATATGTAGATACGTCTATAGTATTTAGTGGAATACGCAATGTATCTGGAGTATATAACAAGATACATACAAATTTATATCTAGAAACATTAGATGCATGCAGCAAGTAAATCACTGGCAACAACAAAACGAAACGTCACGAATAGACTACAACAAAATCATTTAGCACATTGTTGTTAAAAAGCATAAAATCGATAAGATGATGAACCAAAACGAACTAAGAGAAAAAAAGTTATTAAAGTTCGTATGGGATGCTTTGTAGAAGTTGTGTCGATCTCTAAAGATCACATCTAAAACCAACTGAAAAAGAAATAGCAACATTTAAGTGAGAAGATTTTGTAACTTCTCTTCATGCAGCTTCGTCCATCTTCTGGTGTGATGTTTACAAAATATCACAGCTTGTCTTGAGTTAGCATTTTTTTTTTTTTCAGCATTGGCCAACATCTTTTGCATCCATCACCGAATTATCTTTGTCAGTGAATAGTTTTACTAAATGTCAGTACGTTTGAATGATCGGCATAGAGCGCGTAAAGCAAGACGATCAGGGTAAAGTTTATAGGGTTTATTCAGATTCAGAGAGCAATGGGTGCATAGCAATTATGGTCGGATTATTTTTAATGTATTCATTACTCACATACCCGGAGTGAATAACTTTAAGATAAGTAAATTTTTCAAATTTTTCATCAATACACACCTATTCTTGGGTTGGCTTTTCTTAACTATTAGCACTATACTGTCAATATAAGCAGGCCAACGAATTTCCGTCAAGCTTAATGCCCAAAGCCTTTACAAAGCCAACACCACTCTTTTATAGTAAGAACAAGAAAATTGAGTTCATTTCCTTCCGGTTGTAGAAAGAAAACAATTTTCATAGTTGTCTGAACTATTTTTTAGCTGTTTATTTGTAGTTTTGTTTAAACTTCGTTATCGAAAAAAAAAAATAATATTAACGAAACAAAAACGTTTGTTCAAAGAATTCTTTGTATTGTGCTGTTGTTTTTTTTTTTTTTGTTGTTTGCTATGCAAGTAAATGTTGCTGCTAATGTTTGCTATCTGTTGTTGCTGAGTGAAAAAAAAATATGTTGCTGACTTGACTACAATTGTTGGAATTTTCGTCGTTTTTAAGACAATTTTTTTTTTTTTTTTGAGACATTCTTCTGTTAATTCAGGTTGTTGTTGTTATTGACGTATATTTATTGATGTATTTACTACGTGTTTCATGCGTACTTAAATAACAACATAAACCAAAAAAAAAAAAAAAACAAAATAAATTGTTGATTCAGCCTTTTTGATACAGCAACAACATTTTTATTAAAATTTTTATAAAAATTTTTTCTACTGTTGTCAGTTGCTGAAGTCATCTTTTTTGTTGCGGGTTTTTCTGAACATACGCTGACATTTAAATAGCAATAAAACAATTTCTTTTCACATCTGTATGTCACTGAACTTAAATTCTTTTACATTCTGGACTAAATGAGATACAGCCGAGCTCAAAAATATAAAATCAGCCTCGTGTAAAAGAAAAATTTACAAAATAACTCGCAATAAGTAACTTGAAATTTCGAACCGTTTAAATTTTGTGTAACAGGTAGTCTATTTATTTCAAAAAAATCTTGGAATATACCTGATTTTAGCTGCATCTAACTTTATTATCCAAGCACCAACACAGAATATTTAAAATTTATTAAAATCTGAAACTATATTCAATTTCCTGGGATTTGAACCCAGGTGTTGTGATCACACAACGGCCCAACGTACTTCAGTCATGATTTCTAAGGTAGGTCTGAGGGATATCGGCTAAGGCACTCTATTAAATACTTATTGCAGAACGAAGACTACCTTTTAAGTCTTGCGCCTCGGCAACACTAGGTATTGCCATTCGAAAATGTAGAGTTGTCTCTATCGATAATGCAGAGTTTAACTGGTTAATGGGGCAATTACAGCAATACTGACATTCTTGCGCTGAACAACTTAGCTTTTTAATATTTTGCTTCTTAACTTTATGTTATGTTTTAATAATGGTTCAAGTGATTTCCTTTCGGAAATCGACTCAGAATCCTTACTAAGGGAATTTTGCGGGCTTAACCCTTATATGTTTGAAAATAAATTCGATTCTTGCAATTTTACTTTGAACCAAGGATTTCAGGTATAATACCTATTCAGTCAAGTCTGCCTTGGTTCGAAATGAGGTGATAGATAAGTGGAAAGGAAGAGGCAATCAAGTGAAATATATCTTACCCATATTTTTAAGCGTTTTGAGCGTGGTTGAAAGCCAAAGAAACATGTTAATTTGAATCTGAGGCAAGTGTTATGCCTTTACCTCAGTCAATTCAAGTTATGACGCAATTTCATCCACCATCAACAACTTCAAGTCTTAAAAATATTGATGAATTCTCAATTTCAGTCAATTACACTAAGGGAAATAACGCATATTAGCATTATCCACGCCTGAGTAGAAATTTAATTTAAATATTTACGTGGATAAATCAAATGTTTTCCTTACAACTTATTTTTTTACCGTATTTGAATTTTATTTATACAACACACGTACACACATATTCCATACAAGCAAGCAGCAACAGCATCGCACACGTAAACACATATTCCTGCCAGCAGCAACAGCATCGCACTCTGTTCCTGCAGTTTATTTCTTGCAGTTGCAACCTTAGTTCTTATAATTCTCATTTAGTTATTGTTGCAAGGGTAATATAGCCGCATGTTTGGCCAGGATTCTTTGGGAGCGCGATTGATGATCGCAAAATAAATTTTTGTAAGGTTAGAGTGACAACCGGACATTTTCTCACGAATGTCTAGCACCGGTTGTCATTTGCCTGCATATTTTTATGTTTATTTTATTTTTAATTTTTTTTTTCTCTAATTTATACGGTTTTGACATTTGGTGCAATAATATTGCAACAACTGTCAAAAGTAGCATAAATTAAAAAAGTATTTAAATAAATTTTAAATATTTACGTGTCGATTTAAATAAATGCGTTATTGGTGCAAAAATGACTCGCTTTTTGGATAAATTAAAAAAGTTTTTGGATAAATTTAAAATTTTTTCCTTTAGTGTAGAAATGAGGATAGAAAATACAAATGCGAAAGGTTAAAGCGTACGAGCATGGCCTGGCCGGGAATCGAACCCGAGACCTCTGGGGTCGCAGTGGAGCACGCTACCTACTCAACTACCGAGGCCATCAGCACATGAAACACATGAGCATTTTAATAAAAAATACAAATCAAGTTGGGAAATAAGTCAAACTGAATGAAAACCACGCCTACCTCTTCCCATAGAGTGATTTTATTAAAACGATTAGCCCTTAAATGCCCAACAACACCGATTTCATTAAAAAAAATTATGTGCTAAATGATCCCCTGAACACGACCCCGTTTCTATTTTTTTGGAAATATTTTTTTTTTACGAGTTATTAAAGAAAACATGGTTGTATCCAAAAAGATACAGTGGGCATTCCGATGTATACCATCCATCAATCAGCTTTGTTGTAGGAGTTCAAGGCAAAACCGTGAAAACGATTCTTTTTATGATAACTAGACTAACTAGTAATTTTTTTACTCTAATATTGTAAATAGTTTAAAAGATATTTCATGTCAAAAAGTGAACTTTCCGTAAAAATTTAAAAAAAAAACAATTTTTTGAATTTGTCGGTCAATATTTCCCAAACCAACAAAGTTATGGCAATAATTAAATTTTTGTTTTATATTGAAAACGAGTTATTGAGCTCTAGGCCAATCATGTTGAGAACAAGACAACATGAAGAACAAGGAAGGCGACAGCCAACAACAACAACAACAACGGCTCTGTATAGAGCCAATCACAACAGCTTTGACTATACAGACTGTTTCATTGGTCGCTACACCAACTCATCAGTAGTCTTTTGTGTGACTTTACACTGTGATCCACTCAAGCTACTTAGGTTCTAGTTATACTGCCAATATGCCGAGAAAGTTACCCGGAATTTTATTTTGGCAGAGAACGCTTGAATTTTTTTGTAACTGAGTTCTTATCGACATTAGATGCAAGCTGTACCAAGGTTGACCTAAATCGTATCATACTTTTAGGCCTAGCCTTAATTCATGTGCATCTTCGAAACTCGATCACGTGGTTTGCCGCTATCAGAGCATATTGAAGTTGTTGTTATTTTTGCTTTTTTTAGCTCCTCCCTTTTTCCACACTTCCATTTTTAGGGTTCAGTTAGTTTAACTGATGGTACACCTAACATGGTGTGGAGACCATTTTGTTATGAAAGACTTTGTTGTTTATGTGATTAACACACAACTAATGATTTTCTTAACATTTTACGGGCGTGCTCTCCCAGAAATTTTAAATCTTAATATTTTTGAATACGGCCTTTTTTCATTATTTATATTGAAAACGAGTTATTGAGCTCTAGGCCAATCATGTTGAGAACAAGACAACATGAAGAACAAGGAAGGCGACAGCCAACAACAACAACAACAACGGCTCTGTATAGAGCCAATCACAACAGCTTTGACTATACAGACTGTTTCATTGGTCGCTACACCAACTCATCAGTAGTCTTTTGTGTGACTTTACACTGTGATCCACTCAAGCTACTTAGGTTCTAGTTATACTGCCAATATGCCGAGAAAGTTACCCGGAATTTTATTTTGGCAGAGAACGCTTGAATTTTTTGTAACTGAGTTCTTATCGACATTAGATGCAAGCTGTACCAAGGTTGACCTAAATCGTATCATACTTTTAGGCCTAGCCTTAATTCATGTGCATCTTCGAAACTCGATCACGTGGTTTGCCGCTATCAGAGCATATTGAAGTTGTTGTTATTTTTGCTTTTTTTTTAGCTCCTCCCTTTTTCCACACTTCCATTTTTAGGGTTCAGTTAGTTTAACTGATGGTACACCTAACATGGTGTGGAGACCATTTTGTTATGAAAGACTTTGTTGTTTATGGGATTAACACACAACTAATGATTTTCTTAACATTTTACGGGCGTGCTCTCCCAGAAATTTTAAATCTTAATATTTTTGAATACGGCCTTTTTTCATTATTTATATTGAAAACGAGTTATTGAGCTCTAGGCCAATCATGTTGAGAACAAGACAACATGAAGAACAAGGAAGGCGACAGCTTTCACACCATCTAATGTCGATAAGAACTCAGTTACAAAAAATTCAAGCGTTCTCTGCCAAAATAAAATTCCGGGTAACTTTCTCGGCATATTGGCAGTATAACTAGAACCTAAGTAGCTTGAGTGGATCACAGTGTAAAGTCACACAAAAGACTACTGATGAGTTGGTGTAGCGACCAATGAAACAGTCTGTATAGTCAAAGCTGTTGTGATTGGCTCTATACAGAGCCGTTGTTGTTGTTGTTGTTGGCTGTCGCCTTCCTTGTTCTTCATGTTGTCTTGTTCTCAACATGATTGGCCTAGAGCTCAATAACTCGTTTTCAATATAAATAATGGAAAAAAGGCCGTATTCAAAAATATTAAGATTTAAAATTTTTGTTTTATACTTGCAATTTTTTGAGTTAAACTACATATCCAGCATTTTAATTTTTGCAATATTTTAAAATAAATAACTTATTTTCTCGGTTGTATCCAAAAAGATACGCTGGGCATTTAAGGGTTAAATCTCTTAAATATCCACAAAAAATAATAGAATGATTTGAAAGTTTGCGCACATAAGCTTTGATTTATATACCACCCCCGTCACCCACCCACTCCCTCAACCGTTTGTAACACCCATAAGGAGATGTGTTAGGTTGATCAGCATCACATGGAAAACATGTTGATCATATCATGAGCCGATCTGGCAATATCCGTCTGTTTATTCGTCTGTCCGTCTGACTGCAGTCACGATTACAATCGCACTTTGAAGCTTTCCTAATGAAAATCAATATTTATTTTTCAAAACATGAAGATTTGATTCAACAGTAAGCCAAATAGGATAAATCCACACCTACCTTCCATACAAAGTGACGTCATCAAATGGTAAAATCTCCAAAAATTCCACAAAAATTCAATTTAAAACCTTGAAATTCTGCACATAAGCTATGATACGTTTTCTCAAATACGTTTTCTACGGATATACTCAACATTTCCCAAAACCACGCCTACCTATCATACAAAATCTCTACAAAATCCACAAAAATTAATCTAAATACTTGAAATTTTGCACATGGGCTATGATTTCAAATACGAATTAAAATTTTGAAATTTGTTAAAATAAAACGAGAACCAAGCCTATCTCCCATACAAAGTGACGTCATCAAAATGGTAAAATCTCTAAAAATTTCACTAAAATTCATTTTAAAACCTTGAAATTTTGCACTTAAGCACTTTCATTTCAAATACGTTTTCTACGAATATACTCCACATAACTCAAAATCGAGTGAAAACCACGCCTACCTAACATACAAAATCCACAAAAATTAATCTAAATACTTGAAATTTTACACATTGACTATGATTTCAAATACGTATTGAAATTTTGAACTTTGTGAAAATTAGATGAAAACCAAGCCTTTCTCCCATACAAAGTGACGTCATCAAAATAGCTAAACCTTCATAAATTCCACAAAAATCAATGTATTGACTTGTTATTTTACACATAAGCTTTAATATTTAAAACTTACAATATGGTTGAAGAACATACAAGATTGGTTAAAAAACACGTATATCCCCCACACAAGTGACGTCATCAAAATAATAAACCCTTCATAACTTCGAATATTATATATTACACACGAGTGTTGGTTGGGGCATTTTAATTTCGGCCGAACATAGTAATTTTGTATTTGGAAAAATCAAATTAAAACTTCTCTTATCTTCAATACAAAGTGACGTCATCAAAAAAAAATATCTTAAAAAATTTCACAAAAATTAATGTATTGACCTGATATTTTATCATAAGCTGCGATACATAAGTCAAAACGCACAATGAGTTTGAAATTTGGAAAATTTGATACAAACCACGCCTATGCCCCATACAAGTGACGTCATTAAAATAATAACTTATGGCACACTATTGTAGGGGTATTTTGACTACGGCCAAACATAATAAATTCCTTACTGTTAGTATGCATTCTGTTTTTTATATTTGGAAAAATAGAATTATAACTTATCTTATCTTCAATACAAAGTGATGTCATCAAAAAAGAAGCTTAAAAATTAATTATAAATTTGTATTGTATAAATTAATGTATTTACTTGATATTTTATCATAAGTTGTGATATATAAATTAAAATATACAGTGAGTCTGAAATTTGGAAAATTGGATTAAACCCACATCTATCCCCCATGCAAGTGACGTCATCAAAATAATTACTTATTGCACAAGAGTGTAGTGGCATATTGACTTCGGCCAAACATAATACATTCCTTACTAGTTAATATGCATTCTGTTTTTTTTATATTTGGAGAAATAGAATTAATACTCCTATCTTCAATACAAAGTTACGTCATCAAAAAATAAACCCCTACAAAAATTTTACAAAAATCAATGTATCGACTTGATATTTTATCATAAGTTGTGTTATATAAATAAAAATGAATAAAAAGTTTCAAAATTTGGAAAAATTGGTTAAAAACCACATCTATCTGCCATACAAACTGACTGTGAAGGTGTTCCCCTTACATTTAGGAACCACATGCATATTTTTCAAAATTTTTATAAAATATCTGCACAATATCTTTCAACATATGTAATGGACATTTTTATACGCTGTGTAAAGAAGAGATTATTAAGGTCCTTCAATAATATCTCTACTTTTAGTATAAGTGAAAGTTTCACTTATACTGAGCGTTATGACCACAAATGCACATTTATTTATTAAAAGTGATCTATATCATATTCGATCTTTATAGAACACATAAGGTCATCTCTTCTAAAAGAATTTCCGCAAAGACTTGCAAAGAAAACTAAGAAAAATAAAAATCTTAATACTTCAAAACGACAAAAACTAGAATCAATACGGAATTTTTTAGGTTAATTATTTACCTAAAAACGAATATTGCCCCATGTGTTCAAAATCAAAAAGCGAAGTTTTGATCAATCAATTATTTCGAAAAATCTTATTAAGAGTAACTCTTAAAATCAAAACGATAAGATACACAAATAAGCTAAAATACATTAAAAAATAATTGTTCTATTCACAAAGCAATGTGTTAATATGTTTTGACGACTGCTGAAAAGTGAAGCTGATAGATTTCTCAGTAAAAACCGTTAAATCAGTTTTATCGCAATATTTTGCTACCCTTCTAATTAATAGCAATAAAAATTTAATTATTAATGCAATAAATTTATAAAGATAAATATTGATATCAATCTAGATAAAATCCATCAATTAAAGAATATTATTTAAAGCAGTTTCCTGTTATCTTTAGGACTTATTGTGCATTGCTTATCATTAACTACAATCAGGTTTAACAGAAAAACTTTAAAAATTTTGAATCAATTCATAAATAAAATGAATTGATGAATTTTTTTAAAGTCATTTAATAAAATTCTATTTTAATGCAATGTGGCTCGAACCAAAGTAAAAACCTTTTTTTGAACATGCAACCTACATTTTTAACTCCCTGTCATTTACGAAGCACACACGCAAGCGCATATTGTTAGCGACACACATGGAAGCAATAATTGAACACTTATCTGCGATGATTAGACGAAGTTACACGAAAACGAATGCTTGAGCTCTATGATGAGAGCGCCTATGCACAGCAGCATCACAATCATGATGATCAACAAACCATATAAAAATCGAAACTACTGACACAAATACTAGCGAGTAGTTGGGAAAGCACCACCAACAACTACAACAAAAACAAAACCAACCGCACAATTGGCCAGTCAACTAATAGATATCAACAGCAAACAAGTTGGCTTCATTAACCATGAACTAAATCGATGATAAAAAGTTCTAAAAATTATTCCGAGTCAACGCGAGAACGAGTGACGGAAAAAAAAACGCACGAGTGCTAACGATCATAACAAAGTGCTCGTGCGCAACGTGAATGTAGTACATCCCGGAAGTACGCCATGTTGGCTGCATCAATTTTTCGATATTTACGAGTTGATCTGAGTAGCTACAATAAATAAATAATATTTGATGGATTTTTTTTTTTTTTTTTTGGGTTTTTTGTTGGTGTATCTAATTATAATTGCAGATACATTTTTCAATAATGTTGGCTAAAGAATGATGATTATTATATTTAAGTCGTGTTTAATTGAGAATGCAATCTGATAGAGTCGACGATCCACTGTTGAGTGATCGTTGTGATCGCTGTCACTAAATGTGACTTCATGTAGTACATGTCAAATATATCCCAGTTAACCAAAAGTACATTATCTTTTTAGTAGAATTTATTTATTTACACTAAATAACATTCGACACTCGCGAATTAATCATTTTTATTTGTAAATGAATTCACAAACGTACCAAAAGTATTATAATTTTTTTACAATTAAAAGACTTAAAAAAAAAACACTTTTTGTAAAGGTTAAACACGATAGTTTAAACAATGTTTTCATAAAAATATTTTTGTGTTTTTATACTTATATCATTTTAAATAACTATTTATCTTGCACTTATCTTAATAACTGGCTAAGTAACTAAGTAATCTTGAATAAATAAGAAAACAAAATAAAAGAAATTATAATAATACATAAAACAAATAAATAAGAAATTAATAATGAAATTTTAAAAATAAAACGGATGAAAATTAAAAATACACAAAACAAATCAAATTAAAAAAATAATGCATAAAACGTTTAATTTTATAATTCTTAAAAAACATATTTTTAAAAGTAAAAAGTAAAAAGTAAAAAGTAAAAAGTAAAAAGTAAAAAGTAAAAAGTAAAAAGTAAAAAGTAAAAAGTAAAAAGTAAAAAGAAAAAAGTAAGAATTAAAAAGCAAAAAGTAAAAAGTAAAAAGTAAAACGTAAAAATTTAAATTTAAATTTAAAAAGTAAAAATAAAAAACAAATTACAAATTTATAAACAAACACAAAAATAAAATATACGAATAAAAAATAATTTAATCTTAATATTTGTATACGGCCTTTTCATTATTCATATTGAAAACAAATTTTTCGAGCTCTAGGCCAAATAATAAATATTCTAGGAGAGCACGCCCATAAAAATGTTAAGAAAAATGATTGGTTGTGTGTTTATCACATAAATAACAACAAAGTCTTTCATAACAAAAAAAAAATGGTCTCCACGCCAGGTGGACCACCATCTAAACAGCAAAAATAACAACAACTTCAATATGCTCTGATAGCAGTAAGCCGCTGTGATCGAATTTCGAAGATGCACATGAATTAAGGCTATGCCTAAAAGTATGATATGATCTAGGTTAACCTTGGTACAGTATGCATCAAAAAGTAGATAAGAACTCAGTTACAAAAATTCAAGCGTTCTCTGCCAAAAATAAATTCCGGGTAACTTTCTCGGCATATTGGCAGTATATGTAGAACCTAAGTAGCTTGAGTGGATTACAGTGTAAAGTCATACAAAGGCTACTGATGAGTTTAGCGTGTAGATGAGTTTAGCGGTGTAGCGGCCAATGAAACAGTCTGTATAGTCAAGCTGTATGATTTGCTCTATACAGAGCCGTTGTTGTTGTTGTTGGTTGTTGCCTTCTTTGTTCTTCATGTTGTCTTGTTGTCAACATGCTTGGCCTAGAGCTCGAAAAATTTGTTTTCAATATAAATAAAAAATAATATATAAACATGTAAAATTAAAATAAAAAATTTTAAAAATACAAATAAAAATAAATAAGAAATTAAAAATTTTTAGAATCATGCATTCAAAAAACATCAGGCATCGGGACTCGGAGAACTTTTTTTTTTGTGAGATGACATTTTGTATGACACACATCTCTGCGTTTTAGATACATTTATAAATAAAAGATTTTCCATGAATTTTGTGTAAAGCATGACCCCTTCATAATATAGCTTTATTTATAATCTTTATAGATCAGTTCAATGAAAGAAATATATCCTATTTATCTCGTATGGCATCGGGATACAAATTGTAAGGCATTGGGATTTCTCCGTTGTTTCATGAATAATTTCATATTAAACTGACACATCAAAAAAATCATCACCACGCATTCCCATGTATTTTTGACCCGCTGGATACGAATCTGGCATCCATTGTGGACAGTTGGCTCTTGGTTATCTTCTAAATAATTGAATTGTAATTATTTAACGGATGTGTGGTAGACTTTTTTGATGATGAATAAGCGACATAAAACATATATTTTTAATGTGTGAAGTTAAAATTCGTAAATTTGAAGATAACTTAGCAAAGACACAAACCAATATTCCTTATCCGTATGAAATTGAATGCGTACTTTTTGAAAAGTACGAATATAACTTTGGATACGAATCTAACTAACGACTTCATTTGTAAGGAAATCACTTTGACTTGGGGATTGGAAGCACAGAAAAGTGGAAAAAGTAATGAAAAATTTTTAAAAATATTATAAAATTTTAAAAAATGCAAAGAAATTATTTCATGTGTAAACTTTGTAATATCGTCATCATAAATTCTTTATATGTAGTGAAGTGTTGTCTTTATATACAGTGAAAATCTTTATATACAAAATACAAACATAAAATGTAATGGATACCACTGGACAGGTTATTTATTTACCTTTTCAATGAAATGTATATGACTCATTGTGTCAATGTTAGGATTAAGAAATATCTTACGGATAAGAAATATTGATTTGTGTCTTTGCTAAGTTATCTTCGAATTTACGAATTTAACTTCACGCAGTTAAAAATATAAAAATAAAAAATAAAACAAAATAATCCATATTAATAAAAATCATTTTCTGTTTGTTAGTTTGTTGTAACAAAATACAAATCTTAATGGTTGGACGGATTTAACTCAAATTTGGAATGGTTATTACTTGCATCCTACATTAGTTATGGCATACTTTTTTTTTACCATGCCTCCTCCGCCCCTTTACGAAAAACGCAAATCTACCCAATAGCGTACTTTTTTTAGCGAAAATGCTCGTCTAGTTAATTTAAGGAAATTCTGTTATTTTAACACCAAAAACATTATCTTCAAAATCAGGGTTCGCATTTGCTTATTCATGCGAAACTGCTCATTTCTGCTATTTTTCATTCATTTTAGAATATGAGTAAAGAATAAAGTTCACATTTTCATTTTCGTGAAGAACAAAGCAGATTTTTTATTTGTTTATGAAGTGAAGAAGAGCAACACAGTTGGTGAAGAAGAATATTTTTTCTTCACTTAAAAAAACTGTTGTTACTCACCTCTTTATCATTGCTTCACTTGTCGCACATTGAGTCCTCATTTATTCATGAATTGCTCACGAAGTGGTGAGGCAATAGATGATACTCTCGTTCGTTTCGTATTATTTTGTTGTTTTCTCTGTTGTATCTTATGAGCTCGAATATGATCAACGAAAGTTTTTTTTTTTGGATTCAATATTGAATCTCTCATACGAACATCGCAAGCAAACTGCAAATTTTTTGTTTAAAAAAAATTTTTTTGTGAATTTGTAGTGTGCAAAATCTTTTTTGACATAACTCATGGAATCCCTAAGTTAAAAAAGTATTTCAATGAAAAAGTATTCAGACGCAAACTTTCGCAAAACTCTCACTTTTCGTTAAAAATTCGCTTGTGCTTCAGTTGGGTTAGTTTGTTGTCGCGTACATGACGCTTAAAATGCAATAGTTAACGATATTTGAAAGCTTCATATTTTTATCAAAAGATCTTTGAGCAAAAAAAAAAAAAATAATAAAAAATTGACAAACAAAATGGCAGCACATGCGAAGTGAAACCTTGAGCTCGTTCTGATGGAGGTCTTTAAGTTGACAATTTAAGTGTTTTCAGACAGAATGCACTGTGCCATAAGTTGGCCAAAAAACAGCACACATACAACAGAGTTACGGCAGTTTCAAAAAAATATTCGCTTGAGAACAATGCCTTGTGAAAAGTTTTATTTCAAATCTAACAACTTTGGCTAGTGACGTTTTTGGCATGGCATGGCATGGAAAGACGAGGTAATGCCTGTTAATCGGTGTATTACTCTGCCACTGCATCTACAGTGGACAATGACAGCAATTTAGCATGCATGTCTGAATGCATTTACCTCATATATTTGTTAATTATATCTAAATCTAAGCCAAATAATAGCAAAAAATCGCACACGCACACATAGACAACACACACAATCGAAAAGTGGCAACACATTTTCACAAGATTTTTGCTGTACCTAACAATAGCAAAAAAAAAACAAATTATAATGAAGAATAAAATGATAATAAATATTAGACATGCATATTCCAACGACAGCATCGTAAATAAATCACACGTGTCTGTTGGCGTCATATCCGTTTGATATCACTTTTCTCTTGCTTTTTTTTTTACTAGTTATGGGAGATTTTTATTTGTACACACTTCTAAGACAAACATTGTTTAATATTTTCAGAAGTTAATGCTCTATATTTCTACACGTACTCCATGGCCAACAGTGACCTGTAAGCTCGATGGCCACTGAGCCAATTTTGATGGTTCTTTCCGGTACCAATATATATATTACCCAATAACACCGGTTTATAAGGGGTAATATGTAGGCTGTTACTTATATTTCGGGATCTGGCAACCTTAATGTCATTCCTTTTAAACTGACGTTTCCATTAGAGAGTTTGACATTTTTTAGCTTAAACGTACCCACAACATTTTGCTTAAAGTGATTTTATGTTTTGTTTACAGTCCTTAAAAATGTAACGATCATTTTTTAAAACTTTTGACATAGATTCCTCAACAAGAGTGCATCGATGAACTCAATTTGTATTTTGGCAATGAAGCACCATCAAAAACATCTATTTATATAGGGTGTTTTTTTTAGGGGTTTGTTTTTCGAATAGAGATAAAACACAAGAAAATCGTTTTAATGTCCATCAATTTGGCTTTATTGGAAGGATAATTTTATGCCATTAATGTTTAAATATGATTTCGGGCATGTGGCCGCCGCGGCTGGCTCGAATAAGGCCAATTCTACAGGTCCAATTTTCAACCACTTTTTCGAGCATATGGGGCCGTATGTCGGCAATAACGCCACGAATGTTGGCCTCCAAGTCCCCTAACGTTTCTGGTTTGTTGGCGTAGACGAGCGACTTCACATATCCCCAAAGAAAATAATCCAATGGTGTCAAATCACACGATCTTGGTGGCCAATTGACAGGTCCATTCCGCGAAATTATGTTTATTAAGTTTCCTTCAATAAATAGATTGTGACGTGCGCTGTGTGGCATGTAGCGCCGTCTTGTTGGAACCACAACTCATCCACATTCATGACATCCAATTCGGGAACAAAATAGTCGGTTATCATGGCTCTATACCGGTCTCCATTAACGGTAACTGACTCTCCAGCATTATTTCGGAAGAAGTATGGCCCAATGACTCCACCAGCCCATAGAGCACACCAAACAGTCAGTTTTTGTGGATGTAATGGCGTCTCAAGGATCTCATGTGAATTCTCTTCACTCCAAATGCGGCAATTTTGCTTGTTGACGTAGCCATTCAACCAAAAATGAGCCTCATCACTGAACAAAATTTTGCGATGAAAATCAGCATCGAGATCAATCTCATTTTCGGCCCATTTGCAAGCGTTGTTCTTTTGTCAACCTGTTCATGATGAAATGGCAAACCAAACTGAACATAAATGACATTAGAGTTGCCAGATTTGACCACAAAATGCCAGTTTTATCTCTATTCGAAAAACAAACCCCTAAAAAAACACCCTTTAGATGGTACACAGAATTCAAGGGGATCCGTACTTCACTCACTAATGAATTTCGTGAATAGCGTCCAAATTCTATTGTTGCGCCAAAAAAACATGATGCTGTGTGCGAACTGATAATGCTCGATCGTCATGTGACATACTGTGAGATTGAGGCATCCCTGGGCATTACTTACACCAGCATAGTGTTTATACTATTTAACATGAACACATAATTGTGAACAAGATTTGTTCACGTTAGATTCCACATAATTTGGAAATCGCTCAAAAAAGACTCGTGTCGATTGGTGCAAAGAAACGCTCAAGAAATACAATCAAAACAATACAATTAAAAAACGTATATAAAATAGTCGACAGTATGGGTCTTTCAAGATGAACAAAATCCAACAAAAGTTGTTCGAACTGAGGCACTTCTAGAAGCAAATGGTGGACGCCAGTTGCTTTCAAAAACTGTTCATATGGCCACGGTACGACCTGGGACACGTAGAACGGTCAATTCGCAATGGAACACAACCATTTGTTTCCTAGAAGTGGCCCATGAAATACGGAAAACAATCAAGCACCGTAGAATTATTCTTCAAGACAAAGCGAACTCAAACATCAGCTCAAATTTATCGCCAGTTTGTTGCAAATGAACTTCGTTTGTCGAGCTTGAAATTGTTATTTACAAACACTTCAACAGTTGTCACAGTTGTCATAATAGTTAGTTGTGAGAAACGTGTCATTTCGTTGCAGGAAATTAATTTCGTTTGTCATAAACGCGATTGATTTTTAAATTGCAGCAATTAAAAAATTTGTTTTTCCCAACTGAAAAATTCGTTTGTTTTTCCCTTCGTTGTATAAACATAACACTTATAGTTCAGAGTTACTTTTTGGACAAATTGTTATTATATAAGCAAATTGGTAATTTTGCAACAGAGGTGCTATGAGTGCAATACATAAGAAGACGGACGGACATAGGGAGAAAGACAATTAATATAATAAATAGTAATGACCGAAATAGCTTGCGGTATATAAAAAAAAATATTTTTATGTTGATTTGTCATCAATTCTGAGTAGTTATTTGCGGCAAATACAACTCGCAAACGAAATGTAGTTGGTGAATTTTTCAGTGGCGGTAAAAGAAAAATTTCTTTACGTGCGGCGTTTTTGAGCACTCAAAACTTCGAATTAATGGATCATACTATTCGTACTATTCTGATATGGCACCCAAGGATTTCTTTTTGTTCCCGCACATCAAGAACTAACTGTGTGGACAACGATTTCTGACGCCAGAAGAAACCGATGATGCGTGCAAAAACTATGTTTTGAAGGTGTCTCAAGCGAAATGGGATAAGTGGTATGACAAATCGTTCGAATGGAATGCAAAAATGTATTTATCATTAAGAAGAATGCTTCGAAAAAAATAAAGCTATTTTCAATAAACAAAAATTCTATATATTAATTCCCGAAATATATGTAGCAACCCTCGTACTTTTAGGCAACTGCGGTCATATCTAAAGTAATTTTTTGTAAAGAATCCAAATTCAACATCACAATGGACAGGATGGGATCTTGCAATATTTTATGTTATATGTATATCCGAAAAATAGCTTTTTAACATCATAACATTTAACATCTTAACATCATTCATAAATTACGTGACCGATTTTCAACTTTTTTTACCCCCTCCCCCTCCGTTACTCTTCGTAGTGCATTTTGATTTTCTCTGTCGAACAAGGGATGCTACCGAAAATGATGACAAACAACAACAAAAATCAATGGCTTGTGTGACGAACAGGTTCGTGCAATTTGAACGCTAGCTTTTTCACACACGTTCGCGCCGCCATATTGTTCGACGAACAGATTCGCCGATGTGTAAGCCCTTTAACACTTCGGCGCTTGTTTGGTTTCCTTATTTCACGAAATATTTCTTATTTTTCTACGCGTCTCAAGTGGGTACAGTGCCAAAAATTGAAATAAAATTTGGTCTTTAAATTTAATCCCGAAATATATGTATTTACCCTCGTATTAGCTAAAGCGACAAATTCGTGTTAACTCGGTTAATAATATTACACTGAAAAAAACTTGTGTAAATTGACATAGAATAGATCTTATGAAACAAAAAACTAGTATTTTTTTCTTAATTTTCTTGTCAAATAAACTTGAAAAATTCTGTGGTCTCAAGGAATAACAGCATAGCTCAAAATATCGTAAATACGGGATGTTTTATTTTAATTACCTCGTTTCTATCTAATTTCTATTTCCTAGAAATTAATGGAACAATCGAACATGGAGCTTGTAGAAACATGAATGCCCTTTCATTTTGCACAAATACCAGATCGGGTTTTTACCAGGAAACAGACGAGGTGAGGAAAATAAAAATCCCATATTTTCGATATTTTGAGTTATGTTGTTATTATTTGTGACCACAGAATTTATATTGAAGCTATGTGGTTTTTTGTACACTTTCGATTTGTAAGTTTAAAATTTTTATTCAAATTTTAAAAAAAAAAAAATCACAAATTGGGACGAATTATCTTTCATTTTTCTTTTAAGTTATTCTTTTAAGTTATTTCCTAAGACGGAATTTATCTTTAACCAAGCCAAGTACAAATTGAATAAGTTTTTTGTTCAATTATACCAGTTTTTAGACTTCATAGTCAGTTTTTTACAAAGCTGACTTAGGCATAATTATTAATGTTTTCTATAAATTTCATTATATGATGATTTTAAAATCTTATGACGCTACGATAGGTTGGCTTCCAAAATTTGAAAGACATAAACAGTAACAGTTACATTACTTTCTATCACGGAAATGATAATGCGAACATGAGAACTTTTAGAAACCCTGAGTCTATATTGATATTTTGTTAAATCCTGAAATCGCCATCCTAGTGAAGACCTCGTTAGTAATTTAAACTGCGAACCGGCCATTAAAGGTTTCGAAAATGATCACTAGTTATGAGTTCTTAGTTATTTACTTAGCCCTGTCTTATTAATGGTTTTGCTCAAAACTTAGAAGTTTCAGGAGTGTTGTTTAAAACCTCACTCATCCAGCAGAGTCCAAAACATTTATATTTCAATTTATCGAAGCACGTTTTAACTTTTCCTTATTCTGCTGTTTAATTCAATGTTCAAACAAATTGTGAAAGAACATTCAATGTTTAATAATGAGCGCGAATTGTCCTCATGGAAAATTTTAAAAGAAAATTACTTTTTTGGCGGATTCTGGAAATTTTCGAAGCGGAATCGACGTGACTGCAGGATAATTTCTCTCAATATTAATATCATTACCTTAAGCCATCTAAATATAAGCTTTATCAGGAATTGAATTTTAAAGAACTCACCTTTCTAATTACTTCAATAATATGCAAAAAATTGTAGACCAACAAAGTTTTTCCACGCTTGGTGGAACACTTTTCATTGGCGCCTTAGCACAATTTTAAGTAGTTAAAAAAAAGCCATAAAAACAGAGTTGAAAAGTATTAGCTATTCAAATCGCACTTCAAGCCAAAAAGGCACAGTTGAAACAAATAAAGAATCACTAAAAATTAACAATTTCTGCGGGTCTATTACAACAATAACAGCACGAATAAATTATACTCCAAAATGAATGAATGCCAGCAGGTGGTTAGCCTTTTATACCCACCCACGTCCATGTCATTAAATAACCCCTATTTTCATGAAGGGGTGCATAATATTGAGCAATGAGATAGGATCACTGCCAACAGATTACAATTCTAGCCAATAGGACACGTTTTGCATGTGATAAGTTATGTACAGTTAGTTGATGATAGCGTTATAGACAAAGGGGTGCAAATTGATCACAACTAACACTTCTGTAACATAAGGCAGTGGGTTAAATTTATTCAAAAAGACTTATCAGTAGATGATAAAAATGTGAAGAGTATCGAAAAATTAGACATAACAAGAACCATAGAACTTAATTAGGTGGCAACTGTGATGCCGGAGCAAGCTGACGAAAAAAAGGGTTAATATAAAGTCTTAACTACGGAAAATTTTATAATTTTTGTTCGACAAATCAAATGAGCTGCCTTTTTTGACAGCTGTCAGAATGTAAGAATGAATCGATTCTTCTATTAACAAATCACAAAAACAAACATGTGATATCCAAATGATATAAAATAAAATGCGTTTTTGAATATCTTCGAACTCATTAAGACAGTAAAATAATAAGACACCAAGGTTTTAAAAATGAAACCAAAAACACAAAAAACCGGACACGTATCGTCTCAGTGGGCTTTTATGCAAAAGTAATGTTAAAATTCGAAGTATTTTTTAAATTCTTTTGCATTGGAAAAATAAAGAGATTTTAGGCACATTTCTTATGAATAATTTACCGAAAATTTTTGACGTATAATTTACTCTAAATGTACTCAAAAAGACTCTATGGTACAAGGCCGCAAAATAAATTTGATATAGGATGTATCAATAAGCAACAAGATGTCAAGGATTTGTTTTTATAACTAAACGAACAATTGTTTGGAAATCTCTTGAATTTTTATTGAAATATAAAGTTGATACATGGATATTACGTATGAAATACAATGTCTTTCAAAACTGCCAAGCGATCAACTATCGAGCTTCTTAAGTAAGAAAACTGCAAATTTGTTACATGGAATTATTACTCGCTATCTATAGGTGCTATGGTACAAGGTGGGGCAAAAGTAATCACCCAATGTTCTTTTGCTGTAATTTTTTTTAATGAAAAACTTTAGTTTGCTTGCGAAATTTGTCGAATTTATTCCATCAAGTCGAGAAAATGATATCGGCCAAGTGGCCGCTACCAGAGTTGATGACCATGCGGGCTCGTTTTATGGCATTTTCTATCACTCTTGTCAGAACTTTGGGCGACAGGTGCTCGCATTCTTGGCGAATATTCTCCTTAAGAGCTTGAAGAGTCTGAAGCTTGTTGACGTACACCTGCGACTTCAAAGAACCCGATAAAAAGAAATCTGGAGCGGTTAAATTGGGTGATCTGGCCGGCCAGTGCAAATCACCAAAACGAGAGAGTAAACGACCCGGAAATAATTCCTTCAGAATATCGGTTGTGGCTCGAGCAGTGTGCGCCATCCTCTTGAAACCACATGTTCTCCAGTCCATGGTACAATGAAAACAAGGTAGAAGCATTTTAGAGAGGCAGACTGCCGCAACTGTCACAACCAAATTGACTGCCCATAGAAAATCTGAAAACGATTATTTTTTTTTTTTTGTTTTTCATTTTCAAATTAGTATTGAAAGACAATTTTGGCTATGAGAAAGAGAGCGCTGACCGAAATGCGTCTACCTCTGTTATTCTACCATGCTCCAGTCCCAATTCATCCAATTCAAGAAGAACAAATTCGGTAATCATGGCTCTCTAGCGCGCGCCGTCCACAGTCGTCGTTTGGCCCGTGACGTTCTCATAAAAAATGGCCCGTTGACTCCTCCAGCGTAAACAGCACACACACGCAGTATTTTCGAGCGGTTGTAATGGTTTTTCGTGGGTGATACAAGGATTTTCGGTGCCTTAGAAACGATTATTTTGTTTATTCACGTAACCGCAAGGATGAAAATGAGCCTAATCGCTCATGATAATATTCGATGAAAAATCGTCTACCTCTTCGTTGAGATTCAGGATGGCTTGAGCGTAGATTACACGCGGTTGGGGGCCAGCAGCTAACAGCTGATGCACTTTCTGCACTTTGTAAGGGAACATCTTCAAATCTTTCACCAAAATTCTGCGTAGGAACCGCCGGCTAATGCCCAATTGCGTGGCACGTCGTCTGTTCGATGTTCCGGGCTCTTCTTCGACATCTTGGGTAACAGCAGCGATATTCTCAGCAGAACGGCTGATCTGGGGCCAGCCAACTTTGGGAAGAACTCGTATTGTCCCAGTCTCTTCAAGGCAAGTGGCCTAACACCGCAATGTTTGTCCAGTTGGTGTCGGATGGCCAGGAAATCTGCGACGAAATTCACGCTGTGCTAACACAACCGACAAATTGTTGCGCAAAAAAATGGAAACAATTATTCCGCATTCTTACTAAGTAAACCGATTCATGGCTTATCGATTTGTATTCTGCGTTAGTTTACTTTACAAATGTCAAAACCGAATTGACATTTGACGGCATTTGCAAAAGTTATAGGGTGTTTCAACAGTGATTACTTTTGCCCCACCTTGTAAAAATATTACGATGGTTGACTTTTAAGTCTTGAGGTAGACAAATAAAAACAAATATTTACAATCGGAAGAGGCTTTATTGATTTTCAAAATATTCTCCATGAAGGTCGATACACTTTTGTATGCGCTTGAACCAATTTTCGAAGCACTTTTTCCACTCCGAAAAACATGTGATAGCTTTCTCAAAACATATAAACGCATCAACCGCTTCTTCAGGCGTTGAAACACATTGACCTCACAATTTATCTGCTAGAATAAGAAGAAATCATTAAGTGCCAAGTCAAGACTGTACGGCGGATGACCCGATCGATGTTTTGAATGTTCAAAAACGTTTTTGTTTGAGCTGATGTGAGAGAGATTGCTTTGAAGTGGCGGAGAATGATTCGTCTTCTGCGATTGCTTTCCCTGATTTTTCCGAACACTTCTGGCAAACAAATGGTGGTGTACTATTCAAAATATACTGCTGTTTAATATCATAAATCCATGATACATCACCTGATACGACTTCATAGACATGTTTAGAAGCACCGCGATTGAATTTTTTTATCATTTCTTTCGACCAATCAACGCGAGCCTTTTTATGAGCGATAATAAAATTACGCGGAATGCAACGCGAACATATCCATTCGCGGCCAAATATTTATACAATATTAAATGTATGCTGGTCCAAGGATGACTTCATCTCACGGTATGTCACATGCCGGTCTGCTTCCAACATTTACCGTACAGCTTCGATGTTTGGTGGCACAAAAGCCGATTTTGGTCGACCTTCACGAAATTCGTCCTGTAGCGAATTGCGGTTGAATTCGGAAAACCAGCGAAACACGGTGACTCGAGATGGTGCTTCATCACCTAAAGTCGAAGCGAATTTATCGGCACACTGCAATTGGTTTAATTCACGTGGAAAGTCGTGGAAAATCATTGCACGAAAATGTTCACGATTTCTTTTTATTTTTTTACAAAGATGAATATTCCAAGTAAGTATCTTTAAACAACACAAATAGCACTCGTATGACAAAACGTTCTGAGTACGTTCACCATTAAAAATGTTAAACTTTAAGATTACAATGCCAAATTTGACATATTCCCATTAGTGTTGCCATATCTCAAGACTTTAAAGTCAATCATCGTATACGTCAATAAAATTTGGTTCTTAGCCCTTACGATAAAAATAGGCAAACAAATTATGACGTCATGTGGCTGCGGAGGGAGCCGCTTCAAGATCGTAAGTACAACAATCATGCAACGATGTTGCATGGAATTATTACTCCGTGAGTAGATGCGACACGGTAAATGTTATAATACAGAAATAAGGAATTTACACTTGGCCTTACGACAAAAATAAAAAGAAAATAAATTTTGACATCTTCAGGCAGCGGAGATAGCAGCTTATGCAACAAAAATTCTATATTGTTTCCATGCAAATTCCATGCAACAAATTTGCAATTTCGTTGCTTAATCGGCTCTTTCCGCGACAAAAAAGAAAAGTGTTTTTTAAAGTTAAAAATGTTGAAAAACAGAAGAGAAACTATAGAAATAATTTATTTAGTCCAGTCAGAATAAATTAGTATTAAACATAAAAACCTAGGTACAGTTGTGCATAATAAGATGGAAGATTACAAATCGATTAATCAAATATGATATTTTTAATCAAATATGTAACAAATTTTATCGGTTATGAATAATTCAGAGAATTAAACTAAATGATAAACAGCACATAAAAAAGAACGTTTGCATAGCACCAACGAAAAAAAAAAAATAAACAAACTGTTACCGTAAAGGGCGATTACGACAAAATTTCAAACCTGCATAAACCTAAAACCGAACAAAAAGAACAGAAAGAAATCAAGCAAATAAAGTACAAAGATAAAAAATGGAAAAGCAAAAAAAAACAAAAAATTATGAGAGTTTCACAAGTAACTAAACGACGAGTGTAACCAAAAGGCCTGTTGTACTATTGTGTATGGCAGAAAATAACTGCTTATCGTTAATTGAGTTTTTACAGGTAAATAACACAATAAAGCTGATAGCAAAATGTTCAAAACCTAGCCATGCCGCGAAAGCGAGTGACGGTGACGCTACGAAAGTATCAAAAAAATAATTCCTGATATTGCAACCAAGTGACGGGCTTGCATTTAAAAAATTAAAACTTAAGGTAACTGAGGTTAAGGGTGAGTAATGTGTGTTCGTTCATATAAGTTAACATTTTTTATTTTCTCTTATCTTAAATTCACTTTATGTATTATTTATTTAAGGCGATAACAAAATAATTTTGTACCTTAAGGTTTTAATGTTAAAATATGAGTATCTATCTACAAACATGATGGGGAAGCGTACACAAAATTAAAAGCTTATCAAAAAATCAATATTTAATCTAGACTAAGAATCAACGCTCTTTGGAGGGAGCCATTGTTAAAGAAAAAAAAACAAAAACTGCTTTGCCTTATAAAGGTTTTACTCAAACTTCCAGCTCTGAAATTGTGCTCACTGAGTTCAGCTACATTCAAAAATTTTTTAATTGCGAGTCATCATGATGCTTTTAAGAAATGCAATCTTAAATTTATTTATTTTTAAAGAACTTACCGACTTTGAAGTTCTTCCACTTGCTGCTGCAGTTCCATTACCACCTCCGCTATCGCTTATTTTGTTTTGTAATTCTGTGATCTGCTTGCGCAGTATTGCAATCTGTAAGTAAAAAGAAGAATTAACGCGCATAAATCAACTGGTTCAGGTAAAAACTCTACATGAATCAACACCGAAAATAAAAATTAAAAAGTGTTAGTTGGAAAATTGATTTTAATTATATCTCTGGTATTAACCCTTATTTGACACACTTCCGCACTTTCCTACGGGGATGGATTAAATCCTAGCGGTAAGAATTGTTATAACTAATATACTACAAGGTGGCGCAAAACTAATAACCCTATCGGAAGATGTTATAATTTTTGCAAATGGCGTCGTACGCCAGTCATATTTGACATTTGTGAACTAGACAGCTTCAGAATACAAAGAGATAAGCAATGGAGCGCTATACTCCGCAAGAGCGTGGAATAATTAATGGATATTGTGAAGGACTGTGGCGTCCGTGGCGTAGTTGGTTAAAGTGCGTGGCCGCTATGTCAAAGAACCTGTGGAGACCCAGGTTCGAACCCCAGCAGTGACAGAAAATTATTTGAATTAAAATAATTTTTCTGTACGGCCGCCACCTCTCTGCAGACAATGGCAAACCTCAGAGAGTAATCAAAATGCCATGTAAAGCTTCTTGAGAATAAGAACATTCCGTTCATCGCCGTTCGGAGTCGGCGTTAAGCCTGTAGGTCCATTTCTCGGTCAATTGTGTACAAACTTAATAACACGCACAACACAATTGATCATAAGAAGCTAGGTCAAAGTCCTTTCAAGGGCTGAAATGGCCAGTTATTTATTTATTTTTTTTTTTTTAGACTTCTTTCTTTGGGGCTACTTGAAGTCGCGGGCTTATGCCAACAAGCTTCAGGCAATCGCAGACCTTAAGGAGAAAATTCGACAGGATTCATTTTAATTTTCCAAAATTCAAACTTATTGTAAGTTTTAAATTCAAAGCGTTTATATAGAAGGTTATATAGAAGGTCAATATATAAATTTTTGTAGATTTTACTGTTATTTTGAATTCGGGCATTCCTTTTTTTGTGAAAAGCGTAGGGTACTAAATCTATGCCAGCTGTCAACACCAAGCATGGAAGTTTAGTCATGAAGAAATTAGTCACGGTGGAGCAACGTGTATAAATTATGAAAATTTACTACAAAAATAGTGAATATTTTGCGAAGGTTCGTAAAACCAGCACACTTCTCGATCATATCTCACGGCGAGGCGTTGTCAATGGGTCACCAAGATCATGCGATTTGACGCCGTTGAACTTATTTCTTTGGAGTTTCCTCAAAGAGAAGGTCTATGTCAATAAACCCCGAACGATTCCGGAACTGGAACAGGATATTCAACTGGCTATTGCAGCAATTAATCCAGATTTATGCCAGAATTTCATAAAAAAATTTCTTGAAAATGGCTTGCGTATGCAAGCAAGGTCGAGGCGGCCATTTGAGCGATATTAGGTCTGTTTCCGTACTGGTTTCAAGTAAAGTTCGAGAATAATTTCATTATATGTCAAAATAAGAAAATTTGCCAAAAAGTACGGAAACGACATCAAGTAAAAGGCCTGTTCCCGTACTCTAAAGTTTTAAAAGAGAGTGTAAAAGACAGTGCAATCGAGAGAGTAAAAAATGTTCCCTCCCTGTCAAAAGCTGCAAGTTTTACTCCGAGAAATTTCTTCTGGCAAAAATGGTAAAAGTGTCCACTGCTTAAAATAATATGCTTACATGTTAGCAAAGAAATTGCAAAACAATAAAAGTTCTTTGAAATAAATAAAAAACTGTTGGAATGGAAACCAAAAACATGGTAAATTATGTAAAAAATATATATAAATGTTTATTCGAGAATTCATTTTTATATTGTTCAAAATCTTTAGCATATCGTCTGCACTGCCAATGCTCTATATCAAACAAACGATTTTATTTGACAGTTTACACAATTTTAGTCCAAAAAGCGTTCCCGTACTTTTTTGTGTTTTTCAATATTTTTGAGAGATTTTTCCTTACTCTCACGTTTTTGACAGTTTTACCATTTTTAGCCCAAAAAGTACGGGAACAGACCTAAAGTTCAAGCACAACAGCTGTTCTTTGACAATTCAAATTGATAATAAATTGAATTTGCTGGTTGGTTTATTTAAAAGAATAGAAAATTCAAAGAAGTTGGAAGTGAATTGTTCTCCAGGACACTTTGACTTCCATTTGCGTTCATTTTGCTTCTTTTAACTTTAATAATAAACTGGCCATTTCAGCCCTTGAAAGGACTTTTACCGAACTTCTTATAATAAAATTGTGTTGTGCGTGTTCAAACCTCCATTGTCTGCAGAGAGGTGACGGTCGAAAAGAAAAAATTACATAATTCAATTGAAAAAACTTTCTGGGTCCAAGGAATTGAACTCGGGTTCTCTAATGTATGGGTCACGCACTTTACCCACTGCGCCACGGCCGTCACACTTTTTGTCTTTTAACTTTATTTGTATTCATTTTCTAGCCAATTTCATAAATTTTCATTTATTTTATAATTCTCAAAAAACATATTTTTTAAGAATTATATTGTGAGCTTATGCCAAATAATTCATGAAGCAACAGGTTGCTACAACAAAAAGTTCTTTGCAGAACTAAACCAAGCTGACTAGACAGGGGCGGTTCCAGGAATATATTTCGGGGGGGGTTTCAAAAATATTTATGTACGTTATATATATAAAGGGTAGTTAAATTTTAAAGGCCGATGTTGATTTTGAATAAAACACAAATTATTAAGGATATTATGTTCGTTTCTTTTTATTATGATAATATTGGTATGGTTCAATTATGCATGGAACAAAATATCGGCTAAATGGCCGCCGCGAACTCGGCGGCACACCACCATCCGATGGTCCAAATTTTCGATGACGCCGAGGCATAAGTGAGGTTCTATGCCGTTAATGTGCCGAATTGGCGGGGTGCAATAAGGCCAACGGCAATAAGGCCGAATTGGCTTTATTTCCTTTTCAAAGAGAAATAAGGCCGAAATTGTGAATTTGGTTTTATTTCCATTTGAAAAGGAAATAAAGCCAAAAAAAAAAAATTTAGCAAAATGGTAATAAGGCCGAAAAATAATTTTTGCAAACTAAGGATTATTTTTTATAATTATTTTTAATAAACAGTACGCTCCCTGTAGTCTGTTGTTTGAAAAGTTACTGGACTCAGCGTAGGTACTCAATTTGCAAGAGAACAGTTGCCATTGTCAACCTCAATGTGCTTGTTTTCGTATCAACGCGAAAAATTTATTAGTAGTACTTCAATAGTGAAGGTGAAGAAGTTTTAATATTATAAGGAATGAGCGCCACAGGCAAAAAATTTTTATTAAAAATCGCGGCGATTTATTATAAACCTGCGGCGCTCATTCTTTATAATATTAAAGCTTCATTAAAAATTTTAGTAAAAATCGCGCATATTTTATAAATTTTCATTCATAACGTTTACGTTTATATTTTACATTTTTTTCTCGACCACTTACAAAATGATGTATGTTCTTTAGCATTTAAACGCATCATATTTTTCGCTTTAAGCGGATATATATTTCTATTATTAGAATAAGATATCTTAGTCTTCTCAATAAAAAAATATGTACATTTTTCAGACTTTCACGATTTTTATCTCCTAAACCATTTAAGACCTACCTATTTTTTTTTTTTGCAGCATTAGATTTAGAAGTTCCATACACATTTAAAAAACAAAAAAAAAAAAAAGAAGCGTGTACCTAGAGTGCAATTATTCCCATTTTTCAAACTTTCACGATTTTTATCTCCTAAACCATTTAAGACCGACCTTTTTTTGCAGCATGTGCATTAGGAGCTCCAAATGCACATTTAAAAAATAAGAAAAAAGGACGTGGGCCCTTAAGTACAATTATTCCAATACTTTATATCTTTAATTTTTCATTAAATAAAACTAAAAAACTTATTTGATGGCGTTTTAATATTGGTTCCTTTTAAAGGGAAATAAGGCCAAATTGGCTTAATTTCTTTTTCAAATGGAAATAAGGCCGAATCCGCAAATTCGCCCTTATTTCCACTTAAAGCGAAATAAAGCCGAATTCGGCCTTATTGCCGTTGGCCTTATTGCACCCCGCCGCCGAATTATCTCATCCTTTAGCTTTTGAATTGTTGCTGGCTTATCGACGTACACCTTTTCTTTCAAATAACCCCAAAAAAAGAAGTCCAACGGTGTCAAATCACATGATTGGTGGCCAAATGACATCGCCACCACGTGAGATAACACGGCCATTGAGTGGCACCGTTCTGTTGAAACCACATATCGTCCACATCCATATCTTCCAATTCGGGCTATAAAAAGTTCGTTATCATCTCACGCTACCGAACACCATTCACAGTAACTGCCTGACCAGCCTCATTTTGGAAAAAAATTATGCCGCCAGCCCATAAACCGCACCAAACAGTCACTCTTTGTGGGTGCATTGGTTTTTCGACAATCACTCTTGGATTATCATTCGCCCAAATGCGGTAATTCTGCTTATTGACGAATCCACTGAGGTGAAAATGTGCCTCATCACTGAAGATGATTTTCTTCGAAAATTGATCATCCACTGTTGCCATTTCTTGCCACCATTCTGACCGTGTAAATGCAAGTCTTTATGCATAATGTTCATCAACGACGAACGTGAGAGGTGCAATTGTTGGGCACGACGACGAGTTGAGGTGGACGGCTCTTCAGCCACACTATCGCGAACAGCAGGAATATTTTCTGCAGTACGAGCATGCACTGGTGTTTTCACATCTCCTACAGACCTGGTTTGTTCAAATTTTTGCACGACTTTTCCGATTGTACGCACATTTGGACGATTAAATTGACCGAAAAATTCACGAAGTGCTCGATATGCATTTTGATTTGAAAGCTCATTTTCATAATAAGCCTGAATAACTTTAACGGTTCAAATTGAATTAGTCTGAAATTGAGAAATGTCAAATGAAATGCAGAAAAAAAGTTGACATTTAGGTGTGGTTTATATTCAACATCGGCCCTTAAAATTTAACCACCCTTTATATACATTAGAGCGGGATAATTTTTTTTCAAAAAATCGTAGGCGTGGGAAGAAACCGTTAGTCTAAAATCTATTTCGAGCCTCTGGTTTTTCAAAAGAAGGTTATAATTTGTGTTTTGCTGCAATATGTGAAAAAATTATTCCACTTATTGGAAAAAACTTTGCTACGAAAAAAATAGCCATCCACATTTCACTCCATATTCACTCCATATTCACTCCATATGATTGTGTGGTGCTCAGGATAATTTTTTTGTGTTAAATACCACAAGCTGACGCTGGGGTGAAGATAATTATAATAATAAAAGTTATTTCTCTGTTTATTTGACTCGAATACAAATATTAAAGGCCAACATAAAACCAACATCAAAATAAATAAAAACTACAAAAACCGGAATTTTTCTCCATTACTGTATAAAAAGGAATTTTACGTCACACTACAAAAACCGGAATTTTTCTCCATTACTGTATAAAAAGGAGTTTTAAGTCTACACTTCCGATACTATCGAAACTGTGGGTTTTTAAATTAAGACTGTGCGGTGTTTGGATATATTTTATCCAAAAAATGCGGTGTTTTTGTGATTTCAGGTTAAGATTGTATGTGTGACTGTTTACAGCTACAGGCGCAATATCACAAAATCAATCAAAAACTGGAACAGAATTCAGTATTTTAGCAATACGTGTAGAAACAGCTACAAACGTTTACAGCATAGGGGTGTGAATATTTAAAGTAAATTACAAAAAACCAATTTTTTTCTTTTTGGTACTCTTAGCCCACATAATAAACATCAGTACATCACATTTAAATACAGGTTCTTTTAGAATTTCGGGGGGGTTTGAACCCCCAAAACTCCCCCCCTGGATCCGCGCCTGTGACTAGACCATGGTTTTGTCGGACAATAAAAATGCCACTTATTAAAAACTTATTAAATGTTTTATAATTCATAAATTTTATTTTATCGCTTTGACAGTCAGATGTTTGAAGCTCAAGACTCGTGCTCGAAGAAATTTTTCAAGTAAAGTTCGAGCAATAGATTAATCAATTTTCCCTTTCAGATTTTGTATGAGTTATGAGTTTATTATTAATTCTAGCACTAGTTCTTAACATATTTCCGTTTTGCATTTTATTTTCAGATGATGCACAAACATTTTTTGATAATAACCAGCTGCATAGCTTTTTTTTCTTGGTCTACTTTGAGATGACATACAAAAACAACAACAACGACAACAAAAATAATTTTTTGACAAAGTTTGATATTTTATCTATTCAATAAAAAAATTGTCGATATCTTTTATAATTTTTGTGCAATTTAATTTTTAGAGAGCATTAAATTTTAGGTGGCCAAGGTAAAGGGTGCCCCTAACAAAAATTTATCCCATACAAAATGCGTCTTCAGCATGATTTTTCAAATTGCTTCAGCTCACGAATAAGTATGGTATGGGCCGAAATATTTTGTGAACTGGTCATAATATACATAAGTCAACATTTATTTTGAGACAATGACTCTTACTTATTTTGGGAGGCGCCTCTATACCCATGAAAATTTGTATTTACGTATATTTGTATTTACTTAGGATACTTGAAAACTTGAGCCAAACTTCATTGTGTATTTTCTTTTACACAAATTATTATAAAAAAAGCTCTTTGAAGATCTTTCGGCGAACGAAGAAAAAGGAAACTTACCGCATCTTTATGTATTCCGAAAAGAGCACTATTGTTCGTGTGGGACAAAAGCAATACATTTTTTCATATCAAAAACTATTGTTACGAACGACAGTTCTCTTTTCGGAATACATAAATACGCAGCAAATACTTTTTTTTAAATTATTAAATTATAAACAAATGCTTTTCAACTTGGGACGTATACTACACCAGAGGCAAGTTTACTGAAGCGAAATAATAGAGCAAAAATCAAATTTTATACTAAATTTTGATTATATTTTTTATTCAAAATCAGCTTTTAGAATTGTACAGTTCTGTTAATTGGACCCAAGTTTTAAAACTATATTTTTTTACATAAATAAACTGGTTTTTAAATTGGGATATCATTACTGTAGTCAAAAGTTTAAAGTTTTCTATAGGTTACATTTTAAAATTTCTGAATCAAAACCAGACCAAGTTCAGACTAGATAAAATAAACATTCTTATAATGATTATAGATATAATTGATTTAAATTTTTAAGTTAAAAATCGAAAAATTTTAGAGACACATGTCTATATGAACCATATTACTTTAAAGATAGTATGTGATGAGATCAAATGTGTAAAAAAAACTCAAAAATTCGCGATTACTCTACAGGAAAATACTAAAAAATTGACCAAACATGGGTTTGGTAAAGGTCTATACAGATTTTTGCATTCTGTGAATTTTTAGATTCTGTTTTATAGTTAGGGTTAACACCCAGAATATTATTTCTCTGGGTTTATTGGATTTGAAATTGTACAATGCTTATTAGAAATAGTACCCACCCTCAAATTGATGTTAATAAGCAAATTCAAGTTAGGTCGAAATATGACGTCTCAAGATATCGTGCGTCAAAGTATTCAATCGATACACAAGTTCTATAAAAGGTTATGTCGATGTCACCTTTTGTATATTCAACTCCGGTTGTTCAAGGCAGGATAAAGGAGGGTGGTTGCAGGTGTAGGAAGAGTTGCACACCATATATATGTGCAAAAATAAAAAAGGCCCACCTTGAGTCTTGAGTGTGTCGCTAAATCTTGGGAGTAGGTGGACCATTGCATACAATAGTAACCTTATGCCTGTGAAGCAGCAGTTATTATGCAATAAAACAATTTGTTAGCATAACAATATGTTAGTCGTCCACTTAGATGAGCTGCTGAAATATTATTAACATTGACCTTGTTGGAAAAATAAGTCAAAACCTGTGCCAACATTTTCGAATATTGGAGGTTTAAGAAAAGAATGTAATATTCCGTGAAGTTTGCACTCTTTGGCTTTGGGACACCAGAAAGCTGCAAATGGGTACACACGAAGTTATGCTAACGAAGGTACATTACTAGAGAAGGAGTAGTACAACCTATTTTATACTGGTTATACTAAAGACAAATGTTTATTTTGCCTAGTCATATACAATTTAGTGACAAAAAGGCACAATCAAATACAAACATTCTTTCGTGAATATTTGGCTGATATCGATTGTATTGATGCGATTCATTCTTAGTGGAACTTTTTGCCGGCGTGACTACTGTGGGCTGGACCTTCGAGGAGTATCAAACTGACGGTGGTAGGTCATTGTCGCGAGCATGACCTAAGTTGGTCGGTGTGGAGTTGCGTTTGACTACAAGCGAGTGGCAATACGCATAATTTTAAAACGGTCTCGATTACCACCAAAAAAAATAGATGGTGATCAACACTAGCCACCCATAAATTGCTACTATATTTCTATGCTGAAGTGTACCCTGTATTAAATATTTATTTATTTATTTAATAGAAGGAATGTACTCAGTAGTGTTATTCATAAAATAAGGTGGTTGTCACACCTGCAATCAAGAAGGTTACACCTAGGAAGTGGTTTGAAGGAAGTTTGGATTATATGAACAACCTACATCGTGATAACTGTTTGAAGGGAGTTACATTATGGTAGTAACAATCTGAAATCTTATTTTATGGGTAACATTTCCTTCAACTCCGCGCCACGGGGCACATAGTATTAAGCTCACACGGTAGGTGACTTCTTTAAAAACGGAAGGATATTGCTTATATATTCACCCCTATATTGATAACCGAGTAGACTTAAAGAAGCGATCATCAAAGTCGACTCGTTCATTTCTATGTAAATGTAGAAAACATTAAAAAATATGACAACGTTGAGACTTACTTATTTTCCACTAATAGAAACGCTTTACATTAAATATAAAAATTAACCACTGACTAACTTATCACAACATATCAACAATTTTTTCCAGTCTAAAGACAATAAAATACACAAGAGTTTTGTTTACGCCTTAACTTAGGCATACAATGAAGCCGCAAAAGTTAAGTGAACTAACGTCATAACAGTCAATTTTGTGATGACAATATATAATAAGCTGACAACATAGGGAGTTCTTGTCCCCACCTACCTCGGTATCTTTATCACTACATATTTTGTTTAAATTTTCGCATTCTTTTTGCGTATCGGACAGCACTTCTAATGCCACTTTCGCATCTGTTGGTGTCGCCACATATTCTTCATCTCCTGGTCCAGCCGTTTCAGCGAGCACCTCTTGTGCAAGCGTCGTCAATTGGCCTTTTATGCTATTCAGGCTATTGTTTAGCCAGGACATCGTGCATTAGTTGTTAACACTTTATATACACACAATGATAATGTTTTTTTACAATATTTTTTACTTTTATTTACAATTTAAATAAGTTTTTTAGTTTTTTCTGATGACAACTTGGCAAAAATTGTATTCTCGACAAAAATACACAACGGAGCGTGTTTATTTTTATTTTGAGTTGTCAAAAACAGCTGTTTGTGTCGACGATAGAGTGCGATTTTTCGGAAAACAGTTTAAGCCGCTGTACAAAAGTGTTGCTTAGTTTAATTTTGTCCGGTTAAATTATAGCAATTTTGTTTTCTAATAGTACATTCGCACTGGCCCGAAATTGTTTAAATTTGTGGGATGATTTCAGTTGAAATTGTGAGTGTTCATACTGAATTGAAGTAATTTCGTTTGACGTTTATTTGTTTACTTTTTCGTTTATTTGTTTACGTTTTTATTCAAGAGAAAAAACATTGCATCGTTTATTGATATCAACAAAATACGGGACTAAAGATGAAGCTGAATGAAATATGCAGCACAAAATATACTAAAGACAACGCCGGTCATTGAAAGAAAGAATAAAGAACCTGCAAATAAATATCAACTCAGCAGTGGATGCTTCTGGTCAAGTGGATGCAGTCAGACAATCATCACAATATTGTCATCCATTATTGTGGACACCAAGCATTTGCATCCACTTTCCCATCCACACATTTAAAAGAAGCTCCTCGGCTCCAGGAGTCCACAAATTCCTTTTTTAATTCCTTTTTTTTCTATAAACTATCAAAAATTCAAATGAAGTGTACAAAATTTTTATTTAGATCCACCTTAAGAAACTCTAGATTAAAATAACATAAAAACTACTAGAAAAGCGTATCCTCTGACCGGATATATTCGCCAATATCTGATTGATGAAAGCACACCGTCGTCGTAGGATCCGCCGCTTTGCATTCCGTCGTTGACCGGCCCAGAACGCCAAAGCCAAGCAAGTCATTCATTGAGTAGACTACAACACCCTGGTACTGACCGGCATTTTCTGTGATACGTCTCAGACCAGATGTAGGAATATGATTACCATAAAGATATTGCTGCTCGAAAGATGGCTTGACCCAGACCTTGTATTGGGCATAGGGTGCTTATTACTTAATAGAGCGCGGTGATGTGAAGCTTTCGTTTATTTGTTTTGGAAAATTTGCCAAAACATGTACCCACACAGATTAGCTTATCAGGTCCCAAACATTCTGATAGTTTTAAAATGCGCTCTGAAACGTAATAGACACGATCACGGTGCTCGCGGAAGCAGTAGGTTCCGTCTGGGCGATCTATTAACTGCTTCACATTGGTGCCAATGTATTTAGAAAGCTTTTCAAAGAGAACTTTTGCGCGTTCATCACTCAAACGTTTCATTATATTTTCCAACACATTCAAAAATACGATAAAATTATTAATATTTTGACGGATTATTTTGATTGACAAATATATTTATTGGCAGTGCTGCCAAATTTGGTGTCAAAATACCTGGGTTGCCTTACAATTTAACTCAATTTCGTGGTCAATTTCGATGAAATTGAGATTGGTTCCTAATTTCATTTGAAAGTATTTCTATGGCTAAATTAAGCAATTTCAACTCAATTTGAGCCGAAATTGAGAATATGCTTGAAATTGCGCAATTTCGGCCCAGTGCGAACGTACTATAATGAGAATTACAATAGAAAATAAAAACTATGCAAATTTTCAAAATATTTTTAATATTTATCTTACGATGTTTAAAACTTGGAACTTGCGAATGGAAGTTGCATTTTTTATTTCCCTATATAAATCGATTGAACGTGAAATAACTTTTTAATAGTTATGCTAGTTTCTGGTCAGAGAGACAAGCGAATCAGTTAGGGGGAAAATAAAAAAGACGTTTAACTCGGATATGTTTATATGCAGCAAATCCCAATCAAGGGATCCCAATCCCTTCTAATGCAGAAAATTTTTTATATTGAAATTAATTTTTATAATCATCCCTTGCCTTTCTGCAGACAATGGTAAAACTTTTCGGGTAATAACTTTTTTGAAAAAAAATTCATTTCAAAATATTTAAGAAATGCTTTATGGCAATATTTACACAAACCGTTTGGAGACGGAAAAAAGTTGTAGGTTTAGTTCTTAAATAGTTGTGTACAAACATTAATAAAGACGCACAATTGAACACCCTGATCATAATGTTTTGATTTTCTTTTTGTGTCCTCACTCGCAATTCGTTCACCATCGCGATATAATCAATGTGTTCAAACCTTCAGTGATTAATCAAATTTTTTTAATTTGGTATTGTCAATATTTTTTTCTGTTAGAAACTTAATTATTTTATGCAAATACTGAAAAATTTGCCAGTGGCACAAGTTTATCACAAAGCAAAAAAAAATGTTGAGTAAATCCTGCTATAGTTTATTTTTGTTTTGAGTATAAATAAGCTCTCGGGCATTGTATTAAAAAATGTAAAAATGTTACTTTGGTCAAAAAATTCTTATCTTCATATAAATGCAATAGTTTGTAGGTAAGCTAAAAGTCGTAGCACTTTTAAGTAACAATTTTAGAGTATTATTGATCCACCCTCCTGTATTTCAAATAACATAATTTGTCCTTACATCTTATAAGATCTCAGTTTACTTTTCAGTAATAGAAAAACAGTTTCCTTTTAATATCCTTTGAACGCCCAGTATAGATGAGGCCCAGTATCCACGAAAAATTGACTTTATTGATGAAAATTATGGCTGAGTAATTTGCGGTATTAGAAACAAAGATTGAAAGCGATAAAAAAAATCATACTGAATTTCCACGAAATTTTTCCCCAGAATATGCTAAATTCTTAAATTTTTTTCTGGAAATCACAGAATATTAACCTGTTCTAGATTAGAATAAATATATAAAATAAATTCAATTTTGTGTTGAAAGAAAAGTATAGTTCTTACTTTTGAGAACATAAATATAATAAGGGTTTTCATGCAATGTCGAAAGCATTCCAAGTTATCCGAAAATAAAAAAAGGCGTACACGCGGTGTCAAAATTTGTATGGAATCTGATATTCGGCAAAGATTCCAGTTTTCTGCACGATTTTGATGCGAAAATAGCGCCGAATACTTTCGGCAACAAATTGTTGGCACCTTTCAAATATTTTACGAATATTTATTACAAATTGTAAAACATCTTACCCTAAACGATAAATTGTATAATAAAATTGAAAAGCTATTACAACTCTTAAAAGGCAATTTGTTGCATCAATTGCTTACTTTTTGCTTTATTAAGCCAATGTTGCCATTTTTTCAATACAATTTAAAAAACGATTTGATGCAAAGATTGATTTCCGACACTAACCGAAAACTACAAAAAGGTAACTCATGCAAAAACAGCTAAAATTTTCCGGTATACGCAATCGAAAAATATTCAGCATTGCATAAAAATCCTTAAAAACGTCTTGCGGAAAAAGTGCATTGAAGTTGAAAATAAAAAATTAATTAATATTTTCCTGAATTCTTAAAGTTATTTATGTAATCTAATGAATTTTATATATAATAATCTCAACGTGATGATTTTGAAAACTTAAGAAAGGATCGAAAATTTAAATCAACTAATATCAACGTAAATGACGGAAAGAGGTGTCTTATCACCGCTTATTCATATATTTGATAAGCGCCTGGTTTGAAAAGTTATGCTGTTGTTATTGTAATAAATAGAGTAGACATAAATGTTATGTTGATGACCGATAAATCACCTCCTCGACACTGATGACCGTACTCGTTAGTCCTTTTAACAAAATTTTCGATGAAATTTCTGGTATAGTACCAACTCAATTTCATCAAAACGCATCGAATATCGCGTTTCAGTTTTCAGCGAGAAGGTGCGTAATGGTGACCAAAAAAATCCATGCAATTTCCGTCAAACAACAAGGCCATACGACGACACAATAGCGCTAAATTGAAAATGGTCCAGAATGAATGATATCTCAAACTTTCATTATTTTTTTTTCCTAAACCGTTCAAGACTAACAAAATTTTAGTGCCTAAAATGAAATTATTCCGAAATTTCTTGCGCAATAATCTTGTTCCCATTGTCTGAGAAGCATAAAATCTTTAATCGAATGAGGAACAAAGAAACCGCTCCTTGGTTATGATGTATGATCAGAAAAATCGACTGATTTAGTGAAAAGTCTTTTATTCTCAATCAAAATGAAAGCCGTAATTTGACAGCAGTGCACCGATTGCTGATATTGCCTTCACAATTTTGTTATTGTCGACTAGCTCCCTCTATTGGAGTCGACATCAATATGCTAATTCAAAAGTTACCGCGTTGCGGGACATCACTGGTTATGGCAGCACTCCAAAATGTATTTATTTTTCAAATGACAGGTAAAATAAGAAAACAAATCAAACAGAGCTTCGGTAGAATAGAAGATAAACAATAACCAGATGTTATTGTAAAATATAATTGAATTAAATTTAAAGTTTTTTCTTAAAACAATGGACAAAGACGAATCCAAAGACGCTTCACATCCCACCTTCATAATTCTGGGTTCCGGTGGACATACTGCTGAAATGTGTCAAATAATCAAAGCCTTGATGCAATCAGGCAAAGCTGATGTGGCGCAGTATAAACCGAGTTATTACTTGGTAGCTTCAACAGACACCACATCCCGGCGTAAAATAATAGATACCATGTCAGAGTTTGGCAATAACATTAGCACGGAATCCTTCATAGATGTACCGCGTAGCAGAGAGGTGGGACAAAGTTGGCTAACGACAATCTTTAGTACTTTGTGGGCGCTGCTGTTCAGTTTCTGGTTGGTTTGGCGTTATCGTCCAAGGCTAGTGCTCTGCAATGGACCAGGCACATGCGTGCCCTTCTGTTATGCGGCATATTTTTGGCGTCTGCTAGGACGCTTGCCGGTCAAAGCAAAAATTATATTTGTAGAAAGTTTTTGTCGCGTACAGACGATGTCATTGAGTGGCAAGCTATTGAAACCAATAGTGGATTCACTGGTGGTACAGTGGCCGGCATTAGCAGAGCAGTATAGTAAGGCGGAAAATGTAAGATATTTCGGACGATTAATGTGATTATTAAACTTGGTATATAAAACAAGTAACTTTAAACTTAAACGCTTTTATTAAACTTAAAAAAAGAGAAATATATAAGAAACAACAAAAATAAATTCACATATAAATAATATCTTAAAAACTCTGTTGCTGTTATTTTAATGCTTTCGTCATTTACTTAAGCAATCATCTAAATGGCCATTCATCTCATCTTCTTCGATTTCCTGAGCACAAACTGGACACTGGCGCGTTGTTTTAAACAGATTACGTTGACGGTAGCGACGTGTTGACTCATCACACTCGCCAGATGAATTTAAGTCGACAGTTTCCAACGTCGCTGTTCGAGCTGGTGATGATGTAGTTAGACCTGAGTTACTCAGAAATTCCTCCTCTTCTTCATCTGCGCTGCTAGCCGAAGTAATATTGGCCAAATCTTGCTCGGAGTAACCGGCTTTGCGTAAAATATCCTTCGCCGATTGTTTTGAAACTGCAGTCCTACGTGTTGGTTTTAACTGCTTCGATGTAGTAGACAGCTTTGAAAGTGTTTGTTTACGTGGATGAATTTTAACAGCTATGCCTGTGCAACCGTCCAAATGCTCGGCAAACATCGAACGTTTCATTTTACCCTGACAAATAGGACAGGTGATTATATCATTCTCCGGATTTGGCACATTACGTGAACCAGAGGGAAACACATCGTTCTCACGCTTGAACTCCTTCAACAAGGTATCCTCGCCAAAGAAATCATCGATCAATGAAGTGTCTGCGAGCTCAATGGCGGCCGAAGTATTTAAAAGATCTTCGTCATCATTGTAGTCATCATCAATTAGCTCGATGTCATCGTTGGTCAGTACTGTGTCCATCGATTCATCAAGTATTTCTCGTTTAATGGCATTTTGGCGTTGATCGGCAGTAAGTTTGATGGGTTTGGAACGTGACAGAGGAGCATTAGAGTCGTCGCTGTCAGATCCAGAATCAGAAGACAGTGCAATAACTTCATCAGGTTTATCTTGCAACATGATGTCATCGTCCACAACGACCCAAGCATTTGTTGTTGTAGCTTCGGTTGGAACATGGGTGACCTCATCGGCAACAAATGCGGCATCAGTGGATATGCGACGTCGTTTTGAGTCACCTAAACAAACGGAAAATAGCATGAAATATGGATTTCGTTAGAGTCCAAATATCTATTAGATCTAAAAAAGGATAGTGGCAACGTTCCCGATGTGTGCTATAATGTGCCACAGTTTTAACAAAATTTGATTTCCATTCGTGCATATTTTTTTTAGGAATTCGAAAAATGTGATGTAATTGTGCTTGAATTGTGGTGCAATATGTCACGAGAGATTTAATTTTTCTAAATTTTAGCCATAAACAGGTTTTGTTTGTTTTTTTTTTTAACGCGATTATTTCAAATTATCAACGGAAATTGTAGCACAACTTAAGTAAAGCACAATTTTCAAAACTGATAAAAAGGTCTCTACCACCCCAACGGAGCTTAGCATACAATGAGGACGAGGCTCAATATTGTTATTCTCGTCGTCAAATGAGAGCGGGACTAATATTTTATACATGAAGTATATAGAAAATAATTTTATGTGCGGTAAGGATCGCAAGGAAAGGATGTCGAGCTCACCTTCCGGCGGCTTATCGCGATCGTCATGGCGAATTTTTTTACTACCAGTTGCTGTTGAATCATCACCGCCACCGCCACCACCATCGAATTTCTTGGTCCACAAATTACGCAAATGATTACGATCAACTTGACCACTATCCCGCGTGCTATTGCTCACACCAGTGGAGCTGGTAGAACTGTTAGACAACGAGTAGCCACGCCCATCCATACTTTGATTAGGCGTTGTCTTAAAACCCGAAACAACGCGTCCAGAGTTGCCAGCGCCCTCATCATTACTAGCATTTAAGTCACGGAGCCCTCTGACATTAATCAAATTACCACCAGCTGGCACGCTGGATGACCTGTTTTTACCGTTGCTGCTTTGAGCTGCATTTGTATTAAAAGGGTCATTTGAAAGACCAGGATATGAACTAGGTGGAAAGGCAGTGGCAATGGATGACAAGCCTGCAGTTGGTTTTGCAGTGGAATTAGTTGTTAAGGAAGGACGTTTAGTTTTGGGATTGAGCAACATAGTACCGCCACCATTTATTTTAATAGGTCCTGTAAAGGATAAAAGTGAAAGAATTTTCTTTGACTCAAAAATTCAACGTACCTTTGAACCCATCTTTATTCAGGCTGCCAGAGCCAAATCCATTGATGTTGGTTGTGCCGCCAATGGCTGTTGATGTACCTGTTGCTGTTTTAGATTGTTGACCAGCTTGTGGTGGAAAGAATTTGCGCATGTCTGTCCCTGCACTGGTGTCTCTTAACTTTTTATCTCGATTTTTAGCTTTAGATGATTTATCTGTTTTGGGCTTTTCTGGTTCTTTTATTTTCATAAAAGTACCACCACAAGATTCCAAGTGAGCCGCCCACCATTGATCGTTGGGACCAGGTGCACGATTCGAGGTGCGTTTAACGTAGCCAAAGAAGGGCGAGCGATTTTGGCAACTGCCATTGCAACGCCACCAATGCTGCTTATAGATATTAACTTCATCATGGAAAGTATGGTAGACCTGCCAATATTAAGTTATCTTAATATAATCTAGTCTCATCTAGTTTAGGGTTGCAACTTGCAACTTACGGTTATATTCGTTCCAGCTACTTTATTGATGCTAAACATGATCTTCTTGAAATTCGGACCATGCCCACCGTTACCCTCGCGTATGTGTAACACAAAGCAATAGGCGTGAATCATTTCATGCTGTAAACAAGTTCAAATTTAAAAGATTTTTTTATATCCCTTAACTTTTCTAAACTCACCAACATCGTTTCGACCAGGTCTTTGCGTGGTCTTAGCTTCAGCAACGGCTCACTCAGTCTTATGGTAACATCCATGCCAAGGCGATTGCTGCGCGAGTAGCAGATTCCGGCACAGCTGTACATACGTTTACTCCATTCCAGCGTGACACACTTTAAACGACCCTGAAAGAATTTCTCATCAAATGCTCCAAAAAGTGAAAATATATCTGGCGTCGGATCGAGCGTTTCCCACTGAGGATGCACCAGGTTTTGTGTGCGATTAAGGAAGTCCTCATCAAGGTTCGAGTGTGGGTTGCTACGCTTGACCATCTGCAAAGGTTTCTTCGCTGGCGGTGGTGGCTTGAAGTCAACTATCTCTTCAATGTCCTGTAAAGCATATCTTTAACATAAATTAAATACCGTAAAAACTTATTTCATAATTACGCTGTCGCCATCATCACCATTCAGACGCCTTTGCATTTCTAAAGCGTACAAATAATCCGCCTCCTCGGACATGATTTTATTTCAATTTTATATGTTGGTTATGTTGTTTTTGTGCTTTGTGAAGTTTTTTCATATGATCACGTAGTTTCAAATCAAAAAGCAGATTTTTTGCATTTTGCAACAATTGGCGCTATAACAACAAGTATGCAATTTTAGGAGCAAGAGGACAACATATGAAATTTATGCACTTGAAAATTACAAACTTATTAGATTTTCTGGATACATGCGATTTGAAGTATTGTTTTTTTTTATTGAATTTTTTGTTATAATAAAATTTTGGTTAATAAATTTAATAACTGTTTGTCAACAATCAATTAGCTCTGTTCGTTGATAATCAGAAGACTTGTAGCGATGGTTTTTTACTATCGATAACTAGATCGATTTGAACTGGTTTTTACATGATGCAATTCAGAAGGCCAAATATTGTTTTCAAACCCGACTACATCCGATATATCTTCAGAAGATAAATGGAAGATTTGAAAAATGCCTTCTTTATACCATGTTCTGACGATAGCTATAAAAAGATAACTCATAAAATCCCACGGGATATTAAAATCAAAACTTGAAACTATAATAAAAAACTATGAAAAACAAATATTTTAATTGCTTAACTCTTTGCGACCGTATGTCTGCTCTCAGCCACCAAAATGTTTTTACCGTTCCAATCATATGTCTGTCACCATCTCAGCCACCAAAGCTTTTCTTACCATTCCAGTCGTATGCTTCATATTGCAGACTGCTTTGAGAGATACCACACGATGTAGAACTATAAATTAAAATTTTTACCTAAAATTAAACATATTATGTTACATATATCTCAAGTTTTAAAAAGAATTAATAAATTTTATTTTTTCTTTATAATCTTGCATATTGTGTATTACTATTCCTTCAACGAAAATTAATTCCGACCAGCATGACACCCATATATAAAATTAATACGATCGCAAAGGGTTAATTTTTTAAGAGTACATATAAGATATTTTTAAGCTAGGAAAATGGGAATTTTTTAATAAAACAATAATTATGAAACAAATTTTTTATTCTTAAAATATTTAAAAATTAATTATACAAATTATATTTATATTAAAAAATGTGAAAATTCAAATTTGTTTGTAGCACATCGAAGGCACAAATTCAAGCGTTGCTCTTCGCAAACTTAGTTTTTGAATAGACCGCAACAAAATTTGGTTTTTTTTTCCTCTACTCATTAATAGTAGTAACGCCACATTTTCACCAGCTTGTCACTCATGTCGCTATCATTAGATTCTTCATCCTCCTCAGACGAGCATTCACTATAGAAGCTACATTGCCGAAGTCTAAGAGATTGAAGAATTTCTTCTCCCGATCTTGTTGTCAATATAATCTAGCGTTATTTATAGTAACGGCTGTATTCATAAAAAATTATGAACATTTTATAAAGGCTTCATAAGAAAAAAATAGAAAAAAATTAAAAATTATTATCTGAGCACAAATTTTGTCAAAAATATATCAAATTATTTAAAAATATATCAAATACAACGAAAATGTCAAAGAATGCTCGAAAAAGTTTGTTTAAAAATGAGAGCAATTTTAAAAATGACTGAAACGTGCTATATACCCCTCATAAAGCATTTTTTTCAAATGTTTCAAAATATTCTCAAATATTGAATATTGTCAAAAATAATTAAAAATATTTCAATAAAATCCAAAATATATAAAAAAAAATTACAAAAAAAAAATTGACACTCTTCCCACTTCAAATCGAAAGTGCTTCTATTATTTTAATTACAAAGCAGCTACATGTTTATGAATAACAAAATGTTAAAAGACTTTTTAAGAAAACAAAACAAAGAAAAAAACTGTTGTCAGTAGGTCACTGCAGTCCCAAATTTTATCCGCGTGACTCTCAACCTCATCTATACACTCGCAAAAAACTACAGGCAAAACAAAAAAGACCTCATGAAAGACCCCATGTGTCATTCGAAGGGTTAAACCCAATTGAGCATGTTCGGGAACTATTAGCACGAAATATTGATCACGCAGTTTCAAAGAGAAAAAAGTCCCTTGCCAAGCGTTTCCACTGCCCGAACGAACGAAGAAATCATCGCGAACGTAGCGATGAATTCTTCGTTCGGTCCATGGTATAATAATACATGGTAGCATTGACAGTTGCTTGGGAAAACATATTCTGTCAAAAAATATACTCAAAAAGAGAGCGTTCGCTGGTCGGCCATTGTTAATAAATGAAAACACAAACAATGTTGAAAATGTTGAAGTGATGAAAAGAATAACATCAGCAGCTGCAGATGCAAATGACCGAAATGAAATAAATTTTAATTAAAATTGGTGTCTTCGGAAAGTGAGTAATATATTTTGTGTCATGATAAACTAATCTTCAAAGATTATAGCATGGATTTGTGCCTTTTCTTTGGTTTTCAATCCACCGCTGGCGACGAGTTTCGTTATTAGGCACTGAATAAAATTTAACATCACGGACTGAAAAACTTTTCGCACAAATTACACAAGATCTTTTTATCACTTTCATGGTTTTAAATGTTTATTTCTTTATGATTTGTTTATTTAAACGCACAATATTCTTATTAGTTTATTATGTTTGTTTTTGTCACTTGCTTTAATTTTCGCTTCGTTTCGCAAACAGCTGTGTTTGACAGTTTATGTTTTCTTGTTGAAGAGAAAATAAGCAGTTGTCAATGCTACCATGTATTATTATACCATGGTTCGGTCCAACCGTTTCCACCGCACGAACACAAGTTGCGAACATTGGTAAGTCGCCATCTTGTTCGTTCGTGCAGTGGAAACACTTAAATTCAATGCTTGCGAGCATCAGCATTGATCAATTTTTGTTTATGCAAACGTGTTATTGAAAATTAGGAAATTAAATAAATTTTTTGTATTGTACTATTTAAAATTAAGGGGTCGTATTTGAAATTAAATCTCTGACTGACAAAGTATTAGACAAAGTATAATTACTAAGTAATTTTTCGTGAATTATTTTGAGGGTGATAAAATAATTAAATAATTTACACTTTTGACATAATTTAATGACATGTGTCTGGTAATAAAAACATATTTTTTTTAATACAAAATGCCGGCGGTACTGTCCCTCCACTAAGGCCGTTTTTTGCCGAATTCGTAAAACGGCTGCCATCGCCCAGCTTTTTCTATTGATCCGAAATAAAAAAACAAAAATATTTCGATAACTGATGAGATTAGGCATAGAGTAAACCTATAAAATTGAGAAAAAGTACGAAATAAAAAATTTGGTACACTTTTTAATAAAACATTCGTATTTTCGCATATTTTTCGACAGTTATTGCCCCCTTAAAATTGTTTATTTATGCAAAATGTGTAATATTTTGGGATTATTCTATGAGTAATTATGTTGACTAAAACCCCTTAAATTTCAGCGTGGTTAATTACTTTTTGAGCTGCAGAGGCAGCCGTTTTTGAAAATGTAGTTTCGAGAAAATCGCGTTTAAAGTTTAAGGATAATAAAACTATTAGTTTTTGCGACTAACTGATCAATCAGCAATTCCAGGCCCTTCAGCTTCCTCGAAAAGCTGATTATCTTCCAGTTGTTGCTGTTTCCTGGCAGTACATTTTACAGTAGATTTGACATGTATTATCCATTTAATCAATCATCTTAAAAAAATAATGGTCTCAGTACTTTAAAGACTCAGTTTATTTACATAATTATCTTTCATAAATTAATTAAAACAAACCTTTATACATCAATAATTTATTTAATAAACAAATAATAATCAATATAAAGTGAGAAATAATTGCATGAATACAAAATTTCGTAATGCAATCATATGTAATGTAATAAAATATATCGTTATCAGAACTCAAATTACCGGTAGCTTACAATACAACGGCTATAATATCTATTGCCAACTATTTATAAGAGGTTTCAAACTATTCTGGATGCCATGTTCGATTATCCGAAAGTTAATTTGGCGGTCTTTTCAACTTGTCGAATAGAAATAAATAAGTTAACGCATGAGGATCAGAGAAAACAAAATGGCAAGTATTCCAAACGTTTAACTTAGGACGCAGTTTATTGAATTATACAAAAGTTTTCCTGAAGTATGGAAAATAAAAATTATAATTTTATGGAGGAAATTTTTAACTATGAAAAGATCAGCTAAAAATTATTTAGCCATATTCCGTCGATATGATATGCCTGAGAGTCTAAAAAGAAATTAATTCATTGTACATGTCAAATTGTCCGAAAGCTCAACAAAAATATCACTTCAGTTTGTTGTCGGACATTGCCGGATGACATGCCCGATCGTTTGAAACCTCTTTTTTGTTCCTGCAAAAATGGGTCTTGACCAGGGACCGTAACTGTTATGACTTTTTTCGAAAAAGTCAATAAATAATAGTTATGTTTTACCCGTTTTTTTTTTTTTTGTCAAAAATAATAGTTGAAATTTGACTTTTATTTTTCGAAAAGTCAAAAATCAAAAATAAAAGTTAAAATATGACGTATTTTTTCGGTAAAAAATAAAACTTCAAATATGACTTTTATTTTTTCGGTCAAAAATAAAAGTTAAAATATGACTTATTTTTCCGTCAGAAATATAAATTAAAATTTGACTTTTATTTTTGAGTTAAAAATAAATTGAGTTTTATTTTTTGTATTAAAAATAAAGGTTAAAAATTTGACAGTGATATCCTATATTAATTGTTAGCTTACCCGCACACGTTGATTTGCACCCGAAAATATGCTTATGAGCCGAATGAGTACAAGTATTTTACATATTTCATGGATTATGGATAGGGTAGAGCACAACTAGTAACTCGGGTATGATTTAAGTATCCGATTTCTGTCGGATACACATTGCAGTCATCTAATGTGTAGTGATTCGACAAAAAACAGTGACAGGGAAGGCAACGTATAGTTATAAGTAAATCAAAGGTTGAGAAGAGTAGAATGAATAGAATTTATACTTTTGTTATGATTTCCACTTTTAACCGAAAAATTTAGTCAAATTTTTACTTTTATTTTCGACCGAAAAAGTAAGTCATATTTTAACTTTTATTTTTGACGAAAAAAATAAAAGTCAAATTTTAACTGTTATTTTTGACCGTAAAAATTAAAATCAAATTTGAACTTTTATTTTTGATTAAAAAAATCGGTTAAAAATAACTATTATTTCTTATTTTTTTTAAAAAGTCAAATAAATAAAAAGTTTTTAAAATTATTATTCAGAGACATATTTTTTCCGCCTGACTTTTTGAATTGAAATTTCGAAAATTACAGCTATCTTCGATCCCTGGTCTCGACGAATTCCGATACATATAGAGACTAAAAGAACAAAATTTTCGACAGCTTTTTAAAATAACCTCTACATAAAAATAAATAACGGTTTACACTCAATGGTGAATACTATAAAGATTTGCCTTGTGGTGAAAAAAATCAAAAACTCTTGAGCATTCAATTTAATACATTATTTAATAATATTAGGAGTATTTAAAACTTTTCTTCACATTATAAAGTTATCTCAAATAAACAATTTTTATTATTTCAATGGGGTCTTTTTGTGCCTTCTTTAAAACAGTACAGTTATTTTGTATATAAATAATATTAATAAACTTAGTGACAAATTCATTTCCTACATTAACTTGTTGTTATTCCTAGAATCCAGATTCAGACTTTGTAGCCATAGATATCGTTTTCACCACCACTCGGACGCTTTGTGACAAAATGGAAGTGGTATGTCCATTCATCACGTTAAACTTAAGACTAATATATAATTGCCAGGTAATTTCTAACATAGTTTGAGTAGTTTACTTATGATGGTATGACTGCTGCTGCTTATTGGTTGTCTGCTCATTACTTAAAATTTCCATGTGTTTCAAACTGTTGATCAGCGCTTCTTCGTTGTCATAGATACCGTTGGAAATTGGTTCGGATGTGTCCGGCACATATCTTGGCTTAAAGACATTGGAATAGGTTTCAGCTGAATCGTACTCTAAGACTTGTTTACTTTGGTTGACTGCTCCATAGTATGATGAGGATTCTAGAGTTGTTGGAACGGTTTGAAAAGCATGTGTATTTTTACAACTATCGGCGTAAGTTTGTGCTGTTATTTCGTGTGTCTTGGAACAACTAGCGGTATTTTTTTCAAAAGCTGTTGAGGGTCGTGGTTGTTGATGCGCAGCCAATGCAGTTGTCGCGTCTTGTCGCTGTCGTATCGAGTCAACGACGTCGAATAAGTTCTTAGCATCCATAGCCAGAACCAAAGCAGATGAAAGCATGCTCTTGCGGTACTCAACATCTAGCGTTGTCTCGCTGTACTGTTGTGCTAGCCGCAGAGCAGCTACTAATTCGTGCATGTCTTTTGTCAACACTTTGTGTGCCATGGCCAGCTCTTTGTGAGCCTGGGCGGGAAAACTAGATGAAACGTTATCAACAGACGATAACAATTGACGCAACTGCATGCCAACACTGCGTACCAAGTCCAGATACTGCTGTGCATTTGCATTTTCCACACAATGAGACAGCTCCATTACCGCTTTAACCACTTGGGTAGTGGCTACATAGACCGCATCATTGGAACGATCGGGAGTAGTACGTGTATTTTTTGACGCTTCTGTTTTGGTTTCGTTGCGCGTTTCTGGTACCCCAACGTGACCAACCAGAAACGTATTAGAGTGTTCGAATCTGTTCAGTGTACCATGATTGGAGGAACGCAAAAGCACGCCATCAAGTTCTCCAGTCGAAGTGATTAAACTGAGACGTTTCTCAGACACCGGATTAGTGTAGGCTGCCGGATTGATGCCACGATTTTCATTCTCGGTCATCAGGCGTGCCAGAACAGCGGGATTCTGAGCCACGATGTAGGTTTGTGGACTAGACTGACTTTCTTTGTTTTTGTCCAGCGACTGTTGATGTTGCAGATGCTGATGATGATGACCGACTGGTTTGGGTTTTGCTGGCGGCTGCTGTGGATCCAAGTTGTTTTGATCCCAAATTAAAGCGGCCGCATCGCGCCCGTTTTCCTTACACATCGCTTTGGAATAGTTAATCTTCTCTTCTACTAAAATTTCATACAAAATTTCTTTGATATTTTTGAAGTTTGGACGTCGCAGTGGCTCATAAGACCAACATTGTGACATCAGCGAATAGAGACGCGGTGGACAATCATTGGGCAAAGGTAACCGTTCACCGTTTGCTAATTTAGTGATTATATCACTATTTTTAATGCCCTGAAATGGTTTCACGCCCAACATGAGTATCTCCCAAACACATACGCCAAACATCCAGACATCACTGGCTGTTGTGAAGCGTCGAAAATTTATTGACTCAGGCGCCATCCACTTTATGGGCAACACACACATGCTTGACTGGTAGTAGGAAGTTTCAGAGACCCAACGTGAGAGTCCAAAGTCGGCCAGTTTAATGCAAGTTGGTGAGCTAACCAGAACATTTCGCGCTGCAATATCGCGATGCACAAATTTCTTTGACTCCAGATAGCTTAAAGCTGTTGATAACTGATAGCAGTAGAGAAGCAACGTGCCGCGCTTTAAGGATTCACAATTAGCCTTGAGATAGGATCTCAGCTCACCATGCCGCGCCAATTCCATAACAATCCAAATTGGTGAACTGCTGCAGATACCGATGAGTCGTATGATATGTGGATGATCGAATTTCTGCATTATATATGCTTCTTCTAGAAACTTTTCTGTTTTCTCTTCATCGTCATCCGCCTTGCAAGTTTTCACTGCGACATAAATTGTTGTCGCTGGCTTTGTATCATTTTTATAACGAATTCCATTCTGCTCAGATTTGTAAACAAGTGGTGCAGGCTTGATGTGGTAGGCTCCTATGTAGACATCTCCAAATTGACCCACACCAATGGTTTCACTCAAAGTGATTTGAGAACGTTCTAGTTCATAGTTGCGTCCTGTTGGTGCCGCATAATCGTCTTCTTCGTCTACTAGATTTAGTTCAGCGTAATCTTCATTGAGTATGGACTTGATGTCGTTCGAGTACGATGCGCTGCTAGTGGCTGCAAATGATTGCGTCATTGGAGAGCTGCCCCCACCGCTACAATCTTTGTTGAGATTTATAACTTCGTAGGCCGTAGATTCCATTGTTTCACGCGAATTCATAACTTTTATTTATTATGAGATTTTGTGTATTTCTTTTTCTGACAACGGACCAGATCAACCCTTCGGGTCCTGTGTATTAGCTATGTTCTGCACACCTTACTATCGCTTGAGCTGTTCGATCATGGATGTGATTCGTTTCTCAATTAAATAAGTCGTGTCTTAAAGTAAAACATTTATTAATTTTGGAGACACACCTAATTAAAAAATATTTCAATTATAAATTGTTATCACTTAAATTTTTAAAAGAAATTCCCATTACCATTTGCTCCTCCTTATTTTGTGTGCACTTGGTTTGTTTTTTTTTACAAATGACAGTTCTGCATACTTGTAGAGCTGCCAGCCTGAGCAATTTATATAATAGATTGAAGTTTGTTACACGGTACTAAATAAAGTAATGTCGTACATGTTCCGTTGTATACTAAAACAAATTTTTGTAGAGTTTTGTCAATTGTCTGATTTGATTGTATTATGTGAGTATATGCTGTGTTGTTTTTTCATTTATTTCCTCTTTTGCAAACTATGTCTGGGTATGTACACTAGAATAGGTCGGTCGGCATTAAAAGAAAATTTTAAAACTGCCTCAACTACTTGATAAGTTTGAGATGTTTTGGGACTATATCGACTCATAACCGCCAAAATATCTTAAGCGACATAATATCCAATTTATGTTTTTTGATGAAAATCGATAATTTGCGATGGTTTACATCGTCTGTCAAAATTTCATAGGTGTACGAAATTAGATTATGAATTTAAACCAAAAGCAATTTTAGCTTAAGTACACACTACATGTTTGTTTACATTTTTCATGACAGCAAAATGTCGCTTAAGATGAAATTCTCTAAAAGAAATTAATCAATATAAGAGATAAAATTATTAAAATAAAATTAATAGCAAAGAGATAAGAGATAAAAGATAAAATTAATAGCAAAGATAATTAAAAAAAACCTTCTCCTGTAAAATTTTCTTTTTGGCGCTTAAGATATTTTGGCGGTTATGAGTCGATATCTTTTAAACAGATTTTCTAGGGCTAATTTTTTATAAATTCAATTCAAATTTAAAGACTTTTAATATTGGAAATCAAAACTTAATAAAAGATTTAATTATCATCTTGTTTACTGCAAAGGTGTTTATAATTATAGAAGACAACCCTACTTTAAAAGTGCACCACTGTTTTTAAAATGTTAAATAAAGTTATTATCTAACCACACAGGGAATCTTATTCTTAATAAAATTTGGCATCACCATAAGGTAAATTAAATAAACCTTAGAAAAAACTCAAAATCAACAGCTGGCTTTGACATATATGTAGCTCTCTTTATTTCCTAAATGAGCCTACCTTGCTGTTTTACCACGACTTTGCTCAACATTATTTTCTCTAAGTAGTTTGCCATTGTCTGCAAAGAAATGGAGGCCTATCAGAAAAAAATTATTTCAAATGAAAAAATTTTCTGTGTCAGCTGGATTTCGAACCTCAGACCTCGCAGCTAAAAGAGAACGCGCTTGGCTACGGCTAGCGTAAAATATTTTATTGAACGTTTTTTATTAATTGCATAGAACCGAACAATATTTTTCTTGTGAAAAATATCACCAAATATTTTTGGATTTTCTTGTGATAAAAATATATATTTTTGTTTCAAATAAACTAATCTAACATGCTTACTAAATAAATCCATAAAAATAAAAAAATTATATTAATGAATATGCTCTATAAATTTAAAAATATATAAATAATACACACTGAAAAATTGGGCGCTCTACAAATTTATGTCACAAATGCGTCCTTGATATGCGCTTTTGCATTGGCAGATCATGTATCGAAAAATAGTCCGCAATTGGCAGGCTTATATATGACAAATTCTCGCAACTTTTTTCGGAAATAATTCAGAGAGCGGAGAACGATCAAAATACGATTGTTCTCACAATTAATCACTGTTAATAATTTAGTGCTTCAAATTTCTCATTAGTGAGACAGCTACGCGATGAACAAAAGCATCTACGATCGCTCACCAGCAAAAGCAAAGTTAGTAAATATCACGAACGAAAAAACTTCACTGCAAGCATCGTTGGCTCGCTCACTCATAATTATCCTTTGGTTGTGAACGCTCATTTTAAAATTAGATACGTAACTCATATTGTGAAGACTGACTGTGAAGGTCAGACTGATTGTGAAGACTGACCTTCAATAGTTAAAATGCTTTTTAATGTTAAAAAGTCTTTCAAAATTTTGTTATTCATAAACATGTTCTAGTTGCTTTATAGTTAAAATAGGAACACTTTCGATTTTACGTGGGAAGAGTGTCAATGATGGTTTGTGCATTTGATAAATTCAATAACTTTTCATTTATTTGTCACAATTTCGTCAACATTTTGATATTTACACATCAACATTTTTTCGAAGTTACCCTCTGCACTGAAAAAAATTATCATTTTATTATCTTTTTTTTTGTATATATTTTGAGAAATTTTCTTGCATTTATTTTCTTTTTTTTTTAATTTTTTTATATACATATTTTGAATTTTTTTGACATATTTTTCAAATGTTTAAAAATATTTTTAATTATTTTTGACAAAATTTGTGTTCAAATAAAAGCAAATAATTTAAAAATGCTTTATGAGGGGTTTATTCAACGTTTCAGCTATTTTTCGAAATCCTCTCATTTATAAACAAACATTTTCAATAATTGTTTTGACATTTTCTTTTTTTTTTATATATATTGAAACAATTTGATATATTTTTGACATAATTTGTTCTCAGATAGAAAAAAAATTCAATTTAAAAATGCTTTATCGAGGGTTTATTGAAGGTTTTCCATTTTATAATTCTGTCATTTATAAAGAATTTAAAAGAAACTTTTAACGCTATTGAACGTTTATGAATAATGTTTTACAATTTTTTTTGATGTTTTCTTATGAAGGCTTTATAAGAGGTTCATAATTTTTTATGAATACAGCCGTTAATCTTTAAACGTTAAAAAAGTATTTATCATAATAAAATACAATCGCAAAATGAGTTTCCACGAGAAGACTAACAGCCGTATTCATAAAATTATCTTAAATAGCTTTAAAACGTTCAATAGTTAAAAAGCTTTTTAATGTTAAAAAGTCTTTTAAAAATTTGTTATTCATAAAAATATTCTAGCTGCTTTATAGTTAAAATAGGAACACTTTCGATTTTACGTGAGAAGAGTGTCAATGATGGTTTGTGTATTTGATAAATTCAATAACTTTTCATTTATTTGTCACAATTTCGTCAACATTTTCATGTTTAAACATCAATATTTCTTCGAAGCTACCCTCTGCACTGAAAAAATTGTCATTTTATTATATTATTTTGTAAATATTTTGAAATGTTTTGACAAATTTTCTTGTTTTTATTTTCATTTTGTTTTGAATTTTTTTTGTATATTTTGAATTTTTTTGACATATTTTCCAAATTTTTGAAATATTTTTAAATATTTTTGACAATATTTGTGCTCAAATGAGAGCAAATAATTTTAAAAATGCTTTATGAGGGGTTTATTCAACGTTTCAGCCATTTTTCAAAATCCTCTCATTTATAAACAAACATTTTCAATAATTTTTTTGACATTTTCTTTGTTTTTGATATATTTTGAAACAATTTGATATATTTTTGACATAATTTGTGCTCAGATGAAAACAAAATTAAATTTAAAAATGCTTTATCGAGGGTTTATTGAAGGTTTCACCCAATTTTAAATTTTTTTCATTTATAAAGCATTTAAAAGAGACTTTTAACGCTATTGAACGTTTATGAATAATGTTTTTCAATTTTTTTCGATTTTTTCTAATGAAGGCTTTATAAGAGGTTCATATTTTTTTATGAATACAGCCGTAAATTTTTAATCGTTCGTGAGCGAGTTTTCCGCATACTGAAATAATTTAATCGTGCGTTATGAGCAAAAATTAATATGAATTCATATTTCAATTTCTTATCAGACAAGTTCACAAGATGACAATTTCTGCTTTTACTATATTAGGTGCGTTTTTTGGCATCGTTATATGCGCTTGTCCAAAAACACGCTCATAAGCGCTTAACATTTTCACGTCAAAACTTGGTAGCATTGGCAATTTCAATTGTTTTTGTTGTATTGTTTTATATATAAAAAGACTTTCTATCACTGATCTGACATAAACATGGTTGTTTTCCAAAAGATGCTGCCTCTAAATTACGTAAAAAACCACTTCCTTGATTTGGCAATAGTAACTGCATCCGTTGTCGTCAATCTAGAGCGCGGCTCTGTTTTATTCACAAAGCAAAAACAAAAAGTAGAACCAGCTTTTTTTCTGGTTCTATTTCTGATCTGGTAAAGAAAACATTAAGGTGATTCATGTCAATTCTTTAGGCTGCGCACATAATACTTTATGTTCTTTGTATATTGAATTGACATCAGAGTACCGTAAAATATTTCTTTAGCTGAAATGCGTAGCTTGAAAATTTGTCACTTTAACTATACGTAGACTTATTTTACGTAATATGCATTAGATTTGGTGCGTAAGGCTTTACGCCAATCGTTTCCCAAAATTTATATAATAAAATCGACATTTCGTAAAAACTTACGAAATACGAGTTTTTTTTTTTTTTTTTTTTTTTTTTTTTTATTATTATTAAAAATGCAATCTTTATTATTCATATTATTTACAGAGGCTTAAAAATACAAGTTATTACTGAGTTGGAAGTTGTAAATTTTTTAATTTTCAAATTATTAAAGATTACAGGATATCCCCAGACGGATTAAATTCCGTGTATAAGAGGATGTATAAGTGAAAAAAAAAGAAATTATTTAATAACCACTAGCTTGATAAAAATAGCATTGTTATTAACAAGATATTTAAATAATGTAAAATATTGTGGAAATTCTATCTTATATTTATGAGATCATTGGATTCAGTCTTAAATTTTGAATATACAATTTTAATTTCTTTTTGAAAATTTGAATATGCTGAGTGTTCTTGATGTCTTCTGGTAGTGAGTTGTATAGCTTTATTGAGCTGTGCTTCAGGCTCCTTACTTGTTTAGTTGTTCTTGCTTTTGGTATTTCAAAATTGTGTTTTTGTCTCGTGTTGTGTGTGTGAATATTGTTTCTGGTTGTGAGGATCAGTTTAGACTTCATGTTACTGTTTTTGATTTTGTGTATATATTTGCATTTTTCCATTAGTATTAGCTGGTTGATGTCCATTTGTTTGGTACTTTTATAAAGTTCTTTTGTTGAGATTGTGTCTTTTTTGTTAAATAACACTTTAATCGCTTTGTTCATTATTCTGCCTATTTGTTCTACTTGAAATTTTCTGCATTGGCTCCAACTGCATATGTTGTACCTTATTCTTGAAAGTATGTGCCCTGTATATATAAGTTGTGCTGCTGTTTGGTGTATTTTTCCAATTCTTTTAATGACCATTATTAATGGTATCACAGAGTTTTAACTTCTTTTATGTGGTTTTCATAGTTGAGATCTTCATCTATTACCATTCCAAGGTATTTGGTATATTTTACTCTTTGTATATCGGTGTTGTTAATTTGAATGTTTATGTTTTGGTTAACGTTGTTGTATGATCGAAAGACAATGTAGTTAGTTTTTTGTATGTTTATGCTTAGACCGTTTCCGCAAGCCCACTCATAATATATTTTCATGTCGTGGTTTATTTTATCTTCTAATTCTTGGGATGATTTTGCTGTTGTGATGAAATTTGTGTCATCGGCATAGATGTTGTAAGTTGATTTGAAGTTACAGCTTTTAATGTTGTTTATGTATAATAAGTAAAGCCTTGGCCCAAGGATGGACCCCTGTGGAACCCCAATTTTACTTATTAGCTCATCACTCAGTTCATCATTAAACCTAGTAACATGTGGCCTGTTTTTTAAGTAGCTTTCAATCAACATGTTTGGTACTCCTCGAATACCTAAGTCGGATAGATGGTTCAATAGCTTTTTGTGATCAACTAAATCGAATGCTTTTGATAAATCAATGAAAGTAGCTGCAACTAATTCTTTACTATCTAGAGCATCATAAATTTTTTCCATTGTGGATGTAATAGCAGATTCCGTCCCGCTTTTTTCAAGGAAGCCAAACTGGTTCACGTCAAAGCCTATGGTAGAATTAATGAAGTTCTCGATTCTTGTGTCGATTGCTTTTTCAAATATTTTGCTCATAGCGTTAAGTATTGAAATAGGCCTATAATTTTCGCAAAGATCCTTCTTACCTTTTTTAAAAATCGGTATTATAATCGCTTTTTTGAGACATTCTGGATAGACACCACTTGTGAAACATTTGTTGATTAGTTTAACCAAGATATTTATGATTGTTGGCATAAGAAACTTTATATCCTTTACTGAGATTTCGTCGATCCCTTGAGCTGCATTAGTATTTAGTTTTGATATAATGATCTGAATTTCGGCATGCGTGATTGGTTTAAAGAATATGGATTTAAGATTTGCTGGTTTGATTTTGTTAGTTTTTGTTATATTTTTAGCTATTTTCATTCCAGCTTCATTGAAATATTTGTTAAAACTATTTGACATATCTTTGCTATTATTGTTTGTTTGTTCTTGGGTTTTTGAATTATTTGTTTGTTCAGCGCGATTTCTAAGTGTTGTATTAATAATGTTCCATAATTTTCTTGTATCATTCCCGGATTTTTGAATTTGATCATTTATATTCTTTTGTTTGTTGTTTTTAATAAGCTGTTCGACTTCTTTTTTTACTTTTTTATATTCCGTCAATTTTGTTTGATCTTCTGGGTGAGCTTTTGATTTTTTGTATAGCTCTTGCCTAAGTTTTAGTTTTTTAACAAGTTCGTTTGAAATCCAATTGTTATTTCTACACCTGATTTTGATATATTTTGTTGATCTCTTTTTCGCTTCTTGAATTATTTTAACTAAATCCTCAATTTCAGATACTATTGTTGTACTCAATTCACTTTTAACTATTTCTTCCATTTTTTTATAATTTATTTTTGGAATTTTTTTGTTTTTCATAGGTGTTTTGTTAATTTTAATAGCTGTAATTGTTGCAGTTGTATATTTGTGATCGGATATATCTGTGTCTTCCAGTTTGAAGCCTATTTTGTGCGTTGTGTCTATGTTTGTGATAATGTGATCAATAAGTGTTTTGGTAATGTTTGTTTCTCTGGTTGGTAGAGTGTTGTTTTCTAATTTGTAGCCATTTGTTTGTATTACGTCTGTGTATTTGATAACCGTAGTTGATTGTTCAAAAAGGTTGATGTTTACATCCGCGAAAAATATACAATTTTGTTTTCGGTTACTGAGTTTTTCTTCCAGGTAATCTATAAACGTATTACAATTTTCGTTTGGAGCCTTATAAAAAGTGCCAATAGCCAATTTTTTTTTTAAAATTAGTTATTTCAATTATTGTTGTGTTGTATTTTTCTTCTTTTATTATTTCGTTGAACGTAAGGTAGTTTCTAACAAAAATAGCAGTTCCACCTCCCCGTTTTTCATTTCTGCAGTTGTGAATTGCGGAAAAATTTGGAATATTAATAGTGTCTCTTTCATTATCATATAACCAGGTCTCTGTTGCGATAATGATATCGATGTTTTGGATAGTATTAATCAACAGTTCAATTTCATTGATTTTGTTACGTATGCTACAGATATTTATGTAGAATATTTTAAGTTCTGTACATTCATTCATTTATTGTTACTTAAGAGTAACTTGTTGCTTCTGTTGTAGCTTTCATTTTTATTATGTGTACATTACAATTATTTGCACCTGCTTTATGGTCACATGAGTAATTTGCTCCATATTTGTTTGCTCTAACACAATTTATGCACTTGAAATTTGTGGTAATTTTGCATGTTCTGGTATCATGTTTTTCTGCACAATTTCCGCACGCCTCTTCTCCTTCACACTTAATGCTTGTGTGATGATATTTCTGACATTTATAGCATCGGGTCAATGAAATGTATTCTTTAATGTATCTAGATTTATAATTGAGTAACACGTATCTATTCGATATTTTAGCTAATGTGTCCGCAGACACTTCTACGATATAGTTCCACAGTTTTGTTTTTTTGTTCACAAATTTATGAACCATTTTAAAATCGTCACTTGTGTCTATGAAGTGGTTTGTTGCTACTAATTCTTCTACTAGGTCTACTTGATTGTATTCGCAGTCTATATTTGTTATGATTATTTTTGGCGTTTTAATCCTCGGAGCAGTGATCTTGTATCCCTCAGTTAATTGTTGCTTAATTTCTGTTTCTAGCTTTTCTTTGCTTGTACTATCTGTTGTGGACACTATGATACCTCCATTTTTGATGTGCTTTATTGATGATATGCCTACTTTAATTGTTGCCGGTATTATTTTTTTCTTTAATTGTTGCTCTGTTGCTTTGCTTTCTTGATTTTTTTCGGTTGGCAGTATTATGATGCTATTTTCACTTTTTGGTCTACTGGGTTGTGATGTGTTTATATTAGTTGCTACCATGGTTGAATAAATAAGGTTGTCTCGTGGCTGATCGTACTCTCTTCTCAGTACCCATAATTGTCAAAATCAATGAAAAGATACAACAACAACTTTATCGGCTTTGCATATTAATAATTTCCCCTTTCAGATTTTGTATGAGCTGTCAACTTCGATTTGACATTTATGGGAACTCGCTCTCACCCATGCGACAACCTTATTTATTCAACTATGGTTGCTACTACTCTAGCATATGTTAGAGATTGCTGATTGTTGTTTTTTGTTTCTATGTTTTGCAGTACCTTCTTTATTTCGCTCATTTCTATTTTTATGCTTTCACTTGTTTGCTTCATTTCTTCATTTGTAGTACATATTCTATCTAAGTTTGACTCACCCTTCAGCCACTGTTTGAACTTTTTTTTGTCTGTTTCGCAGACCCAGAAGCATTTACTTTTTAATGTAGCAATGGCAGCATAGTCCTCATCCGTGTAGTTGATGCAGTCTATGTGCCACCACCCAGTAAGTCCAGAGTAGCATGCATACACGAAATATGCATGTTGTACACATGCAGAAGTATGGACAAGGCATGCATTGTCATAAAAAAAAAACAAATATTCATCAGAATCACTGAAATTCTTGTTTTGCAGCAATTTTATGCTAACAGTATGCATGTTGTTTATATAAAGTAGCATGCATACTAAAACAGGCACGCTGTATTAGTACTAACGAATGTACCGAGCATGCGTAGTTAAAAAATTTTATTAAATTCCGATAAATTTTGGTTAAACCGATTTTGTATGCATACAGTATACATGTAATTTGCACAGCGTATCATGCATTCAGAAAAAACAAAACAACGAAGAATTAGTAGAAAACCCAGAATTACCAACAACAAAAAACACACAAATACAACAACAAGCAAACGCGAAATTGCAGTGTCCTTGATTCTGAGGCGTAAAAACCAAACAAAACTTATTTCGGCGAATTCTAACAAACTGTAAAATTCTAACAAAACATCAATGACCTGCAGTATCAATTGAAGTCTTGATCAGATCAGTTCACAGATCAGACCACCACACAAATTAAAATAAACAATACTAAATACATATATGAATAGCTACACAAAACGTCACAATATTTTCACGAAAATATACCAGCCACACCAAATAATATTGCATGCATACGGTATTAGTATTGACGCATGCATACAGTATTCATGATATTGTATGCATACAGGATTAGTATTAACGAATGCATACAGTATTACTAATTCCTCATGCATGCAGTATTAGCAATTGTGCGGGTTCACTGTACACATGCTCTTGTATGACATCGCCATGCAAAAAGGAAATGAACATGCCTTTATGCTGGCATGCATGCAGAGCATCCGACGCATGCATATATTCTCAATGCGGCATGCATGAATGTACTTACTGGGCATGATTGACATAGTCCCTCACATTTAAGTCCTCTCGATTCTACCTTTTTTTTGCATTTTTTGCAAAATGTTTTATTTTTTTCACTCTCTGTCTCTTCATCCGCCATTTCTGTTCTTAGGGCGCTTATTACGTGTGCCTAAGTGAGATGGCAATATGTGCAGCACTGCTTATCTATGTTGCCAGAAAAGCACGATAAATAGTGCTTATGGTATTTTTCAACGATTGTGGGATGTGGGAATTCCCATGGTATTTTGTGGTAAAAATCTCTCGCGTGGGAATAAAAATACCACATGTGGGATATTTACCACGCGTGGGAAAAAAAATACCTCAAAATACCATAAAATACCTCAAATTACCATAATACCTCAAAATACCTCAAAATACCACAAAATACCTCAAATTACCACAAAATACCTCGAAATTTTTAACACGCGTGGTAGAAATACGAATTAAGAGAACGATGCGATAAATGACTTATTGAAATGACTGAATGCACTTGTTTGGGGTGGTTTCTATGTATCTATTTTGTTTACCTGCCTGTTCTACAATTCATCAATAAAGAGAAAATTTTCATTAAAAAATCACACGTGAATGCATAAATTGGTTTGTAGTGGTATGTATGTATCTGTTTTATCCTTGTTTTGTATATATCGTATATATCTTGCCTTCCTCATTCTTCAGCTAATGTGGAACGAATATTTTCTCAAATAAATATTAATAAAAATAAATTAAGAAACAGGCTATCAACGGATATGCTTTCAAGCATTTTATACGCTAAGAGCTTATCGAAATCAAACTACACAACAGAAGTTCACTTTAATGAAATCCACTATGAACTTTATAATAGCGTAATGTATAAAAATTAATTTATTTAAGCTATGAAAATATCAATTTAAACTAATTTCTATTTTTTTTTTAATTAATTTCTTAATTTTTAGAAAGAAGAACTGAATTAATATGCTTATTATGTTTTTAATAAATAAAGAACTGAATAATATTTAAACTCAATTTTTTTTAATGAATATGGTCAATTCTTGGTAATTATGTTATGATGTTGTCAGAATCAATTTAGTGTACTGCATTTTGGTATGTTTTGGTAATTTGAGGTATTTTGAGGGATTTTGTGGTATTTTGTGGTAATTTGAGGTATTTTGAGGTATTATGGTATTTTGTGGTAATTTTGAGGTATTTTGAGGTATTTTGCGACTGTGGTAATTTATGGGAATTAAGTGTGAGAAAAAGAGAATTTTGGTGGTAATTTCATCTGGCGACACTGCTGCTTATTTGAAATTAGCCGACAAATGATTTTCAAATTTTTTTATTTAAACTAAAAGTTTATTTTGATGCTGATATGCAAAACTATTATGATTAGTCTTTAAAAAAACTGTTTTGTAATAGAATTTCGTTTGTTTATTCGGTGGTTATTAGTTATTTCTTGCGATTTTTTATTTATTTTAAGAGCGATAATTTTCCGTGCACTTCAACTTGATTTTCGTTCTCTACTTTTGTTTGCTAGTTTTGTCTACTCTAGTTTGCGAAGCACTTCCCTGCAAGACAGCGCTAACAAGTTTACAAATACAATGAAACAAAATTATGTGTACACTAACACAATCATACTGGGTCATGTTAAGTGAAACAAGGAAAATTATATGTGCTTGTATATCTTGCTCTTTTACCATCAAAATATAAACGAAAGAAATTTTAAAACAGTCAAAATAAAGTGAGCCGTGCAAAAAAGTTTCCGAAAAAATAAAATAAATTTGTGTAAAATAACAAAATATACGTGAAATAACATAGCATATAAGTGGTGTGAAAAAGCTGTGCTGTTTTTATTTTGTTGTTTTGAGTTTCATTAGTTTCCTTTTTTTAGTTAAAATTAATATGTTATGTGTCGTATTTATTTCTTTAATTTGTCCATGTATTATTTTTACTTATATATTGAAAAAATTGTAAAATTATATTTAAATATGTATTTTCTAACATTTATTAGGAAAATATCGAAATAAAATAATAAAAAAATAGCAATAAAAAAAGTTTGTGTTTTTGTTTGAGCCAGTGTTTGAACTCGCAATTCGGACAGAGTAAGTTGGCATTAAAGGTCTGAGCTCTACCCATTACGCTACGGTGGGCAAGCGGCGGGCGGCCGCTAACTGTGTTTTAAATAAAAAGCCTACATTTGTTATGATTTTCTTATGTAATATCCTATTGGTGTGTGGAGTGCAGCTTTAGTCTTTTTAAATGAACAAAACATGGGTGCCAGAACGAAATGCAAGGTCACACGTATAGGACAATACTTGTTAGATTTTTCCCACCGCCTGAACAAATATAACGAGTTTTGTATGGAGAATTTTATATGGGCCTAATAGTACATTCGCACTGGCCCGAAATTGTTTAAATTTGTGAGATGATTTCGGTTGAAATTGTGAGTGTTCATACTGAATTGAAGTAATTTCGTTTGACGTTTATTTGTTTACTTTTTCGTTTATTTGTTTACGTTTTTATTCAAGAGAAAAAAAAATTGCATCGTTTATTGAAATCTCTATAATATATCAACAGAATACGGGACTAATGATATAGCTGAATGAAATATGCAGCACAAAATACACTGAAGACAACGCCGGTCATTGAAAGAAAGATTAAAGAACCTGCAAATAAATATCAACTCAAGAAGACAGCAGTGGATGCTTATGGTCTTTGCAGCCAGACTATCATCACAATGTTGTCATCCATTATTATGGACACCAAGCATTTCATCCACTTTCCCATCCACACATTTAAAAGAAGCTCCAGGAGTCCACAAATTCCTTTTTTTTCTATAAATTATCAAAAATTCAATTGAAGTGTACAAAATTTTTATTTAGATCCAACTTAAGAAACTGTAGATTAAAATAACATAAAAACTACTAGAAAAGCGTATCCTCTGACCGGATATATTCGCCAATATCTGATTGATGAAAGCACACCGTTGTCATAGGATCCGCCGCTTTGCATTCCGTCGTTGACCGGCCCAGAACGCCAAAGCCAAGAGGCAAGTCATTCATTGAGTAGACTACAATACCCTGGTACTGACCAGCATTTTCTGTGATACGTCCCAGACCAGATGTAGGAATATGATTACCATAAAGATATTGCTGCTCGAAAAATGGCTTGACCCACACCTTGTATTGGGCATAGGGTGCCAAGTAATAGAGCGCGGTGATGTGAAACTTTAGTTTATTTGTTTTGGAAAATTTGCCAAAACATGTACCCACACAGATTAGCTTATCAGGTCCCAAACATTCTGATAGTTTTAAAATGCGCTCTGAAACGTAATAGACACGATCACGGTGCTCGCGGAAGCAGTAGGTTCCGTCTGGGCGATCTATTAACTGCTTCACATTGGTGCCAATGTATTTAGAAAGCTTTTCAAAGAGAATTTTTGCGCGTTCATCACTTAAACCTTTCATTATATTTTCCAACACATTCAAAAATACGATAAAATTATTAATATTTTGACGGATTATTTTGATTGACAATATATTTATTGGCAGTGCTGCCAAATTTGGTATCAAAATACCTGGGTTGCCTTACAATTTAACTCAATTTCGTGGTCAATTTCGATGAAATTGAGATTGGTTCCTAATTTCATTTGAAAGTATTTCTATGGCTAAATTAAGCAATTTCAACTCAATTTCAGCCGAAATTGAGAATATGCTTGAAATTGCGCAATTTCGGCCCAGTGCGAACGTACTATAACAGATTTTCTGTTACGACTCGCGTTAAATAACAAGTTAGCTAACAGTTACTGTTCTAGCTGGGTTACGAATTGACATGAAGCACCGTATTTTCTTTTATTTATTTCTATGGCAAGTCCAAACTCATATTTGAATTATCTAATTTGGCAGCACTTCGGAGCGATAATCGATTTATAATTGATATCGATAATATTTCTTCATCTTTGATATCGGTAAATTTTGCTGCATCGAGAAAAATAATGCATATTTTTTCTAGCATCTTGTCTTTTATGAAGTAAATTATTTCTAATATCGTTGTAAATGGAGGGCCTAGTTAATTATAGCAGTGAGGATGAACAGGATGAGAAAAACTACAAATCAGCGGTAAATATTTTGGAATATTTAATTAAATTTAGTAAATTTTGTCCACAATTATACATTAAGTTTGGGATGGAAATTAAAAATGGCGTCGGTGAAAAAAATATTTTGTATTGATGATGAAAATTGATGTTGGTCAAATTTGTATGTTCATTTCAAAAAATTAAATAATCACTTTTAAAAATGCACATTTTTTCAAATTAAATTAATTTTAGTAATTGATATACATATCTATATATTTATAAATATATTTCATATGTGTATTATTGCAACTCTTTGGCTTCCTTAATAATTAAAATTTATAGCTATGATAAATTTATTTTAGTTTAAAGAAAATAACATAATTTGCTGTTTCTGAATAGTTGCGAAATTCATTTAGGCTGAACGCGGCACTCACTTAAGACGCACCCCTCCGACCCATGCAGCTGAACATATGCGTCGACGTGGTGGGAATGGGGTAGGCAGCAGCAGCGCAGCACCAAGCGCGAACACTAGCGGTGGAGGACGCATCTACAAAGAAGAGGTAAATACTATTTATAAATATTCTAACGTTTTTCTTAGCATCTATATATAAATTTTTGGAGTATTTAGTTGTAGTGTCTCACTTTGCTACTTTGTGATTGTTGTTATGTTTACGTTTTGAAAATTGAAAATTTGGAAAATGCACAAAAAGTGGAGATTATTCAAAAACTGTTCACTTTACAAATACACATGTTTGCTAGGCAAGATTTTTGGATGTTGGCAGAATGTGAGCATAATTTTTTGGTTGTTATTGAAACATGTTTTGATGATTTTAAAATTCCTGCTTTTTGCGATGATAAATATCTGGAAATAATTAACTTAATATATAGTTAAATGAAACTTTATTTCTGGGTACAACATATTGAAAAGCCTAATTTCATATTTTCAAATGAGTTTTTGTAGCTTCCAAAATTTCCTTAATTTGCCATTGAGAAAAAAAATTTCTCTGCTAAGATCTTGATTAGGAATGACTTAATCTGATTCTCAATGAAAAAAAAAATGCAAATATTTGCTTTACAAAAATGGCCAGTTGCTAATAGTTGTCGCTGTTTCTTGGTGAAATGTTCCAACATTTTGTGAAAACGTCCAGTGTCATTTTTTCTTTTTTGATCTTTGGGACATATTTTACCTTTGTTTATAATTTCTTTAAGCAAAGATTTATGTTGTATAAATAAATGATATTTGAAGCGGTTTGCATGCGTTTATTTACAAAATCAATAGAATATGACACTGAATACTCAGCAATATATGACACTGTGTGTATACAGCAATATAAATAAATAATTTTTGTTGATGTAAGTAAAGCCACATAAAAAAAAAAAAGAAAATTACTCAAAAACTTTGGGGAAGTATATTTTTGAAAGAATTTATTTCTGTTAAAAACATAAACATAATGAAAAGTCAATTTTGAATTTGAGTCAAAATTAGATACACTTGCGTTAGATACACTTTTTCTTTGCAAAATTCAGTTGATACTTTACTGAAAGTACTTAGCCTCCTTTTTACTGATATGGAGGTCATATTCACAATTTTTTCAGACGCAGTGCTGACCAATTTATTTTTCCAAGATGAACATAGCTTAACATGAGAGAAGTGTTATCCAACGATTATGCTCCGGCACAGAAAAACAAACTATTGTGCGGTACAAGAATATTTAATTGAATTTTAATACATTCCAACAATTCATAAACCTCTGAACTCAGCATTTCAGGTGTTACACCTTTTCAGTAAATTCTGTCTTGGCTCGAAATGGGGTGATATATTATTAGGAAAGTAGGGGCAATCATGTGAATCATGTGTAAAATTTTCTATGCGTGTCGAATAGCCATAGAAACATGCAATTGGTAGCCATTTGCCTTTTTTTTTTTTTTTTGTTAACTAGACTGTTATATTCAATGGATAAACCAATCAAGCATGCACATAACATCGATAGCTTGAATCTTTCAAAGTAACTACTAGTAGCTTACAACTAGCTTATCTTCTACTCTTGACTATTTTTATGCTATCACATAGGAAATCGAAGGGTTGTCGCATCACTTCGTAAAGCGTTCACTATGTCATCTGCCTTAGATGAAAATAAAATAATTGCCTTACAATCTCAAATTGTTGTCTTGCAATTGTTTGCTGGAAATGTTAAATGTCAAGCAATTGCGCTCCTTGTTTTATGTTCATTCTGTATCGCTGACCTTGACGGTATAAGCACAATAGTCTGGTGATCGATGTATGATTTTGAGCCAAACAAAAACTCTACATTGCTCTCTCTTCTTAAATTGAACAAAAAGTGAAGTCTTGATATACAATTGACTGGAGGAGTATTTTATTATGCACTAGCATACCCGTTCCCAGCGCTGCTTGGGAGTAAAAATATGATATGAATACATATTTTCATATCTCTACGATATATTGGTCTTAAGGCAACACTGCAGCAGAAATTAATTGAGTGCAACTATCCACTCAAGACGGCTCACCTTTCTCGCTCAACAAAGAGCTTAAGCTATTGTTTGCAGGAATTAACTGTGTGCAACTATCCACTCAAGAGACCAGCGCGGTGAGTTGTAGAATCTCACCTCTCTTATACAATGGCTTATACAATGGCAGCATGGATTTAAATGCATGAATTCTGAAATAATTAAATAAAAAGATTTACCAAAAACGTAGTACCCAGTAGCAGGATCGCTTATTATAGCAATTGAATAGTGAAAGAATTATTAAAATCGGTTCAGCGGTTACCCCGTGATTGAACGATAAAAATCCGAGAGAACCCTTTTATATAATAGTATATAGATAAAGGGAATGGTAAATTCAATTTGTAATTAAAGAATGGTGGTCAAACTAATGATAATTATGATGCAACCGTCTGGTTGGCACTATTAAATACCAATTCATTTTAAAAAGGGGAAAACACGAACGGCTTTTGAGGCATAACATCTTGAGTTTCAACGTTAGATAAACAACGTTTTCAAAATATTTTCTTTACATTTCCAATTATTAGGCAATGGTGATCAAAATTTCTGTTTCTTAACAATAAATAGAGGTCACTGAAATCTAGAAGTTGATGGTCACCGTTTTGAGTTTCATAAGATGAGATATAGATAAGAATTAGCTTTATTGATTGCATATATTTGTGATCACAATCAAAATAATTTTTATTTGTTGTTTGTGTTGTTTTTTTTTATCTTTACTCTGATTGGCCTCTTGGATAAAACTGAATGAAATTTGTGGATTCGTGCTTAAAAAATAATCTATTCCCAACGCTGAAATTCATAATGTCCTTATTTCAATTCTGTCGGGGAAGAAAAAGGAATCGCTATGTTCATGGTATTCTCAATTAAAATAACTCTTTCAAAAGTATTATTCAAATATAGATTGATATATTTCATTGATACAGTTACGATGATCAAGGTTAGTTATAAGAATATGTTATAATGTCAAAAGAATATGTTTTCAATGTACCTTGGCATGAAATAAAATTACAAATAGTTTAAGGTAAACTATGTTAACTATGTTACCTTTGATTTCAATAAAACACAAAGTTAATCTTGACTTTGTTATCTTCGTTGTAAGATGTGAAGATATTTAATTTTTATGTATATCTATTCTTTAGACATTAATTTTCTTGTTACTGTACCTTTCACTATTAACGAGTAATCAGGATATCGCAGTTGAATAAGAATTTGGTTTTCTAAGTTTTAAAATTAATTTGCGGTTTCTATTAATTAAACTTATTGGGTTTTGAAATTAATTCGAAGCGTTTTATTACAGATGGCCTAGGGAGTACATTCTTCCATTGTTTCATTGCTGTCATTAGGCGTCAGTTTCAGTTTGTGTCGGATAACAGAGATACTCTAACACGAAAAAAGTCCTGAAGATCTATCTACTGGGTGTCTATTCCTTGAACCTCGACTCCTTATGTAGAGGGACATCGATGAATGGATCCGTCAAGGCAGGTTTCTATGTTAAATACCGAAGGGCTTACGGCCGTATTCTTCAAATATTGCTCTTCTGATATTCACTTGTTTCGATCGATAACTCATAGTCTGCCCGGGTAAAAGCTCACTTATGAAGATTCCAAAAAATATGTCGTTTGCGGATTACATCTTAAGTTCAGGCAATCTTTCGACGTGGTTTTCGTGTCCTGCTTGGTGGGAGAACGTAGTTTTCCAATTTAATTTAAAATAATCGAAAAACTTACATGAAGAAAACGTTATGAATTAATTTCAACCACCCAATATTTAAATAAAATATGAGGTTTAATAATTTTAAAACGATTTTAAACGCGTGAGTTAAATTAGGTGAAAGTAAACAATTGGAAACTCTTGAAAATATTATATGATCACCAACAAAGTAAACCTTAGTTAAAGAAGGGATTTTAAAACAGTGTTTTCCGGGAAGTAATGTTTCTAAAAAAACCCTTGCATTGATTATTTACTTAAGTTTTGGTCTTTACAATTCTGAAGACCTACCTTTTCATATCTACAATCCAATTTTGTTCCCTGTTTGCTATTTCGCTCCTAGCATCGGTCTGTTATTCCCTTATATTTCATCACTTGTTAAGGTTTTATTTAAATATTTTTTTATAACCATTACATTTTTATTAATCAAATATCCACTTTTGTCGTTATTGTTATATATAAAAATCGAATTAAAAATCTACTACAACTGCATAAAAATATCCTCAAACCTCAGTCACAACATCACAAATATCATGAGAGATGAATAAAAAATAGCTTTTCCCCACGGCTGACCAATTTAACTGCGCACTGCACTGAATGAAAAAAAAAATAATAACTTAAACAAAATCAAAAAAAAAAAAAAAAGTAAAAATATATATATATATAAAAAAGCGAAAGCGATTTCCAGGAGCTTTTGTGTACATTCACTCTCTCTGTACTAGAATGAGTAGGAGTTGCGTAGTGCTGCTTAAATAACGAAAGTGAGTATAACCAAAAATTTTTAAATCAACAAAAAATTTAAAATTCTTTTACAGCAATTTAAGGTCCTGCTTGCAAAAGCATGCAACTTTCTCTACAAAAGTTGCAGAGGTAACGAACGAATGTTAAAACTTCAGAGATACTTTTTTATTAATGTTCGAAAAAATGTCGAAATTTTTAGATTTGAATATTATAAGATTTATTTTTTAACTTAAGCCAACTCTTGTCAATCAATCAATAATATTTAAGCATTTTTGCACTAACTTTGTTTACAGACAAGATATACGTCGACAACATCTGCATACAACAGCAATAGATCGGACTCACAGTCATATAACAGTCGTGAAAACAGAGGAGAACCACGTGACAACAGAGATCATCGGGACACTCGAGAGAATCGTGATTTTAAGGACAATTCCACGAAAGAATACCGTGACACACGAGACTATAGTAATGGCAACAAAAGTGACCACAAGGTAGTTGATAAAATATAAATTAAACTTTTTTAAATGTTTTTTCTTTGCTACTCCTGCAGGAACGCTTTAACAGACCCAAAGAATACGACAGTCGTGATAGAAGAGAAGATAGAAGAGAAGATAGGAGAGAAGATAGCTTTCGCGATCACCGCAGACCGCGTGATGACCGTAATCAACGCGGTGGTGGTGGCAACTATAACAACAGAAACTTTTCACAACATAAGGATAACCGTTACAATAACAATAATCGTTTCAATGATTCCTTTACTCCACGTCGCCATCAACGATCTCACGATGATCGCGTTGATAATCGTTCTGATCGGTATGGCCCAGCTCGCAAGCAACGTAGTCCAGCTTCACATTCGCCATCACCACCGTCATCATCATCGCATAGTAAACGCTACAGTAATCGCGGTGATGAACATCGTAATCGTAATCGCGCTCGTTCTCGCTCGCGCTCACGTTCACGATCACGCTCACATAAGAGATCTCCTTCTCCACGCCTTGCATACAAGCCCTTGGATCAAGCACGTAATACGGCTTTAGATTTGGAAAGAAAATTGAATGCAAGTGAGCCAAAGTTGGAACGGGAGCCTTTGCGAACCGAAACATTACGTCATACAGAGGCTGTTCTTACTTTGCCGCTCTCTGATACTGCTCCTAAGCCACCGACTGTTATTGCTGTGGCACCTATCTCTAGTTCCGGCAGCAGTGAACCAGCTGTTATACAGCTTCCGAGCTACTACAATCCCAGTGTTATAAATCCCAACAAATATGCTGAGCAGGTGCAAAAGCGAAAACTAATTTGGGGCGCTAAGAAAGCGGAGGATACTTCGGCTAAATGGGGTCATGCACAGTTCTCGCAAGACTCTGATGGAAAGGTAGCATCAAAGTTTATGCGTTTGATGGGTATCAAAGGCGGTGTCGCGCAACCAAAAACCGATGTAACTCCTACTGAAACCGAAAGGCAGCCGGTTACTGTCACCGATGTAAAATCTCGGGAAAAAATGTTTAATAGCATGGAACAGCAGTATGAAGTGGCGCGTCAGGTAACGCACACAATGCGTGGCGTTGGTCTAGGCTTCGGCTCACAAACGCGTCCTTTTTAATGCTCTTTTAGAAATGCTTGCTCATATTGAAAAGTAATGCAGAGTGTTTAAATTTACAATTTTAGATTGTATGTTTTTGTTTCCTTAAAAAAAAAGATATAAAAGTTTCTTATGTATGTTAAAAAAAGGATAATAAAAGAACCCAACTGAACTGTTAAAAAGAAATCGCAGAAGAAAACAAAAACCAAAATCATTGTAATAAATGTTTAATTATATGAATTATATGCTCTTTTTATTTGTCGAGAAGATTAGGGGTACTCACGATCCGGAGCTCTTGTGCAAAAGAGCAAAAAAACGCAACTGAACACACCCCCATACACAGACCTAGAAATTGAAGTTAAGTTCAGTCAGCATTGAAAGTGATGTGGAGTTATGATATTAAAGAAGCATAAATCAAGAAATAAAGATCATGCAAAGAAAAGAGCCGCCATATTGTAAACAAAACAAAGCTGATAGGTCTGACGTCATCGGTCACAAATTCTTTTGTTTCCGTGTAGCTATTGGATGTGAAAAATTATTTCTTGAAGTTTTAAAGAATTATTAGTGTTTATAATTCATTAATTTTTTGTGTTTTTTATAAAAATTAAGTGTTTTTAAAAAATTATAAAAAATATAAAAAAAAAGATTACTTTAAATTTCGTTACTGTATGAAAATATAAACAAACAAAGTATTCAAACACTTTTTTCGCGAATTAAACTTGTTCATTTTATAATTTTCCACTTTTATCTAAGTTTTCACATGTTTTACATGAAAAACGGTTGCAATATAGCTTGTTTTGTGACCGATGGCGTTGCACGAAAAAAATACTTTTTCTCGCACTGCTGATTGATTGATCTTTACTTGTTGGTTCATGTTAAAGAAGTTAGTACCTAAAAGTGTACACAACCTAGCTTTTTGTCAAAAATTCACAAAATTAACTCAAGCGTACTACAAAAGAGCTACAAGGTATTGCCAGTGCGCTTCAGCAAAAAATAACAATTTTGACAGCACGTGTATTTTGTTATTGTATAGCTCTTTTTGTTGCACTTTTGCACAAGAACTCTACAAACAGCTCCGGATCGTGAATACCCCTATTGTGTTTGAAAAACAGATAGTAGCTGACGCCATTTTTAAATCCTCAACCGATTGAGCACATATTAAAAATACGCCAGGAAAAATATTAGTCCTTTTATCAGAATGCAAAGATCTTTTAAATCGCCCTCTGACATTTTGGCACCTTTTCTGGTGCTGGAAAGCACATATCAGCAACAGGACGACAATGCGCCTCTTGCAAAACACTTCACTGGAAATTCATAAAAGAGCGGCCATCTAGCAGCCGCCAAAGAGTAAACGAGAGAGAATATCCAAACCTAGGACCATGACACAATAACAAGTTTCATTTTAAAATGGCTGCTCAAACGTGAAATTTTACAAGAAAGCTGTTAGTCCCATAAATGTCAAGCGGCGGAAGCAACAACAATTAGAAAAATTTTAAATCAAAAGCTTATCTTGACATCTATCTCACCTTTTCTACAATATGCGCCTACCCTATAATTGTATCATACGAAAAGTCTTTTTGAGATTTGTTATAATATAATTATAGTGAACTTATGGTTTTAACTTTCATCATTTATTACGCTTACACTTGCACAATATTTCAAAAACAGCTCAATACATTCAGCACTTGTTATCCATAAACTTTAACTTTTCCACATATTTGGTCAGCTTACTGAAAATGTTGAAGATAGTTTACGGGACAATTACTGGAGTAGTGGTAGTATATTCAAACAGCTAGTGAGAAAAAGTACGATTTGAAAACCTAATGCGTATTGCTTCAATGTTTCGCTTATATTTTTGTCATCTTATACGTATTTTTTATTGTCTTAAGAGAAGTGTCTAGTGTAAATGATGAGTTCGATCCCAAGTGGATTTTTTTTTTCTTCAAATTTTTAATACGTCCCAAAAAATAATTCTAAAAAAGTATGTTTGCAATTAATTTGAACTCCAATTACCTATAAAAATCAGATGAAAATCATAATTTTATTATAAAATTTGGTTCTTAACGTGATGTCAATCTATTTTCGTTAAATTAACTATTTGGCACACAGCCTAAACAATTAATTAGTTTTAAACACTCAATTTCATCCTGTAAATTTCTCCTCTGACTTTTGCCTTTATTTTGACATTTGAATTTTATTATGGGCGTTCTTCCTCATTCTACTATTTCATTCATCATATCATCAACTAAACTGTGACGGTTGCAAGGATGACAACCTTATTGTATTCGGAACCGGAATTACTAATAGCACTTGATAAAAAGATCATCTTTCTAAATCCCAATGATTTGCAAATCTTTAAAGAAGTTGACCTTCCGCAAGATCTCACAAAATGTGGGCTTAAACCGGCGAGAACTGATGTAGTTGAGCAGGAATCAGGTGTCGATGAGACCAGTAAAAAGACCAAAATAAGAGCACACCAAGAGAAACCAACCATACAACATGCAACACTATCACCAAATCAACAGTTGTTGGCAGTAACGACTGCGGGTCAAAAAGCGCTGCTGCTCTATCGCTGTCGACCAGAACACGCAAAGTTGTTGTCAGTGCGATCGCTTGCACGTGCCTCCAGTGCTTTAGCTTTTGGCAGCGATTCGAAGAGACTGCTAGTCACTGACAAAACTGGTGATTGCTATCAATATGATTGCGAAGATGTAGAAGCTGCGCCAAAGTTGCTTCTTGGACATTTAAGCATTGTTTACGATGTATTGTGGACAGCTGACATGACACACATCATAACATGTGACCGCGATGATAAAATTCGTGTCAGCAACTATCCGGCAACTTATGATATTCATGGCTATTGCTTGGGTCACAAAGAATTTGTTTCGGGTTTGGCTTTGCTAACGAACAATGTCTTGGCTTCATTGTCCGGTGATAAAACTTTGCGTTTATGGAACTACATGAGTGGAGAAGAGCTGACTCGAATAGAGCTGCCAGCGCCAGGAATGCGCTTGACCGTCAGTGGTCCTGGAGATGGAGGAAAGTACAGGGCCGCAGTACTGTTGCATCAGCCCAATGAGTGTGTGGGTATATATGAGCTGGCGCCACTTGAAACAAACTCGGAGAGTTGGAAAATAACGGAAATCGAGCTGCAAAGCTATCCCAACATGATTGTCAGCAATCTATGTTTTGTGCAGAAGCGTCTTTGTGTTGCTGGTAGCGACAATGATCGCTTTGTACTTAAGATGACACCAGCCAACGAAGTACCAGAAAACTGGTTGGCAATGGTTGAGGAACAATTCAAAGACTACACTCTCAAACCAGAGGATGTATCTGCTTGGTTTAAGAAACATTATGACAATGTTAGCGATTACTTGGAGCGTAAAAAGCGACGCATCGAGGAACAACAAAAGTAGTGATTATTTTTTATTTTTTGTATAAATTTTTATGTTAAATAAATTTATATTTTAAGTTTAATTTTAATGTGTTCAGCGTGGTGCAGCATATAAATTAGACAGGTTTGTAGTCCAATTTGCTCTCCAGTTTTTTGTTGTCCGAAACTTTACGTACGGCTTTCATGAAATCTTCTTGAATAACGTATTCACGTTCGGCTCTGTAATTATGATGAATTTGATTAAGCAACAGGAGTAGATGGTGTGAGAGAGAAACTTACCTAATGGCAAAGAGTCCAGCCTCAGTACAAACGTTACGCAAATCAGCACCATTGAAATTGTCCGACAGCTTCACGATTGCCTCGTAATCAATTTCGCCGTGTTTGGCTATTGTAGCAGCATGAATCTTCAAAATTTCCAAGCTGCAGAAGGAAAAATAAAGTACATAAAAACGATGAAACAAATCATGGCTTTGCCTACCGCGCTTGCTCATTAGGCAGTGGAATTTCAATCTTCCTATCCAAACGTCCGGGACGCAGTAACGCCGGGTCCAATGTGTCTGGTCGATTGGTTGCCATAATCATCTTAACCTGACCCAGCGAATCAAAACCGTCCATTTGATTCAACAGCTCCATGAGTGTGCGTTGAATCTCACGATCAGCCGATGTGCCTTCGGAGAAGCGGCGACCACCAATAGCATCAATTTCGTCCATGAATATAATGCAGGGCTGATGATCGCGTGCATAATTGAACATTTCGCGAATCAAACGTGCACTTTCACCAATGTATTTGTCAACGATAGCCGACGAGACTACCTTCAAGAAGTTGGCATCCAACTGGGAGGCAACAGCACGAGCCAGCAAGGTTTTGCCAGTACCAGGTGGTCCGTAGAGCAGACAACCTTTGGGCGGAGTGATGCCCACACGAAGGAAGAGCTCTGGATTAAGTAGCGGCAGCTCAATAACTTCACGCAATTCGCGTATCTGCTCGGCGAGACCGCCAATGGCTGAGTATTTAACTTCGCCGGGATCCTCATGCGACATATTGTAGACAAGCGGATCAACTTCACGTGGCAGGTAGCGCATAATAGTTAGCGTGGTCATGTCCAAAGCAACGCGTGTGCCAGACTTTAGCTTGGTCTTGTCGAGCTGACGGCGGCAGCCAACCACATAACGCGGTCCATTGGTGGCTTTGACAATAACTGCAAAATATTTATTACCATAACAAAATCTAGTCATGTTGAGCTTTTATATAGCTTACACTTGTCCTCTGTTAGCTGCTTCAGTACCTCGCCCACAATTTGTCCAACACTCTGCAATGCCTTCAAATCATTTTCCGATTTATCATATTGTTTCGTTAGTTCTTTGATTTCCTCACGTTCTGTATAATTTTAATATTAACAATGATTATTTCGTTTTTCCAAATGCGTTTCCACATTGCTTACTTTCTTTAAGCCGCGACTCCACTTCTTTGTGCTCCAACAACTTCTTGCGGTACTCGAAGAGTCCCTTTTCACGAGCTCCATCTGCAGGCACTGTTCCAGTTGTCATTTTTGTAGGCTTTTCTATTTATTTAAGCTACGTTATTGAAATTTCTATGAATTTCTTATAAATATCCAATTGTTAGCAGTTAGCTACGTGAATTTGCAATTTTTAATAAATATGCTTCTTCTTCACAGACGATGTGAAAACGTCAGTTGATTTTTTGCTTGTGTGCTATACAGGAAGTGTTCAGAAACTGTTCACGCCAGTGTTGGAAATTGTAGCACATAGAGCTATTTACAGATGCCGATATTGCGACGGTTATTTTCACCGATTTGAACGTAGTTCTTTCCAAAATACACAAATTTCAACATTCAATGATGAATAAATGGAATATATAGAAGAATGTGAACACGAGTCAAACTTGAGTACGATGCAACACAAAAATTCTTTGGATTCGCTTTAATCGGGAAACACTGAACATCAGTAGGGGTCAATTTATATGTCAGTCAAATTGACTGAAGAATATTGCGTTCCTTGCTCTTTTTTACTCTTTCTGAGAAACTTGACTGAAAGACCGCTTACACGTGATTTTTTGACTGATGACAGATGCAAGCATTTACTACTACTTTCCTACTGCCTACTTCTAGACAAGTTAAAGTTTTCAACGTTTTGGCTGATGACTGAAGGTTTTATGCTCACTGAAAATTTGACTGACATGATGAATTGTAAAAAGTTAATTTTCGCTCTCGCAGAGAGTTCATATTTTTTTAGCTAGGGAAACAACAATAAATTTTGACTAATCACTAAATTTGACTGACGCGTAAATTTCTCCTAGCTCGTTTCTGTAACTTTTCTCACCGCAGAGATAAATCGGTGACTCATCTCGACAGCCGAAATGTTTCTGTAATTTAAAATATGCGACTCGAGTCGCTTGAAGTTCTCACTATCTTCTAACGTGTTGAGAAAATTGTTGGCTTGTTTGTGCAAGCCATTTTCAATGATATATCTACGAATATATTATTAACACAACATTATATGTACCGCAATGAACATATTTTTGAATATATAAACTGAAATATTTCATAATGAGATTTATTTCATGATAAAATTTGTATCATAACATAATCAACCGCAATGTGTGGGAATGGTTTGTGTATTTCATATCATGTCAACATCAGTAAGTAGAAGAACTAAGTTCTACTTCACATAGAGATCTCTGTCACTTGTTGCAATTTCATTTATTCCCTCTCGCTTATATGTCTTTCTCAACACTGACCACTATTAACTCACTTATCAGTTGCAGAAACATTAGCTTTCGCAAAAGTGAGTATTTTAGAACGAAACAGTGTGACGTCAGAAAAAGTGGCTATTTGTCGAAAAAGTTACAGAAACAAGTTACAGGTAAATTTGTGTATGTGGACCATGTCGACACGTATGAAAATTTTCTTGATTGGTAGGCCATGCACAGTAGACTTTTTTGGCACAAAATTCTTCTAAAATCGATAACTTTGAACGAACATTTATTTTAAACGTTTTCTTTTTTATTCAGTAATCGAAATAAGATTTTTACTCACGAAATAACATGTCAAAAAAGTGTTGGAATTATTAACAGAGGAATAGAAAACATAAGAAATATAAACAAATATAAATTCCTCCTTAGAACTTACATTTTGTAAAGAAATTCGGAATTCAAAAATAATATATAGAAATGGATCTTTTTAATTAACCTTAAAGTTGATAGAAGAAAAACTTCAGAATAAAAACAAAAAAATGAATTAAGGAACAGAAAAAAGTTTTTTAAAAATCTATTGATGATACATTTAAAGGCATTTTAAGTACTATGTTACTTTAGTATTTCTTAAATAAAATATTTGTTTGCTTGCTATAATTGCAGAAAATCTTTCATAACAATTAATAACATAAATTATTAAAAACCGAGACCCTCGTCAAAAGCAGAATAATCTTTTTATTTTACCTCAATTAATGGAACGAAAAGAACGCAATCGTAATATTCTGTAAGACTTAAAAAATAGAAAATTGTTAATCCGGAATGTATGGTATATGAATAAAGAAACATTAACAGTCATTCCAAAATGAACGGAATGAATAAAGAAATACAACCTCATGCACTGAACACATTGACAACAACAACGAGATTACGACATCTGTCAAATTTTTTTTACATGCTTTTCTTATGGAGGTGATGCACTGAACACATTGACGACGGCAACGACATTACGACATCTGTCAAATTTTTTAATATGTATTTCTTATGGAGAGAATTTGGTCTAATGTCGCAATGTCGTGTCGTCGATTTAGAACTATTCCTAATTTGACAGCTTGTCGTCGCTGTCGTCGTCAATGTGTTCAGTACATGAATGTGGTGAAAATGTCGCGGCGACATAGCAATGTTGCTGACGTCGGTATAGAATTATTTCTAATTTTACGAGCGACAAAAGTACAAATATAAGGGTTTGTGTATGCGTGAATGAAACAATCGTATGATATTTCTAGATTGCTGACTCTTTATTCAAGTCGCGTCGTAAAGTCGTGTAGTCGTCAATATGTTAAGTGTATCAGAGTTTAAGTCAATTTACACTAAGCATTTTTAAAAATACGTTTCAAAAAATCATATCTATGCGATATTATTTCTAAGAAGAAAACTATACTAGCCATTATCAACCCAACAGCATAGACCACGAAAATCATATGCAACTCATTCATGCCATACACATTGTCTATTTGAAGATTTGCTCCTTTATAATAGTGAGGGTCCATCTCTCGTCTCCAAAATTCGACCAAACCTGCGACACTCAACCACATTATTTCCCGATTGAACTGTTCGATAAGAAACGAATGTTTAGTTAGATAAATAGTTGCCGAAAAAGTAAACAGGTGCTGCGGAACAGTTTTGAATACGCCAGGTTTTTTATTAGTTTTGGCATAAAGAATCAAGTATTCCTTTGCAGTTACGGCCAAAAACGTTTTCGACTTCATTTTCTCTATGTAAGAGAAGGGTTCAACTTTGTTCGTAGTATTCAGTATAACTTGTTGCATTTTTCCTATAAAAGGCATACCATGTATTTCGTCTGAAGTGCCCTTAGTCATGACAGCAGTGAAGTTTGATTCCAATAGTTCCTCAAAGGATTGTGGTAACTCATTTTCAACACGCGTTCTGATCTGATGAAAGATAAGAGCTTGATAAACCGTACGAATGATGAGCGTAAAATACAGCCAATTTATCAATAAGATTCGTCCTCTAATGTTCCAAGGCATGTTACTCGCTGGCATTCCAATAAAAGTCGAAAAAATATCAATATAGCAGTTTTTTGGATCGTAATGATGAAAGTATGTAGAACATTGCATAAAAAGACGTTTGGCAAAAAAGGCTCTTAAAGCGACCAATGAGAGAGTGAAAATGATCAATAGCCAGGCGCTGGTTTGAAATGGAAATACCAGGATCTGCCATGATGACAAGTCATACGCTGAGCTGAGAGCAATAAAAACTTCAGAGGACTGGAAATGGTTCATGGTATACGAAACCACTTGGTCACGTTCTAACGACTGACGAAAACCGCCAACGCTGAAATCGGCAGTGCGATCATTTAGCTGAAAATATATTTTAATAACTGTCATTATTGTTAAAGTTATGCTTTAAGTAAAATTCAATCTTCAGTGAATGAAAACGAATTTATTACGAGAACTAATGAGATCATTAAGAACTTATGTCAGACTATAACTTACCATTTTCATTGCTCCAGTCGTTGTATTACCCACAATTTTACCGCGTTCTTCATCATTAGGCGGTATTATCACTTCTATGCTGAAATTCAAAAGCGCTGCTATCTCCAGTATAAGTTTACCCTCAAAACCGCCAGTGATGCTTGTCGTGTTATTATTGGTGGACAAAAGCAAAAAAGGCGGCACATGCCAGACAGCAGCTCGCAAAGGACATTGGTGAAGATTCGCCAGTTTTTGAGGAAATAATTTAGGTTTTTCGAAGTTAGTGCCATTATAACGATTGACTACAACCGGCACAACCTCTCCACAATGTTCCGCTGTATATGGAAAATAGGAGTAGACAAGTACCTCACCTTGTGCGTTCTGAACTTGTACACTGCATAGAATGATGTAGTTGGTCCAACAGTATTCAAGTATCTGCTGCAGATCTGACTTGATCAGATCGTCGGATGTGTGGAGAAATATATAGTTGAATTCATTGTAGTTGTGCTCTCTAGTATAGGATATGAGGTTTACGTCTCTGTGAAGCGAAATGAAATATTAAATAAGAACTTCCTCAGTCGTAACCAAATGCAATATCATCGCATACTTACAAAAAGGTTTGGTAAGAATCAACAAGAAGTAAGTTACGATGCCTTGGGCCACCCACACGTTTTTTCGATTTTCGATCTATAACTACGATTTGTATCACCTTGTCAGTATAACCCCAGATACGAAACACTTCATCCAACATATCATGATAGAAATTGCAGCTAAATTTTTTCCGACAGGACAACGTTATCACTAGAGAAGGCACTCTCTTCAGCAAATAGTAGCGTAATACGACAAAAAACACTTCTGCTGCAAATAAGCTGTTGTTGCCATACATTGCTCCAGCCTTTTCGTAAGAACTATATTGCAGTGCTGTAATATTCATTATTGTCCAATATATTCCAGAAAAAGACGTTGTGTACAATAAGCGATTCAGACCGAACAATAATTTACATAATTTGAAAGTTTTTACAAATTCAATACAGCAGAGTGGCCTGAGTATTATTATAGCCAAAAGTTACATAAAATTCCACAAGTAAATAACACTAGTGCTCATTAGTACATGTTTGTTTATGGCCATGTTAAATTTAATGGTATAACCGTTAAAGGCAATATTTTATGTCCTATTATATTTGAATGTAAACCCTTTTACTTACATTCCTTCAATTTTTTTTGTATTGTACTTTGATTTACGATTTACTTGAAAAATCGTTATTTCAATTTGGGAAGATTTTTTGGCAATTTTATAGATAACATGAGTATCCATGTGCAACGAATGTCACAACCCTCACATATTTAATTGAATATCCTCTAAATTGACTTAAAGCATTGAAAAAAAAGAACGTACCTATTCTAAATGAAATTTGATTGAGACAATAAACTGTGTGGATGCACTAGTTGAAGTAATTGCAAAAGGTCGGCTTATTATCTCTGAATTACACTTTTGGAATTTTGGGCATAAATTAACATCAATTGCTTAAAATATCAAATTGAATCACTGAAAATCGAACATCAATTTGAGTAACCGAATTATTTCGCAGGTTTCCCTAATGAGTTGGATCACTTTACCTAATCCAAAAACTCAATATGAAAAGTTCTTCTCTTTCTCTCTTTCTCCTCGAAATTCCCTGCGTAGATATTTTATTGTGAATTTCGAGTCGGATTTGCGATCTTCAATTTCAATTTGTAATGAGTTAGAGAAAGCATTCAAAGCAGAAAATGAAGCGGAGAAATCTGCTAGCTCATGGTGTAATTAACAAGGTGATCGTGACGTTTACTAATTTCCCTACGGTTGTCAAAAAATGTTGAGAAAGTGAGAAAAAAAGAGACAAGCTGCGGAAAAGTGTCAAATCGCTTGCACTCAATAAAAAATTGTAATAGATTGTTTTGCAACTTTTGCTTGGAATTTACCAACAGCTGTTTTTGACAACTGTGGGTAAAATTTTTTTGAGATAAGCTAAAAATTCACGATCACCTTGTTAATTACACCATGTGCTAGCTCACAGTAATTTCTTAGAAATGTCTGATACGGCGTAAGCTTTTATTTAGTTAATTTCACAATAGCGGTTAAATAAAGTAGCATTCATAGATTTATTGCACAATAATGCTTAACCCTTTGACGACCGCTCCTGAGCCGCTGGGAAATTCACGAAATCGACACCGGATTCGTGTTCAGCGACCCCAAAATAATTAATAAACAGAAGTTTGGCGAAAAAAATTTTTTTCAGTGTGATCATGGGAAATATATATCCCAATGCCCGTCAACGGTAAAAATGTATGCGACTATTTTCTCTCGTTGACAGTACGCGAACGAAAATTTTTTGGTCGAATTTTGAATTACTTCATGAGAATTCGTTGTTTTTAATCTACAAGGTGGGGCAAAAGTAATCACACTATTGAAACACCCTATAACTTTTGCAAATGGCATCAAATGTTAATTCGGTTTTGACATTTGTGAAGTAAACAAACGCAAAATACAAATCGACAAGCCATAAATCGGTTTCCTCCGCAAGAATGTGGAATAATTGTTTCCATTTTTTTGAGCAACAATTTGTCGGTTGTGTTATTGGAAATTATCATGAGCGATGAGGCTCATTTCTATCTTTACGGTTACGTGCATTAACATAATATCATTTCTGGGGCACAATAAATCCGTGTATCACCCACGAAGAACCATTACATCCGCTCAAAGTAACTGCGTGGTGTGCTGTCCTCCTCTGGAGGAGTCATCGTGCCATTTGAGAACTCCGCGTGCCAAACAACGACTGTAGACAGCGCGCGCTACACAGCCATGATAACGGAATTTTTTCTGCCTCAATTGGATGAATTGTGACTGGAGAACATGTGGTGCCAACAGGACGGTGCAACAGTTAATTCTACCGATTCTAACGGTAAACTGTCGTTTGAAAACGAGCCAAACAATGAAAATTATGAATTCTTCCGTTAATGAATTGTAGCTCTACCGCAAAAGTTGATTATTATTTTAATTTTCATTGAATATTTCTCGCATTTTAAAGCACTCAGCCACGCCGGCCACCACATGTGAAAGAAAACATATAAAAAAAAAACAACGATATAAAAAATTAACGGAAAATTTTAACTGCTCGAAACGTTAAGATTTACTATCACAATTGTTAAGTTAGAGTTTTTACTCGGTAATTTAAAACGAAACAATAGGGGTATTCACACTGAACTCGTTAGTTTGTTATTTAGTTAGTTGTTACTTCGTTAAATTTGCTAACTGTGAGCACACCCTTTTGTTTAAAATCGTTAGCCTGGTAATTATAGTTGAATAACAGCTGATTTTGCTTTTCGTATATTACAATTGCTGAAAGTTTATAAGTAAAAAGTGGAAAGAATAGAGAAAAAAAAAATAAATTTATTTATGAAATACTTACTTTTCAACAAAAACTTCAATTTAATATGCGTTGGGTTTTATTTTTAATGCCTTTAAATTTCATACAATTCAAAATATAGAACAGCTGTTCGTATTTTGCCAACTAACGAAAAAATTATCAGGGTTGCTAAGTTGTTGCTTTGTTACACGGTAGTTCGAAACTTTTACAAAAAAAAACTGCCTGTAAAAAGTAACAGGTAACAACTAACGAACTAACGAGCTCGGTGTGAATACCCCTAATAGTAACTGTGCAACAACAATTGTATTGACGGTAAAGTGACCGCAAATATCGATTGAATTTAGTGACGAGATTTTTTTGTGTGTAATCTCTCGTTTTGTTGATTTGCACTGGCCGGCCAGATCACCCGATTTAACCGCTCCAGACCTCTTTTTATGGGATTTTATGAAGTCGCGGGTGTACGTCAACATGCCTCAGACTCTTTAAGCTCTTAAGGAAAATATTCACCAAGAATGCGAGAATTCGCCCAAAGTTCTGGCATGAGTGATGGAAAATCCTATAAAACGAGCCTGTATGGTCATCAACTCTGGCGGCGGCCACTTGACCGATATCATTTTCTCAACTTGATGGAATATATTCTAATGGATTAAATATATAAATTTCATAAACAAAACCAAAGTATTTCATTAAAAAAAAAAAAAATGACAGCAAAAGAACATTGGGTGATTACTTTTGCCCCACTTTGTATTTTGAAAGTTAACCAATGAAAGTTTAAAAACTAACCTTTGCAATGGTGATACTTTGACCTCTATATGACTATTGGTTTAGGAAATATTACCAAAATAGTTCAAAATTTCGTTAAACTAATAAGAAATGATTTTCGACTGGGCCGAAGTAAAAATACCCCACGACCGAACCAAGGCATATTCAAAGCCTTAAGCAGTCAATAAAATGTTTATTTGTATCGAATTTCGTGATGATAGCTTTAAAATTACGGCTGCAATCGTGATCACAGACAGACAGACGGACATGGCTAAATCGACTCGGGTGGTGATGCTGATCAAGAATATACTTATATATTTTTCTATACGCCTCCTTATGGGCGTTACAAACTGAGTGACAAAATTAATATACCCCTTATACGTTTTTTAAACGTGAGGATATAAAAATCCCAAAAAATCTAATATCTGGACTTCACCATGAACTCGAAATTACATTAAATGTCCATATGACATTAAATATGACATCATTTTTGCAAATGAAATACTCTCCAAACCGATTAAAATACAGCCTGATATACAATCGAGCGAGAAAGCGAAGCGATTTTGTTACGAAATCTCGCTCACATTGCCCTCGTAATTATGGTCCTCATGATCTCGCATATGTTATTTGCGCAAATTTTTTTGTCGTATAAAATTGTTGTCATACGAGACAATTCATCGAAGTTTACGAACTGAAAATGAATGGGAGCACCGCGTAACCTTTTTTTGGATGGAAAACGAGAACGTGAAACTGAGCCGCAGTAGTCGAGTGGTATCGCGCTTGATTGCAACCACAGAGCTTCAAGGTTCGAATTCCGGCTAGGCCATGGTCCTGCGCTTTACTCTTCTTCATTTCTAATCATTGATGGAATTAAAAATTCATCAATATTTGCGACTCAAAAAGTTGTATTTGGTGCTAGAGAAAGTTTATGGAAGAGGATGGCTTACTTGCTTCCAATTTCCAACTTGACTTGACTGAGATGAAGGCATAACAATTGCTTTATAGTGCTTTTACATATCAAGATTAAGCCCTTTGAGGAGATTAACTTGCTTATCTTGTTGATTTTTACGAGCCATACAGAAGTTAATCTCTTCGGAACGAAATTAGAAACTAATCTACTTCTTAATCTCCTCAAAACAGTTTTGCAACCGTGTAAATATCGATAATTTCTTAAAAACTGCAACGCTCGGTTACAATGCAATAAAATCACATGTCATGAAAAATTAATCGACACACAAGTAACGGGACAATCCGCTTCAGCATCGACATCATTGAGTGTGCGTTTTTTTTATTTTGGGTTTGCATGCATTAGTTATTGTAAAGTTCGCTGGAAAATGTGCTGAACACTGAACGAGTGCAGTTTGTGTTGTTGTTTTTTGCAGGAGTTCTTTGATTTTGGCTCATCGCAAAGACAAAATTAAGATAGAAAAAAAATTGTATGAAGGGCCACTACGTGGGTATGTTTGATCTTATCTATCATTTCGAACCAAGACTGACTGGACTGAACTTAACACCTGAAATTAAAAAAAAATGGAGGAATTTTTAAAAATGTATGAATGGGCTTGAAATGAAATGAAAGTATGGAACAGAGAACAGCTTGATTGCATTCAAATGGCGTTTCGAATATATCCTCAATATACGAGCACCGAATGTGCCTTCTGCATTAAAATTAATGCGCGAATACATGCACCAATCGCTGCGAATACGAATACCATACGAGTACGATTGGTCGCGATTACGATTGTCTACGAATCAAGAATACCCAACGAAGCGAGACTTGAGCAACATTCGGCAAAAGCAACGAAAATTCATGCTTTTATGTCCATTCGTACCACGGAGAAAACACGCAGTCTGCAGTGTTGATTTTTTTGTATACGAAAAAATCTCAAATGAAAAAAAAAACTATTTGTGCCGTACACGCATGGTATAATAATACAAGGTAGCATTGACAGTTGCTTGGGAAATCATCTACTGTTAAAAAATATACTCAAAAAGAGAGCGCCATTGAAAACACAAGCAATGTTGAAAACGTTGAAGTGAAAAAAAAAACAACAACCACAGCAGCTGCTGATGTATTTCCACAAAAAGCTGTTTTTGACAGTTTATGTTTTCCTGTTGAAGAGAAAATAAGTTGTCAATGCTACCATGTATTACTATACCATGCCGTACACGCATGGCTATGGGATGACAAACAATGGTATATACTAGGGATTGCCAAAGAGTGATTTTTGAAGAGTGCAACAACAATTACAACAAAAAACTAACAACAATAACAAATCGTTGAATACATAGTACAATAAGGAATTATTAACATAAAAAAGCAGTCGGTGACGAAACCATACGCAAAAATACCAACAATAAGCCTTCAGCGTAGCAAGCGCTATATTTACCAACAACGACAAGAATAAACAACAACACACACACGCTGTATTGTTGTGGAGTGGAAAGAGTTAGGCGATGACAATCGCTGCAGCTACAGACACTCGAGTGTTAAGCGAAGCATCCGAATGTCTGCATTGTCTGGATGGTGCCTTTGTATGTATTCGCAATCGTTACAAACTGTGCTTAGCACCAATCGTTGTTTACGAACTCGAGCGGTATGCGTGCATTAAATTTTATGTGCGATTGTGGCTGACGACGATTGTTATTCGAGTGGCAAAAAATGACGATTGGGCTTGTGCAAATCTCTGGTATGGAACACAATTAGACCCCTCTCACATTTGTCAAGAATTGAAAGCAATTTTTTGAGTTTGAAACCGAATTGTGGTAAATTGTCGAAGAAGAACGGGAAGAGTACACTTGAACTGCACCGTTATTTCAAAAGTCGCTTTCAAATCTTGACTAGTGTAATCGCAATGACCGAAATGACCGTCATCGCAATGGTGTCATTTCTATCTCCAAGATAATAATGAAAATTGATGAAAAATTTAATAATATTGGTCCTCATGAAAGCTCGCAAATGCTTCGTATACCACGCAAACGTCGCAAGTTTTTACTGCGAATACCGGCTGTTCTCTTTTTCTATACAAAAAAGTTTCATACCTAAACCTTGTATGAATTGACTCGTATGACAGCTGATTTATACATTCGTAACCTGCAGGGTGTGTTCATGAAAAGGCGTATACAAATTTGAGCGAATTGCGAGCTTTCATGAGAAACACTTATATGTAATAATAATCAATTTAATAACAACTTCTTAGACGCACGTTTAATGATGCGTAGGTACTTGAAATGGAGAATTTTTAAAATATGTAAATCTTGCAGATTTTTAATTGGTGTTGTAAAGAACCGAATATGTAATGAACGATTTTTCGCATTGAATAGAAATAAATAATGATTACACAGTTTCAATACTTAAGCGACTCGATCAAACAGTTTTCTAAAGCAATTTTTTAAACTGAATAAAGCGTTTGTAAAAACCGTTTTAAACAAATACTTTTCATTTCGTAAAACTGTTGCCTTTTTCTGAAATCGTATGAATATTTTTCAAAGTTCATTAAAGAGAGTGCATATCCGATTCTATACTACAGCAATTTACTAAGATCGGCAAGAGTACTAATTTGAAAATTTGACATATCATGCAACGCCCTTTAAGCTATGTCAAATGCAATGAAAAATGAAATATTTAATATTGCATATTCGTTAGCTTACTTTTTTTTATCGATAGCGAAGCATGACATTGGGTCTTCTTTATCTATTTCTATGGGTTATTCTGTCTGGGGATTTTTCAGAAAGCTATCAACCACGACGGCTTTTGGGCCTCATACGAGTACACGTTGCCACTCGTAGTCAATATGCCCCTTTCGCAAAAAGCGTTGGGTGCCTCATTACAAGCGGGAGTATTTGTTTGAAACATCATTATCATAGCATTATTCTATGAAGTAGTGGAAGTAAAGACAGTGAAAATCAATTAAAATTCACTATCCGTTACAAAAGTCGCATTAAGAAGTTTGTGCAAATAAGAAAAGACGTTCCTTTAATTTTGTTTACTCAGAGGTAATTATCTGATAATTTGAGAGAACTTTTTGAAACCTATGCATGATAAAACCAGATTGTACGCGCATATGTGAGTATACCTTCAAGTGAGTCAAGTTCGTGAATTAACGAGGATTATTACAACGAAAATGAATCTCACAGCATTAGTAAACGCTCATCAAGAGAAATCTACAAACAATAATTTATTTGTGGTAAATGCAATTTTTTGCGTTGTACACAATTTTCTATTGGGGACTTCGCCCTCTTTAGTGCTTACGGTGTCTTGTCGACATAGTGAAAGCTGCCATTTTTATGAAGATGTGCTCCAGCAGTTATTTCGTATGTGGAATATAACTGAAAAATCGCTTCAAATCGTGGTGGTGGAAAAGAATGTGAAGCCGAAGACGAACTCTGTCTTTGGTCAGAGGAATCTTAATTTAATTATAATTGATTCCTATCAGGCATTTTTGTAAGAACATCTCAAGACCGAATAATCAGAATCAGGCTTTTCTGTAAATATTTGTTTATTTCACTTTTCAGAGACATTGATATTATAGAGCATATACGGATGAACAATTTCAATGAATATAACTACATTATTTTGCAAATATCTGATAAACTTCTGAAGCCACAATTAAAATATATACTTAAATACTGCTGGTCAAATGACATTATTCATTGCAGTGTTCAGGTTCAAAACCAGCTGGGTGAGGTATTTGTCTACACTTACTTTCCATACACAGAGAATTATTGTGGAAAGGTTGTACCTGTTATAATTAATCAATACAATGGTTCTGCATTTGTCAAACCAGAAATATTTCCAAAGAAGCTCAGAAACTTTTATGGATGTCCTCTTCGAGCGGCTGTCTGGGAGGCACCGCCATTTATGCAGTTATCCACTTATGGCAGCGTAACAAATATTAGCGGAGGAATAGAGGGTAGGCTTCTACAGACATTGGCATTGAGCCTAAACTTCAGCATAGATGCCAAAATTCCACCTCGCAATGAACAACGTGGTAGGATCATTGGTTTAACAATAACTGGTGCGCTGTTTATGGTAAGTTAAGCCAGAAATATTGGAAGAGAAATAATATTATTGGGTCTAAGAAACAAATCTCTAGAACTGATTTTGGTTTTTTCAATAGATATTAAGCTATACAATACTATATTTGCCCAAATACAAGGATTCCTGACCCAATAAGTTGGTCTTTCAGATATTATATGTACCTTCTCTTCAAAATTGAAGTGGACTGTGGAATTGAAACAACAATTGGTCTGTTCGAGTACTGATAATTTGTGAAAATTATCACAAATTATCAGCTTTTGGCGTTCGCGTACGCAAAAAACTTGCAAAGTGAGAGAAATTGAGAGCGCAAAGTGACAGTTGACTTGGAGGGGAAGTTGCAAATTCCTGCTGGAAAAATTTTTACTGTCGAGAATTTGCAAGCTAGAAAACAGCTGATTTAAGTCAGTTGCAAATTGAACAATCAAACAAATTTAGTAAAATTGATGTCCACAAACCGGAGGATTGACTTCTGCAGTCGTCAAAATATGAAAAGTATCTTAAATTTTTGTAGAAAACGTTGCCACTAACGTTATTTATCACTTCTCTTACTTCTTTGTCTCGAAAATCTCCTTAAAAAAAAATTAAAAATTGGATACTTCATATCCAATTTACTTTTGTTTTTCATTCCACTTGAAATGTAATCAGCTGTTATCGAGGCTTGCAAGTTTTTGCAAATTTTTCGTTCGCGTACTTTTTTGGATATTTTTCTATTTGAGAGAGAATTGTGCGTTACTCTCTTGCAAGTTGCTGCTGGATATTTTTCACTGGAGAAGTACGCGAACAGACCAAATGGTTGTCATGATTTTTTTCTGAAGGCTGGTAACACTGCAATAGGCTTGGGCGTTAATTTTTAGCGCGATCTGTCACGTAGTTTCTTTCTTATTGCTTTGTAAACAAGTTCACCTGAAGTCTGAAATTGATTTTACCAACATTTCTTGTTCGGATGCATTGAAAATGTTGCAGAAAACCTGTGGGCAGTCTACTCTATCATGTACTTGAATCACTATCCTTCACGTCCAGCAACATCAAAAAACGATAAAAATGTCAAAAAAGTATGACCGTTTGAGATATCGACTGGATCGGCGCCCACCATTTCATATGATGTTTTAGGCTGCGGGGGGTTGCAGCGCAGCTTGTGCCAAAATTGCTGAATTTCCTTCAAAAGTAGTTTCGTAGAACTGTCGCTCAGGAGATGTTTTAATGGACGGACATCACAGCGCATCATAACTGGTGACGACACTTGGGTGTACGAGTATGACGTCGAAACAGCTCAACAATCTGCAGAGTGGCCTTATCCAAAAATTATGTAAGGTGATGTTGACTGTTTTCTTAGATTCTCAAGGTGTCGTGCACTCGGAATTCATATTCCTTTCGCATGGTCAATCGGTCATAGAAGGACAATTCATGGTTATTGCACTACGATAATGCACCAGCTCACACATTACGCACACGCAAAGAAAAAAGCTCAAGCCTGTGTTAGATAACACGGGCGCATAGGTCAGACGTAGAATACGTTAGTCATTAACAGCCTTATTCAATAGATTTCCTTAAACAACCTTTAAACGCTTGTTTAGCTACGCACTGTTTAAGGCTTTGCGCAGCTTCTATGCAACCTTGCTAACATTGTTATTTATAAACATTTTTTCATTTTCTGCTCATGATTGTAAGGTTTGTGTCTGAACTATAGAAAATCTCTACAAAAATTAAGAATTCCTATGGATTTACAATGGCCGCCGCATAAAAAAATGCTGCAAAGGGCGCATATGGAGCATGTCTTTGATATTAAAAGAAAAGACAAACAAAAACCATGGTTGTATTTACGTAACCTTTAAACGCCAATTTCGGAGTTTAAGTTACGCAGCTCTTAAACAACTACGAAAAATGTTTATGAATAACGTTTTCTTGTTTAAAGCCCGTTTAAAGTTACGCTGCCTCTAAAATGTGTTTATGAATAATAGCCCGAACACAATGCGCGCGACGACCGGCAAGCGCCAATTGTCACTTTTTTTTTACATGTATTTCTTATGGGACGTTTTTTGGAGACTTGTAGCTCAACATTGTCGCGCGACATTGCCGTCGGCTTAAATTTAATTTTAATTTGACAGGCAGCAAAAGCAAGTTTCCGCCATTGTTTACATTGGTTATTACTGGTCACATGCAGCAAACTAAACTGTTGTGAAATTTAGGGTAGCGATGGTAGTGAGCAGGGATGAGAAATGAAAATTTTAAAATGTACCTAATTTCTCAAAAAATATGTACCTTTTTGGGCATAAATGTACCTAAAATAATTCACAAATCGCTGTAGTATTAGAAAGCCGCCGAAGGAAAGGAATGAAAGGAAGGAAAGGAAGCGTTCTTAAAGCTTATTTTTTTTATATGTACTATTCACAATAGAGTGGAATGCAAAACAGAATAGAGTTGCCAAAAAAAAAATTTTGGTCTTAAACAGTTGTTGTTAAGTTGTTAAATTAACTACTTGTTAAAGAACAAAATATAATTTTTAAGTTATTTAGTGGAAAATTCGTTCAACCAAATGCGAAATGTACCTTAAATTAAGCTATTGTACCTAATGTACCTTTAAGGTCAAAAACGTCGGAAAAAGGTACAATTGTACCTACTTTTCCATCCCTGATAGTGAGGGATGTTTTGTTTGAACTCTATTCAGAGTTGTTAAGTCTGCATTCATATTCAGAATAAGCACAACTGAATAACGACATAAAAATCCATAAATTAATGCAAAATTTATTTATAAATAAACTTTTAATTCACATTTAATTTTAAAACTTGATTAGTTATTCTTTTGAATAAATCATTTTTGTTGTCAATTTTTCAATTTTTATTCATATGAAAACTATACACAAAGAATGCAATTCAAAAAGAATTTTAGAATTTGCAATTGTTTTTTAATATAATTATATTTAAATCGTTATTCATTTTTTTAATTCATTGTTAATTTGTTATTCATTATTTATTTGTTATTCATTACTAATATCTTAGTTATTATTGATTTTTTATTCATTAATTGATATAAATGTAACGAATAATTAATAAATTTTTTAAATTTGAATGTGAAATAACATTTTCATTTATAAATGAATTTTGCATTCATTGAATAGATTCTTATTTCGTTATTCACTCATTCAACTTTTTGAAAATAAAATTAAATTGGATGGATTTCTTTTTCAGCTCTGATTGTGTTGTTATTCTAAACGGTAACTGTTGAGTCGGCTGAAAACAGCCACAGGTGTCGCGTTTATTATAATCAAGTCGCTCAACATTTCTCTACAACGACAGATTGGAGACGTGTTGCTCGCCGTTCGTCGCGCGCATTGTGTTCGGGCTATAAGGCTGTAAGACATTGAGGATGTCTTAAAGACGTGGCCGACTGGGTAAGCACAATTTTGTTTCTCTGCTTCGCTTATCAATGTTGTGTATGTACACATCGTTCGCTACTTGGTCATTATACTTCTTCTCTTTCTCACACTGGTTCTGTGATGAACACACAGATAATCGTACTGCTCTTACACATGATGTTATAATACATAAAATACAAAGCATATGAAAATTAATACAAAATTTGAAGGAGTTAAATTTTGATTTACTTATAGAATCAAAAAAATTATATGTAGCAATATGATTATTTAAATACAAATCAAAAGAAGACATATTAAATATGTTACGACCATACTTGAATTTTCTTCAATGCATGCATAAAGTATTAAAAACTTATAATGCAAGTGACAAACATTTTCTCAAAATTTTGTGCTCCAGATCAACACCTCCGTATAACGTATTCTACGTTAAAAACGTTTATTGCAAGTTTGTCGCAAACGAACTTCGTTTGTCGTGCTAGGGATCGTTATTAGCAAACGCTTCAACAGTTGTCATAATAATAGTTCAGTTGCGAGAAACGCGTCATTTAGTTGCAGGTAATTAATTTCGGTTGTAATACATGCGAATGCTTAAAATATAATAAAATATAATAATGACCAAAATAGCTTGCAGTATAAGATATATTTTCAAGTTGACAACTGAATATTCGTTTGTGGCAAATACAACTCGCAAAGTGTAGTTGGCGAATTTTACAGTGGCGGTGAACGAAAAATTTCTATGCGTGCATTGTGCGCGGTTATTTGGCCAAAAACAATGTCAAATCGTTCAACAAGCAATGTGACCCGATATGGCCCCGTATGACTTTTTCCTATTCTCCAAACTCAAATTGTCGCTTCGTGGAAAACATTTTAAGACGATTGAAATGATCAAAGAGAATTCGCGAAGGGAGTTAAAGATCATTCCAAAATCGGCCTACCGAAAATGCTTTCGAGAACGGAGAAATGTTATAATGCATCTGATGGTGATTATTTTGAAGGTGTTAAAATAAATATTGAAGAATAACTAACCGTCGTTGTTTTATTTGCACAGTCTGAACATGACCCACCACAGCAATGAACAAAAGTTGGATAAAAATTTCAACGTCCGTGTTCCGAAATAAATTTAATGGCTAAGATATAGAGAGATAAAAGATAAGAAGACTAACACAAAATCAAATTTGAAAAAAAATTAGTCGAGCAGGTATCGCACTTACCTGCCACCCCAGAGGTCCTGGGTTCAAATCCTTGACAGGCCATGGTCCTAGGCTTAAACCTTTCTGATTTTTTCCTCATTTCTAATCAACTGACATTGAAAATTCATTAATATTTACGACTAAAAAGTTGTAGTTGGTAGTAGAGAAGTTCGTAGATTAGAGTGTCTTATAACTAGAAATAACTGAGGTAAAGGCTCATATCACTTTCCTCAGATTCTAATTTACATATTTTTGCGGCCTTCCGGCACTTTAAGAAAATTTTACACATGTTTCACATTTGTTGTACAAGACCCAATTATAAGATTAGTGAGTTTAACTAAAGTCCATGGTAATGGAAACTAAAGGATAGTCATTCAATTGTGTTAATTGGCTGTTTGCTCTTGAATTGTGATTTAACCCTTTTTATGAATTCGAGCTCAATAACATCATCAATTCTGTTTTAACAATTTAAACATAATTGATATTGCTTAAATCTTTTTATGATTGAACTAAGAACATTTTATTTTTTTCTTACAGCTGGAAAATCGTAGCGTCGATTTGAGCTTGGGATCATTTCGTCAGTCAGTAGAACGCAACGCAGTGGCTTCGTACACCGTCAACTACTATCAAACCAAGCAGGTGTTCAGCGCTATCGACTCAGAGGAAAATTTGACATCATGGCAGATTCTGTGTTATCCTTTCGAAGCCAGCACTTGGCTGTTAATTTTCTCAATTTTTTTAATGTCTCTACTTAAGACCACCTTGGCTAATCGAATGTACCAGCGATGTACCAAATTCTTCCCTCACTACGAAGCGAAAAGTGACTTTCTCAATATTTTTTCGACGTTTATTGGAATTCCAATTTATTACATGCCTCGGGCATGTCATAAAAGAATTTTATTTATCAACTGGTTGTTCTTTACGTTTGTAATTCGCATTGTTTATCTAGCTCAACTCTTTCATTTATTACGAACGAATGATGACAACAAGGCGCCACAATCCTTTGATAAGCTTGTGGAGTTAAATTGTACGGCCGTCATGAATTCCGGCACTTATGAGGCGCTGCGTGATCTGCCGATTATAGAGGGAATGCCAATAATTATCCTTAATGCATCGATTGAAACAATTGCTTTCACTTTTGTTGAGAACCTCAAGTCGAAACAGTATCTGACTGTTGGTCTTCAGGAATACTATATGCTCTATACACGTTTAGGTATTGAAGGTGCTGCATCTTTTACAGTTCTATCTGATGTGGTGGTATATCCTACAACCATATATTTGACTAAGCATTCCTTCTTAATCGATCAGTTTAATGAGAAAATATTGTTGATGAGCGTTGCCGGTTTAATCGATTTATGGAGACGTTTTGAAGTTGATTACGGGTTACGTAGAGTCAGCGTATTCAACGTTGAAACAATTTTTAAAATGAAGAAGCTATACATGGCATTTGTTGTTTATGGTTTAGGATTAATGTTGGCGTGTTTAGTTTTTATTTTAGAAATGTTTTCTTGTAGGTTAGCGTTCTTAAAAAATATATTCAACTATTAACTGGTATGTTTAAATTAACTGTGTTTTATTTACGTGGAAATATTTTTCCCAATTATTTCTGAATTTGTTTATATTAATTGTTTAGTTCAAAACTGACCATTTCCAGCATTTCGACATATACAGGGTTTTCCAATAGGGACTTGACAACTTTGAATTAAATTTCTGAACGCACCCTTTCACTAATCATCGAACTGTCACTATCAATTTATTCAATAAACTCAATATTTTTTCATAGTAATGTATACGAACGAACAACGGCTGCAAATTATAAAAATTTACTACCGAAATTGGGAGTCGGTGATCGCAACTTTAAGAGCGTTAACTGCAATTTTCGGTCGTAATTCTTGCCCTAGTAGACAGACAATAACAAGTTTAGTACAAAAATAGGAGTCTACATATTCGTTGTGTGATTTTGCCGTGCCAGTGAGGCAACGGGTTGGTCGAAGTGCAAACGATACAAAACAGTCAATACCACGGCGTTCTCAAGAATTGGGCATCGCCCAGACCACTTTATGGCGAATTTTGCGTAAGGATCTGGGTTTACACCCATACAAGATCAAACTGACTCAAGAATTGAAGCCGATGGACCATTTGAAGCGACGTACGTTCTCCGATTGGGCTCTGGAAAAGATGTGCCAAGATGATAAATTTCATTGCAAAATCATCTTCAGTGACGAAGCTCATTTTTGGCTCAATGGGTTCGTCAATAAGCAAAATATGCGTTATTGGTCGGGTGAAAATCCACATGTGCTTCGTGAATCACCACTTATCTACAAAAAATAACTGTTTGGTGCGGTTTGCATGCCGGCGGCGTCATTGGACCATATTTTTTCGTCGACGATAACGATCGTAACGTTACTGTTAATGGCCATCGTTATCGCGCCATCATTACCGATTATTTTTGGCCCGAATTGGAAGATATGGACTTGGACGACATGTGGTTCCAACAGGACGGTGCCACAAACAAAACAGCACACAGCACACGTTATAATCAATTTATTGAAGAGTAAGTTTGGTGAGCGTGTTATCTCAAGAAATGGGCCAGTCGATTGGCCGCCTCGTTCGTGCGATTTAACGCCTTTAGACTATTTTCTTTGGGGCTACGTCAAGTCATTGGTCTATGCCAACAAACAGACGACGATGGAAGAGCTCAGAGCCAACATTGAACGCGGAATAGCGGCCGTTTCGGCCGAAATGTGTGGCCGAGTCATCGAAAATTGACCGCTGCATACGTGCGGAGGTCATATGAACAAAGTCGAGTTCTATTCATAAATGTTTTGATTGTACTTCAAGCCGATAATAAAGTTTTTAAAATATCTCAAATAATTTGCGTTTTATTTAAAAAAAAAAGTTGTCAAGTCCTTATTGGAAAACCCTTTATCATAATTTCTTAGCCTAAAAAATGTAAACTCCCCAAGGTAAGTGAGCGTGACGAAACCGACTGTGACTTAAAACTAGATAACAGCGAGGCCTCTAACACTTCTGTACAATTTTCTTTTAAATTTTCTCAAACACTGATGACGTCTACCTTACATAGCAGGGGGATATTGCAGCATACTTCTTATATATGTTCTTACTTCTTACGAACAAACGCATGAAGGATATACACGATATAAGGTGGAATAACACACAAAAGAAATTTTCTTCATTGCCAAAAATGAGAACATAATAAGTATATTCAAAACTTTTCTTAGACCTGTTAGCCTGTTAAAGTTTCCCAGTAGCAGGTCATCACCAAATAGTAATAGTAACTTTTTCTTCCAAAGCAATTGGATCTCAAAAATTTGGTGTATGGGCGGAACCACACTCCCTTGTCTAATGCCCGTCTAAGTTTTCTTGTAGAAGCACATCACCAAGTGGTCACTCCATTCTGAGATTCAATGTTCTGTGACTTTGACTTCCAAAGATATTTTATATCCATAATGTGGCTTATATGGGCGAAGTCGCACCCCCTCGTCCAAAGACCGCCCCAGTATTTTAGTAGAATGACTTTAACAAATGGTAATTCCATACTGAATTTCATTGTTATGCAAAATGTAGTTCCAAAGATATTCGATGTCAAAACTTTATTTTGTGTGGGTGAAGCCACACCCCCCTGTCCAATACCGATCCCAGTTTTTTTGTTGAAGACCATCATCAAATCTTCTGTGGATTTTTCTTCCAAAGATATTTCACATCAAAAATTGGGCTTGCATGGGCGGATACACACCCCCTTGTCCAAAGCTCGTCTCAGTTTTGTAGTAGAAGGAAATCACCAATTGACCACTACATTCTGAGATTCAATGTACTGTGACTTTTACTTCCAAAGATATTTGAAATAAAAAAACTGGCTTTTATAGGCGGAGACACACCCGACTTATGCAATGGCGGTCCCAGTTTTCTGGTAGAAGGACATCACCAAGTGGCAGCTCCATTCTGAGTTTAAATAATCTGAGACTTTTACATCCATAGCTTTTCGATGTCAAAAATGATATGGGCGGAGCCATACCTCCTTGTTCAAAGCCCTTCCCAGTTTTCTAGTAGAAGGACCTCACCAACTGGTAACTCCATTTTGAGTTTTTAATTTTTATGCGACATTTCCATTCAAAGCTATTCGATATTTAAATTTGAATTATGTGTATGTGCGGTGCCACACCCCCTTGTCCAATGATTCCGGTAATTTTTTCCGATATTTTAATAGTTTTTATGTTATTCGGGGCGAAGACAAATCCAACATATAAGACCTCATTAAAATCGGTTCAACCGTTCTTGAGTTATAAATGGTGTAACTAACCCGACTTTGTTTTTTTTTTTATTTACATAGATATTGACATTTTTTTCAAGATCATGCTTAAAAAATATCAATTTTCACAAATTCACTTGACATAACTTTTTGTTAGAAAAGAAAATGTAGCGATTCAGAATAATGAAGTCATCCTGTTACGTTAACATGATTGATGTGTTACATCTAATGACAATGTATGCGTCACATCCCGCTTACAGTTCTGCATAAAATTTGCACCATCTAGAATTTTTTCCAGTGAAAAGTCTGGAAAAATTTTTGCATAAACAATGAATATCTCTTTATCAATACAGACTCGTCACACACTTCGCTTACAGTTCTACATTACAATAGGATATATGACAAGGAATGAGAAAGGTATTAATTATTACATGCAATAAATTTCGAGCACTGAAAAAGTGTTAGCGGGTACTCTGTATCGTTTAAATACAGAGCTAGCTCACTATCAGCCATTAACCCTGAATGAATGAAGAAGGGAGTTGAGTTGCAAAGAAACTTTACGGAACTTGTTGGACTAACCTTTTAAGTTTTATCTGTTAAAGAGAATATTCTCATTAGTCCTTTAAAACTTGACAGATTTCCAAATTTTTTCAAGAGCACATTCATTTAAATATTCGGCAAATCGAAAAAATTTTAAACGACTCACCCAACATAGAAAGGAGTTAAGGTTGATTGGGAACGTACTCCTATCTTAGACATCCCGATATTCCGACAATATCTCTCAGCGGTTTTCAAAAATCGTCAGAGCATTATTGGTACAGTCGATTTTTTCACTTTAGTTTTGTATCGTTTTAGTCTCCCTTTCCGGGAATAGAAAGATGGAAATAGTGAGAGTATGAAGAATTTTTAGAGTGTGGCGACCAGTGTTGCTGTTTGGATCAAAGTGAATCATCGATTTGGACACTTTTTTCTCTATAATATTGATGGACTCTTTTTGTAAGCCTTCGTGAAAATTTGCTTACTTTTTCAAAATGATAAAACAAAAAAAAAAAAATATTAAAAAAAGTGAATACAAAAGGTCAACGTTCCAGTTCCGTGAAGTAAAAAAATTAAAAAGTTTTTTTTAAGTTTTTGTTGTTATCACTGTGTTTTCCACTCAAACTCTTTATGAATACTTTTTAAGAACGAGAATCAGAAACATAGTCATAACATGAAAAACTTGATTAAAATTTTTCATTTTATAACTCTACAGAATTGAAACCAGTTCCAGTTCCTGTTCCAGTTTTATCCTGTAGGATTTAAAAAAAAAGCTTCATCGATTTTGACGCTTATTTTTAATAAATATATATATAGAACTGAATGCAACCATATGTTTTACATCTCAAAAATTTTTACGCTTGAGGATTTTCGATTCAAGTTATCCGTAAGCAAACGTATTTCACGACAGTTTCGGATGATCCCTAACTTTGTGTTTACAATCAAAAAGTCAGTGAAATTCAGTATTTAAGGTATAATACGTGTACATTTTTACAAAAACATTTTTTTTTTGTTTAATGTATTCTTTATAGTTTTAAGAATATACATAAACATTTTTAAATCGATATTTAAAAAAAAAAACAGAAGTTATAACGGTTTTCGTTAGCCTATGTCTAAGCTACATACAACAAATAAAAAACTTTAAACGCGATTTCCTCGAAACAAGTTTTTTTAAAACGGTTCAATAGATGACTCGAAATCTATTGGTTCAATTTCAATGATTTTTTTAAATTTTGTTAGATATTTTTTCCTTTAAGCATCCCCCCTAAATTCAGGTATCTATTTTTTTTGTTTTTTTTTATATAAACAAAATAGCTCGCGAAAATGTATCTATTTTTCGAACTTTTTACTTTAACTTCCGCCATAATTTAAAAAAAAACCCCGGGGGTCTAGCGTATGGGGGATGCTTAATATAAGGTGTATGGTTTAAAAAGTCATTTGATTTTTTGGTTTCCGATACATGGGAAAGGCCATATTCATCAAACCGTTTTGGATGTATTTTTTTCAATGCCATTTTCTGCGCCCTCTATATAAAAGCCAGAACTGTTTTTAAAAAAAAAAAAAATATTTTTATAAAGTACTTTTTATGTACAATAACCTGTATAAATTTAAAAAAAAAATAGTAACTTCTTAAACCAAAAAAAATTTTCTGAAAACAGCTCCTGTTTTTGGTTGCTACACGTATATTATACCTTAATACGTTGTTACGTTATTCTATTAGTATTACGTATTAGGCTTGGGCATTTTAGTTCACCACAAAGATCGCTCTTTTTAATTCAATCGTACGTAATGAACTAGTTCGTTCATTTAGTTCTTTTCGTTCGTTCGTTCTTTTTATTCGTTGTATGTTTTATCAGTCCAAAGAACTATGATATAAGGAAGGGCTGTTGTTCCTCATAAATGAAGTACTTATCATATTTGTGTTGGTTCACACAAAACAGAAACATTCACTAGGGGCCGCATTTGGAAGTTGCGCAAAAAAGCGCCACACATTTTTTCAAAACATATGGACTATCTTGGATTAATATAAATCTCTTACTTGTTTGGATAGGGCGGCAAGATAGTCAAAAATATCAATCAGGCAAATTTATATTATTAAGAACCTCTATATTCTTTCTTTTACGATAAATCGCTATATATTTCTTAAGTACTGTTTTCTACAAAAAATGAGTATAGCTTAGAGACAATAGTTACTTATAGTAACGATTAAAATTTCCCATTTAATAAACTGGTAAAATTTCGAGGCTATGTTAAAGGAACGCTACTTTAGACATCTTAATAATTTGCCCTGTATATGGGTTTTTCCATGGCTACATATAAAAACATATAAAAACTCAAAATTATTTTCCTTGTTTTGAATTATGGATAGCACTTTAGTAGCACTATATTCAGTGTATAAGGTACAAGCTGTGGAAAGTATGGGGATAAGATATTAGGCAACAAAAAAGGCTACGTGACGTGACAGAAAATATAAATATTTTTTGTCAGCATCCATAAAAAAGCAAAAATCTGCGAATAGCGCAAATACATTCTGCGAATAGTATGTATTCATACTAAAAAATCCATAGAAAGAAAACTATAAATAAATCAATAAATTTTATATATAAACATATACGAATGCGATGCATCCTGAAAACAAGGGCGCCCTACAAACCTTCACCTTCAAAAACTGAATGCGCCCATGATATTGTGCTTGTGTTTTGACAGTTCTTATATCGAGATCTCGATTTCGAAATGGCGCGCAATTGATAGGCATATGTATGATATTTTCTTTGAAATGCTTTCGGAAAGAAATGACTTGTGCGCTATGCAGGGCTTAAAATAAAATTACTTCGGATTTCAATATTCATAATCAAGCAAGTTCAAGTGATGACATTCATTGTGTTCTCTGTATTTTTTACTTACGAAACAACAATATTCATTGTTTACATTTTCGATAGAAGCAATGTAAAAAAACACTTCTTGTCTCGCTCTAATAGGTACTTCATCACACGTACGCTGTATGTTAGGGAAACACCAATTCCTTATATCTTATTTCTATGTATCAGTCGTTCTAAAAGTTCGTTAGTTCTTTTAGTTCGTTCGTTCTTTTAGTTCGTTCGATCTTTTAGTTCGCTTGGACAAACCGAAGATTCAAACCCTAGCTTGGTAAATTTAGTTATTTTTGCTCTCGTTCGTTTTGTTCCTACTCGCTGCAAAATCCATTGAACTAAAATGAGCTAAAAGAACGAGAAACACTGAACTAGTTCACATCATTCATGAGTGAGAATCGTTCAATTGAACTGGTTCGTTCATGAACTACCCAAGCCTATAACTTATACCTTGACCCAACTTTGGCATTATTCTCGACACATCCTGGCATAAACTTACTCTCCGGCTACGTTTTTTGGATTGAAAATTGTAAAACAACAGAAGATAGTTGACAGAGAGAAAATTTACTTAATAAAATTAAACAAACAAAAATATTACTAAATATTTTGAAACAATCTTCTTATGATTCTATATCTACTTGAGATTAATTCTAAAATAAAGACTAAACAAGTTAAAATCACTCCAACTCCATAGATGACGAAGATCATGTGTAGCTCCTTCCATCCATAAACTTTGTCTTTTGCGAAATGATTTTCCTTATAATACTCACTGTCCAACTCCGAACGAGTCCAGAATTCGAGGAAACCAGCAACTTTTAACCATATTATTTCCTCGTTGAATTGATTAATTAAAAACGAGTGCTTTGGCATGTATATAACGGTCTGAAAAGTGGCCAATTCATGTGACAGAATCTTGAAAACCCCCGGTTTTTTATACTTGTTCACATAAATAATAATATAATCCACTAGACTAACAGACAAAAACCATTTCGACTGCTTTTCCTCTATATACCGGAAGGTCAATTCTTGATCAGTAGTGTTCAGGATAACTTTATGCATTGGCACTGTAAGAGACATATTGCGCATCGATTCAAAAAAAGCAATATTTGTAACTGAAGTGAAGTTCAATTCTACTAGTTCATTGAAAGTTTCCGGAAACTTATTTTCAACACGTGTTCGAATCATATGAAAGAGCAAAGCTTGATAAATAGTGCGAATAACGAGCGTAAAGAACAGCCACAGGATAAATAAGATTCGAGCTTTAATAGCACAAGGCATGTTACTGGCTGGAACTCCAATAAAAGTCGAAAATATATTCAGGTAAGAATTCTCCGGACAGTATTTCTGAAAGAAGAAAGCACATCGCTTGTATAGGCGATTGACAAGAAAAGCTTTGAGAACAACCAACGAGAGAGTGAAGAGAATTAATAGCCAAGTGTAGTTGTTAAAGGGAAATGCAAGAATTTCCCATGATGATAAATCATATGCTGACCTGAGGGCAAAAAACACTGGCTTAACTTGTAGGCATCCCATTGTAAAGGAAGCCACTTCGTTGCGCTCTACTGACTGACGAATGCCACCCAAGCTGAAATCAGCTAAGCCGTCAGTTAACTGAAAAAAAAATTTGTACAAACATTAAAAGCATTATTTTATTAATTTTCTAAAGAGTAGTTCAAACATATAATATGTAAGGAGGATGTGAGGAGGTGGAGAATCTTTAATAATGTGAATGAATTATATAAGGATTGGGACACAGATTATATACATGGTATCCGTCAACAATAGCGGTAGTCCCTTAACTTACCATTTGCAACACCATAGGTATTGCCTTATTAACGACTCTGTCACGTTGCTTATTTTGAGTGGGTATTTTCACCTCTATGGTGAAATTCAATAACAATGCAATTGTCCGTATAAGTTTACCATCTATACCACCACTGATGGTTGTTTTGTTACCATTCGTGGTCAATAGCATGTATGGCGGTGAATGCGAGACAGCAGCTCGTAAAGGACATTGGTAAAGATTGTGCAGTTTCTTCGGAAATAGTTCCGGATCAACAAACTTCGAACCATTAAATTGATTGATAATCACCGACACAACATCTCCACAACTAACTGCAGTATACGGAAAGTAAGTGTAAACGTGCACCTCACCGTGCTCGTTTTGAACCTGAACACTGCAATGTATGATGTAGTGGGTCCAACAGTATTCAAATATCTGCTGCAGATGCGATTTCATCAGATTATCGGATATATGTAGAAATATATAGTTGTACTCATTGAAGTTATATTCGCCTGTATAGGATATAATGTCGGCGTCTCTGCAGAGCGAAATTAAAATAAATCTATTGAATCCTTACACCAGTAATTTCGGCTAACTTACAAAAAGGTCTGATAGGAATCTACGAGTATTAAGTTATGGTTCCTTTGTCCAGGCACATGTTGTGGTGAATCATGCTCTACTACTACAATTTGTATTAACTTGTCCATTTCGTTCCAGTTCCGGAATACATTCTCCAACATATCATTAAAGAAATCACAACTAAAGCTTCTACGACAGGAAAGCGTTAGCACTAGATAAGGTGCATTCCTCAGTAAAAAATCGTTTAAAACGCAAAAAATTGCTTTAGCTGCAAAAAAACTATCGTAGCTATAATTTCCTCCATCTTTTTCGTAAAAGTTATATCGAAGTGCTGTGATATTTATATTTGTCATCTTTTAAAGAAGTTAATGAAAAATCTTTTATTCACTAAGATATTACAGCCGAGTTAAGGTGAACACTCAATTTGTGAAGCTTTTCTTGGAATGAAACTGCTAATTACTGCTGAATATCCCTAGAATAATTTTTGTCAAAAGTAACAAAAACTTTGACAAGTAATTAAATGCAGTGTCAATTAGTGCCTGTTTGTTTTCAGGTAAGTTTGATGCAACTTTATTATTTTGATGATTTTTGATTTTGACCTACTTACTTATTTTCCTTAAAAGGTTAACTAACATACACCAAATATCCAGCAATTATCAAAAACCTTTATAAAGAAATACATATTTCTTCTAAAGCAATATTGGGTGACTAGCCAATGATAATTTACGTATTCATTTATAATTAAGAAGTATAGAGTTGTCCATTTTGTAGTTTTAAAAGTAAATCTAATAAAACTCACTTTGTTTGTTTCAAAGTTTATCAAAAAGCAGAATATAAACGGTATACGATTTTTTGTGACCTCTTGGAGAGTCGTGGTTTGTACTGTGGTCTGCCGTGTTCTAAGTAATGTATGGTAATTAAAGGTAAGGTAAAGGTAAGGTAAGGTAAGTTAAGATAAGTTAAGGTAAGGCAAGGTAAGGTAAGGTAAGGTAAGGTAAGGTAAGGTAAGGTAAGGTAAGGTAAGGTAAGGTAAGGTAACGTAAGGTAAGGTAAGGTCAGGTCAGGTAAGGTAAGGTAAGGTAAGGTAAGGAAAGGTAAGGTAAAGTCTGGTCGATCTTCGTTTTTTAGATTAAAAATTGTAAAACAAGAGAATATAGTTGACAGAGAGAAAATTTATTTAATAAAATTAAACAATCAAAAATATTACTAAATATTTTGAAACAATCTTCTTATGATTCTATATCTACTTGAGATTAATTCTAAAATAAAGACTAAACAAGTTAAAATCACTCCAACTCCATAGATGACGAAGATCATGTGTAGCTCTTTCCAGCCATAGACTTTGTCTTCAGCGAAATGATTTTGCTTATAAAACTCATTGTCCAACTCCGAACGAGTCCAGAATTCTAAGAAACCAGACACTTTCAACCATATTATTTCCTCGTTGAATTGATTGATTAAAAATGAGTGCTTTGGCATGTATATAACGGTCTGAAAAGTGGCCAATTCATGTGACAGAATCTTGAAAATCCCCGGTTTTTTATACTTGTTTACATAAACAATCATATAATCCACTAGACTAACAGCCAAAAACCATTTCGACTGCTTTTCCTCTATATACCGGAGGGTCAATTCTTGATCAGTAGTGTTCAGGATAACTTTATGCATTGGCAATAGAACAGACATATTACGCATCGATTCATAAAAAGCAACATTTGCAACTGAAGTAAAGTTCAATTCTACTAGTTCACTGAAAGTTTCCGGAAACTTATTTTCAACACGTGTTCGAATCATATGAAAGAGCAAAGCTTGATAAATAGTGCGAATAACGAGCGTAAAGAACAGCCACAGGATAAATAAGATTCGAGCTTTAATAGCACAAGGCATGGAATTGACGGAAACTCCAATAAAAGTCGAAAATATATTTAGATAAGAATTCTCCGGACAGTATTTCTGAAAGAAGAAAGTACATCGCTTGTATAGGCGATTGGCAAAAAAAGCTTTGAGAACAACCAACGAGAGAGTGAAGAGAATTAATAGCCAAGTATAGTTGTTAAAGGGAAATATAAGAATTTCCCATGATGATAAATCATATGCTGATCTGAGGGCAAAAAACACTGGCTTAACTTGTAGGCATCCTATTGTAAATGAAGCCACTTCGTTGCGCTCTACTGACTGACGAATGCCACCCAAGCTGAAATCAGCTAAGCCGTTAGTTAGCTGCAAAAAAATTTGTACAAACATTAAAAGCATTATTTTATTAATTTTCAAAAGAGTAGTTCAAACATTTAATATGGATGTATAGAGCTGGAGAATGTTTAATAATGTGAATGAATTATATAAGGATTGGGACACAGATTATATATAGGGTGTTTTTTTAGGGGTTTGTTTTTCGAATTGAAATAAAACACAAGAAAATCGTTTTAATGTCCATCAATTTGGCTTTATTGGAAGAATAATTTTATGCCATTAATGTTTAAATATGATTTCGGGCATGTGGCCGCCGCGGCTGGCTCGTATAAAGCCAATTCTACAGGTCCAATTTTGAACCACTTTTTCGAGCATATGGGCCCGTTTGTCGGCAATAACTCCACGAATGTTGGCCTCCAAGTCCCCTAACGTTTCTGGTTTGTTGGCGTAGACGAGCGACTTCACATATCCCCAAAGAAAATAATCCAATGGTGTCAAATCACACGATCTTGGTGGCAAATTGACAGGTCCATTCCGCGAAATTATGCACTCATCGAATGTTTCCTTCAATAAATCGATTGTGACGTGCGCTGTGTGGCATGTAGCGCCGTCTTGTTGAAACCACAACTCATCCACATTCATGCCATCCAATTCGGGAACAAAATAGTCGGTTATCATGGCTCTATACCGGTCTCCATTAACGGTAACTGACTCTCCAGCATTATTTCGGAAGAAGTATGGCCCAATGACTCCACCAGCCCATAGAGCACACCAAACAGTCAGTTTTTGTGGATGTAATGGCGTATCAAGGATCTCATGTGAATTCTCTTCACTCCAAATGCGGCAATTTTGCTTGTTGACGTAGCCATTCAACCACAAATGAGCCTCATCACTGAACAAAATTTTGCGATGAAAATCAGCATCGAGATCAATTTCATTTTCGGCCCATTTGCAAGCGTTGTTCTTTTGTCAACCTGTTCAAGATGAAATGGCAAACCAAACTGAACATAAATGACATTAGAGTTGCCAGATTTGACCACAAAATGCCAGTTTTATCTCTATTCGAAAAACAAACCCCTAAAAAAAACACCCTATAGGTTAACAAGAGCGGTCCCTTAACTTACCATTTGCAACGGCCCAGATATTGTGTTATTAAAGACTCTGTCACGTTGCTCATTTTGAGTGGGTATTTTCACCTCTATGGTGAAATTCAATAACAATGCAATTGTCCGTATAAGTTTACCATCGATACCACCACTGATGGTTGTTTTGTTACCATTAGTGGTCAATAGCATATATGGTGGTGAATGCGAGACAGCAGCTCGTAAAGGACATTGGTAAAGATTGTGCAGTTTCTTCGGATACATTTCTGGATCCACAAACTTCGAACCATCAAATTTATTGATAATCACCAACACAACATCTCCACAACTAACTGCTGTATACGGAAAGTAAGTGTAGACGAGTACCTCACCGTGCTCGTTTTGAACCTGAACATTGCAATGTATGATGTAGTGGGTCCAACAGTACTCAAATATCTGTTGCAGATGCGTTTTCATCAGATTATCGGATATATGCAGAAATATATAGTAGTACTCATTGAAGTTATACTCGCCTGTATAGGATATAATGTCGGCATCTCTGCAGAGCGAAATTAAAATAAATCTATTGAATCCTTACACCAGTAATTTCGGCTAACTTACAAAAAGGTCTGATAGGAATCTACGAGTATTAAGTTATGGTTCCTTTGTCCAGGCACATGTTGTGGTGAATCATGCTCTACTACTACAATTTGTATTAACTTGTCCATTTCGTTCCAGTTCCGGAATAAATTCTCCAACATATCATTAAAGAAATCACAACTAAAGCTTCTACGACAGGAAAGCGTTAGCACTAGATAAGGTGCATTCCTCAGTAAAAAATCGTTTAAAACGCAAAAAATTGCTTTAGCTGCAAAAAAACTATCGTAGCTGTAATTTCCTCCATCTTTTTCGTAAAAGTTATATCGAAGTGCTGTGATATTTCTCATATTTAAAAGTAGTTAATGAAAAATCTTTTATTCACTAGGTTATTACAGCGGAGTTTAAGTGAACACTAAATTCGTGAAATTTATCCTGCAATGAGACAGCTCATTACTGCTGAATATCCTTAGAAGCACTTTCGTCGAAAGTAACATAAACTGTGACAAGTAATTAAATGCAGTGTCCATTAGTGCCTGTTTGTTTTTAGGTAAGTTTGATGCAACTTTATTATTTTGATGATTTTTGATTTTGACCTACTTACTTATTTTCCTTTAACGGTTAACTAACATAATCATCCACCAATTATCCTATCTATTGAAACCTTTCTGAAGAAATATATATTTCTTTTAAAGCAATATTGGGTGACTTTTAACCAAGGATAATTTACGTATTCATTTATAATTAAGAAGTACAGAGTTGTCCATTTTGTAGTTTCAAAAGTAAATCTAATAAAACTCACTTTAAGGTAAGTGAAGGTATTTCCGTTCCATTAAGAAATTTTTTATTTTAAATTGAATTTGTGACCAAACTAACAAAGATATAAATATTATTTTGGTTTCATTTGACGAAAGACCATTATTTTTATGTAAAAGTATTTTAAATTTCAGTTTCCTTTTCACTTATATTTAAATTAAATCAGTTTTTTTAAAAACCTTAGCGGTTGGTAATTCCGTGCGAAAAATTTGGCCTGAAAACTAATTCCGTGCTAGTGTATTGGTATTTACGGTCTAATTTTGACTTACCGAGCTCGAACCAATAAACTCGATTTTTATATTTAAAATAAACAAATTTATTTATTTCAAATGCTATTGGAAAAAAGGTGAATTATATTTCATTTAATTAGAACAAATCCATTGTTTTATATTTTTGAAATGAAACAGGTATTAGATACAAAGAAGATGATAAAAAAATAAATATATTTTATAAAACCAAAACTATTTTAAGAATTTAAGTAAGAAATTAAAGTCCGCTAAAAGCATTTTTATCTTATCCTATAAAAATAAGTCTTAAGTATTAGTAAAATATCATTATCTTTTCAAAATATTTAGAATATATGAGATCGATTTGAGTGTTTAAAAATATATTTATTTTAAAGTTTTGAACTTAAATTGTATTGCTATTTAAAAATGGAAATGTTTTCAATATTTCAAAGAAAAACAATTAAATAAATGTAATTGAAATTTACTTCTTAATTGAAGTCTTTTATAGCATAGATTCCTCTTTTATTTATTGCAACGGGAGGGATTATCCTTTTTAAAACTTCTTCAAGGTTATAAATCAAAATGTCGTCTTTTTCTGGCCAACGCCAATTTTTTCCACTCATTGTCATGGTTTTTATTTTATATTTTGGTGGATCCTCTTCAATGACTTGCATGATCTTGCCAGGAAACTTCTCACCTTCATAACATACTACGACAAAATCCCCTTGGCTTAAATTCTTTATTAAAGCCGAAGTTTTATTTCCTTCTTTAGTTTTCTTTTTAGAATTTTCTCTATTTTTGTTCTCATTTCAGCCTTTTGTAATTTTAGTTGTTTTTCCTTATCAATTCGTTTCTGATATTCTATATATTCTGCTGCTATTGCAACGGTTGGCGTTACTTTTGTGCGGGTTGTTTTCTTAGTTGCGATTGAAGAAGTTCCGGGCCATAAAAGGGCACTCTTGAGGGGGATGGGAATTTCAATGTTATAGGATCAAGTTCATCTCTTATTTTCTCATCAGGTTTTTGAGGTAATTGCATTTGGGATGTATCTTCCGAGGTTGTTTCCATGCAGTGTTTGTTCTCAATTGATGTCAAATATCTGAAGGTTGTCACGTATTGATCATTATTGATTATATCTTGATTAAAAGTACTTAATTCATTGGTCGAAGGTAGTTCATTTGTGATATTATTTAAATAACAAGAGGATGTCGGGAATTGGTCATTGTCGGCAGTAGTATGGATAAAAACACTTTCTAAATTTCCATCCATTAAAAAATTTTGGCTTACTAGTGTATCTGTCTTACCTTTTGGAGTAGAAGATTCACAATTCTCATTTTTCTCATTTTCAATCTGAATTATATTAGCATTCTCTGGATCGAGCCAGTCAATACTCATGTTATCGATATCCAAGATCTCAAGATTATTTGCTACGATCTTTTAGCTTTTCCAAAAGTAAAATAAGTTTTCGTCCTTAACATCCCCTTTCAAAACTTCAGTGCACTCATAAAATTGCTTCAATTTGTAACACCCCAATATCAGTTCGAATTTTTTAATCAGTTCAATGATTTTATTTTTGAATGCGTCATCCTCTGGCTTGTTTGTGAGGTTTTCAGTAGCTTCAGAATTAGGGTCATCGGAATTTTTAAGTATTTTATCATAAGCAACGGCATCTGGGTTAAATGGATGCAGCCCACATGCTTTGAAACCATTTTTGACAATGTCAGGAGTAATACAGTTCTTAAGACACTTTTCAACTAGGGGTGCAAAATCCTCCCGTTTTAATCGCTGTGCATTATTTTGTATTCTCCAATCATGGACATATCTCCTCCAAGAATTTTTTACGCTATGAAAAACAGCGACATCCATGGGTTGCAGTAAATGAGTGGAGTTTGGAAGGAGAGCAATCAAAATTATTCCGTTATCTCTGCAGAATTCAGTAACATAAAGGGATAAATGAGAAGTGTGGCCATCCAAAAATAAAATAATTGGCAGTTTGACATGTATTTTTATAAGAAAGGGGTGAAATACATTTGCAATATATTCAAAAAAGGTTTCCGAAGTCATCCAGCCGGAATCTGACTTTCCAATAGCCCAATCTTTAGGATATTTAGCCAAAATACTAGGAGGAAGACGTTTGTACGGAAAAATGCAAAAGAGGGCATAATTCTACCGTCAGCTGAAGCACCAACAGATACTGTGAGACATTCTTTATCATCATTGCCAGATCTCATGTACACTTGCTTTGTCCCTCTTTTGGTAAGTACTGGTTGACCTTTTGGACAAAGGAAAAAAGCTGTTTCATCGCAATTAAAAATACGAGATGGATCTTCAAGAATATCAAGGTGGTTGTGTTCTGTTAGATACGTTTTTACCCTATCAAACCAAGCTCTTATCTTTGATTCAGTAACAGAAATTCGAGAAATTGTTAAACATTGGGATACCCTACGGCTTACAGTGGGGTTTCTTTTTAAAAATGCATTAAACCAATACCTTCCAGGAATTCCATTCAAAAATTTATTGGGGCGATTCAATTCTTGAATAAGTTTGGAAACGCAGCCAATAAGTTGATGTTTAGTGACTGGAAATACCATGTCAGCTAAATGATGAACCCATTTCACAACAAGACCTTCTTCTTCTGATGTTAGCACTGTAGGTGGCCCTGGGCAGCTTTTTGTGGTGTATTTATTATTTATTTTGTCCAGTTAAGTTTGCTTTGATATTTTATAAATCTTTGGTGCTCTATAGCACGACATAGTGCCATTTTTTATTTCTTCAAGGGCCAATTTGAATAATATCATTTCTTCTTTTGAATATTTTTGGTTTTTTGGCATATTTTAAAAGTCTACAATACAAAAACCCATGTAAATATAAATGAAAATGCAGTAAGATCACAGTCATGCAGGAAATTATATTACAATTTCTATTAACACTAGTTATTTGACTATATTTGCACAATATTAATTTATTTATTTAAACTAGCACGTGATTACCAACTTGCGTTTGTTAAATCCGGTCTATAGCACGGAATTACCAAAATGGTGAAGAATTTTTATGCTAATTCCGTTCCACATAATTCTACTTCTCAAAAAAATGTAAAGTTGAAACTTTGACACAAATATTTAAAAATATTACTTTATTTACAAATTAATGTGGTTTAGTACCTACAAATGTACTCATTAACCCAAATTTACGCTTTGACAAAAATTTCCTTCTGATATAAATTTTGGCTAATCTAGGCTTTTTTGATAAATTTTAATACTAAAAACCAAGATTTAGGTATTTTATATCATAGGACGTAATTAGTTTATAAGAATTTGTGTTGTATTTATAACATGTCAAATTGAAAATCAAAACCATAAGCAATCAATATTGTTAAAAAATTATGAAACAAAACTTCATCAATATTTGGTAAATCCGTGCTACGGACGGAGTTGGCAACATTAAAAAATATTAGGCTGGTAATTCCGTGCTATACTTTAATTGAATTTTTTTTTATAAATAACAATTATAATCATAGCAAAATACACAAATACAATAAAAACAAATATGAGACTAACAAAGTAAACAAAAAAATATAGAGTTTTACATACTTATTAAAAGTTATAGCCTTAACAAATTGCTCCCTTGGGCTTAATATTTTTCACAATGACCACAGTCACAAGTGCTTTTCTTATAGTGTTTTGCGGGCAACTGACAACAATAGCATTATTAATAAATTAACGGGACTTGATTCTGGGTTGCCAGTTACAATTAATTAATGCTTAAATAACACTTAATGATTAGCCTAACAATTTTTTTAATTTCACGAACGAATTTTCTTATTTTTTAGATTTTAAAAAATTAGAACGGAATTACTAGGTAGGACGGAATTGCCTGCATTTACCTTATTTGTTTCAAAGTTTATCAAAAAAATATAAATATAAATGGTGTACGATTTTTGTGGAGAGTCGTGGTTTGTACTGTGGTCTGCCGTGTTCTAAGTAATGTATGGTAATTAAAGGCAAAGTAAAGGTAAGGTAAAGGTAAGGTAAGGTAAGGTAAGGTAAGGTAAGGTAAGGTAAGGTAAGGTAAGGTAAGGTAAGGTAAGGTAAGGTAAGGTAAGGTAAGGTAAGGTAAGGTAAGGTAAGGCAAGGTAAGGTAAGGCAAGGTAAGGTAAGGTAAGGTAAGGTAAAGTAAGGTAAGGTAAGGTAAGGTCTGATCGTTCTTCGTTGTCGGTAGTTTTATTAAACTTCCATGTCCTCAATAAAGTCCCATTCACTTAAAATAAATACATATTTAACTAATTAATATCTCTATAAATTAAAAATTTCACTTCAAATATTTTGACAATCGAACACGAGGAAACACAAAATATTCATTTTTAGGATATCTTTTTGAGTAATCCTTTTATTTGAATATATTTGCCTCAATTTTGTCACATGGGGATTTTTGGAGTTGCTGATAAGAAATCGGAGCTCAGGATTTAAATAACATTATAAAATGATGTATCCCTTTCCATTTTTAATCATTTTAAAATATTTAAAAGACTAATTTTGGCAGTTATTTGAAGATATATAGCTCAAAATTACATTTTTTTTAAAATAAATTGTACTATATTTCTATATTTATAATTTAATTTTATATTAACAAAAATTTACTACATATGATATACTTTTTTATATAATATTTAATTTTAAATAATATATGATATATTTTTAAATTTATTATATTAACAATATTAAATTTAATATTTTTTTAATAATGTTAGGAAAAAACATATTTGTTAACAATTCAATAAAGGGTTAACAAATAAAATGAAATATTTGAAAATAATTTATTTTGTTCTAAATAAGCTACCTTCCCAACATTCTGCGTTTAAAATTGTTTTGAAAGACAGTTCCTCTTTTAAAAACAACAATAGTTTTAACTTCATTATGTATTGAAATTCATACTTAATACTTTTCGGAATTTTAATTTTCTTTAACATTGATTTGAAAATTATTATCACACCGGTAAACTAATCTACAACTAAACCTTATCGAATATATTTTTAAGTACCCTTGTAGTCATTAATTTTAATATAAGTACGAAACATGCTCCAAATAGGCCAACTCCATGTAACTCATACACCATATACAGCTCTATCAAGCTAAAAATGTTGCCTTCTTTGAGTGAAATATGTTCATGAACCTTATCGTCGAATTCCCAAGGCCTCCACAAATCAATGAAGCCTACAACGCTCATTCTCAATAGTTGCTCGTTAAACTGATCGATTAGTAACGAATGTTTAGTCAAATACATGGTCATGGGAAATGCAATCAGATATGTTTGCAGAATTGTGAAACCGCCACTCTCTTTGCTTGAGTGAGTAGAGTATAGGGCATAATAAATTCCTGAGGAGACAATCTTCTTTATCTTTGCAACAACAAAGCTTTGAGGCTGCAGTCATCGGTGGCTGCATTCATTAGAATTTCAATTCAGTGTGAATTCTTTACGTTTCGGAATTCATGTCTTGAAAACAATTTGAATCAGCCTTAAGGCTTAAGGCTAAGGAGTTCACACTTCGAATGCTACAAAAAAGGATTTCAGCTTTTGAAAATTTATACAAGAGAATGAAAAGTGCAAATGAATACCTTTAAATTATATTTAAATATATTTTATTCTGTAAAAGTAACCTTAAAACAAAAAAATAAATAAACGACAAATGGCCTACAAAAGATTGAAAGATATTCATTCCTATGAAGTATTATTTATTTTATTTTAATTTTTTTTGATTTTATTTTATTTAACCGTACATTTCTCTAAGGATTTAAATTTATATGATTTTTAAGATCGGAGGGTCCTGAAATAATTTTTAAAATATATTGTTCATTGATTTGCTTGTTTGGTTTAAAAGATCTCAACCAATTATGCGCCATTAGGATAACTTAGTAGATTCCTTGATTTCTTAAGTCTTGCGTGCATTATTTCCAAAATAAATACGACAGAAGCCAAACCACATAGATACGCATGCCAAAGGAATACCAACTGAATCTTCTCCATATTGATGGCATGTGCTGTTAAGCCATTTACTATAAAATTTGGTTTAGCATAAAACGAAAACCACTTCAGCAGAATGCCAGACTTACGCAAATGGTTAATAATGTCATTGACACTCGGTGTCAGATGTGAGTGGCGACGAAAATACATACAACCTTTAAGTTCCAATAGATTTTGTGGAAACATTTTGAAGACAGCCTGCTTGTTATACTTAGCCACATGGTAACGATAGTAGGTAAAAGTTGCTGCCACTGCTACATTTCCCGAACTTGCCTCTAAAAGTTCAAAATTTTCACGCTGCGATAAGTTGCTGGAGATCAAATGAAAACCTCCGCGTCTCCGACGCTTAGAGTGACTCAGCAGTATTTCGGGCACATCAAAAGCTTCCATTGCATATATCGTATAATTACGATGCATAAGTTCATCAAATGTTTTGGGTATATCTTCAAGCTGGACAAAATGGTACGTAGAGTAGACTATACCCTGGTATATGCTGCGTAGCACCAAAAGACCCAAGCAGGTGATAACGAAAGCAATGCGATACATTCCAAATTTTGGCTTAATACTGCTGGGAATGCCAAGCATAAAAGCAAAGGTCTGTATTACTAATGGTTGCGAAGGAGCATGATGGATGGTATAGAACTTGAACTCAATTAGAGCGGAAACTAGTAGCAAAGAAGCACATATGAATGCAATGCCGATCCATGTTGGAATGCGAAATGGTGAAAATAACCATTTTGAATTAAATTTGATATCTCTGCTACGGCGAAGTACCAGTATCTGGCTTGTGGTCATATAGCTAACGGTTGGTGTAAAATGTTGTAGTTTAGATGTACTTAAGACCTGCAAACCGGCTACGAAGTCACCTTCATTATTCTTGAGCTAGAAATGAATAGAACATTTTAACTCTAAGCATAAGTTATAAAGGTACAGCTCGTAAAAGTGAACCCAGTAAACCAAAAGTATTCTCCAAAAATTATCTTTACAAACAAACTGGCAATCACATCCACAAACTTCTCTACCACCAACTACGACTTCAAGTCGTAAATAATGATGTGTTTTCAATTTCAGTTGATTAGAAATGAGGAAAGAAAATCGCAAATTCGAAAGCGTAGGACCATGGCCTGGCCGGGATTCGAGCCCGGGACCTCTGTGGTAGCAGTCGAGCACGGTACCTACTTGACTACCGAGGCCGCTAATAAGCTTTGAATTTAAAATGTACATTGAGATTGAAATTTGGATGAATTGACTTAAAACCAAGTAAGTATATTCTCCATATAAGTTAACGTCATCAAAATAATAAAACCCTCATAATTTCGGGTATCATATATTACTCAGGAGTGTGGGTTATTTTAACTTCGGCCAAGACGATGATAATTCATTCCTAACGAGTGTGCTATTAACTTCAGAAGGTAAAAACCTCCAAAAAACGAGAAACAAGCCTGCTTTTACCACTATATGTTTGCATCGAAAAATAGCGTTCGTAAAAGTATCATTTATGATTAATTTGCGAACTAATTTTCAAACAAAAGAAGTATAATTTTTTAACAAGTAAGACACTCATTTATGTTAAAGTTGCAAGCACATGAATGCACAAAAAAAAAAGCAACGATTACGATTCATTTGAGAATAAAAGTTCTTTACGAAGTTAATCTACCGAAGTTCCAAAATTAACTTACGATTCAAAAATGATAAAATTTTACGATTCGTTTCGATGAAGCATTACACGAATGTTGCAAGTAAACTGAAGATATTTGCTTAAGAATCAATTTCATGCTATTTTGTTTTATTTTGCAAAATCCTATCGTCTTGTCATAACAGATTTCGAAAGGAAACTCCGAGTTCGAAAAAAAAAATGTTTACTCGAAAACAAAACTTATAAGGTCTTTACTTCACGTGAGGCCTTTGCTTGAGGTTCACTGGGCAACTTTTCAGTATATTCCTTCTAACTTACCATCTGAAACAAGTCAGTAAATCCTTCAGAAGAGTTCATCGTAGCACTGGGCTCTGCTTTCGGCGACAACACCGTCAGTGTTGCATTTAATTTATTGGCTATTGTTGTAATCATTTCACCCTCAAACCCCGTCAAAGTGTTGGAATTATTATCTACATTAATGTAGGGATCTGACTTGAAGACCAAAGCACGTAGAGGACAACGATGAAAATTTTCGATTTTCCCTTCGAACATTTTTGCCGTCTGAAGACTGCCATTACGATAGATGTTTATGATTTGTGGCATCAGACGAAAGCAATATTTTGGTTGTACCGGCGAACTGGCATAGAAGTAAACCACACCATTCAAAGTGGGTATGGTTAGCATGACAATGGCTCCAAGTATATGCAGCTCATTGAAAGTACCCAACATATAATTAACATCGTTTGAATAATTCGAAACAGGTGGCAAAACATAAACCAACAGGTAAAGTCCATTGGCAAATCTTGGACTTTGAGAAAAAGGTAGCCTCAGTTGTTGATCCAGAATGCTATAAAATTTCAAAATAAAAACAAAGAAATTGAAAATTGCTTATCTCCCGCAGTTTCTCGTATCTTACTCAAATGAAGCCAGAGTATCAAAGAGCCAAACATAATGGAAACCATAGTCAATAATTTTGTTTGAATTTGGAGTAGACATAGTAATTGCGTGCTTCTGAATAGTGGGCGCCACGGCCTTGACAATATCATACAGCGCATGTTTGCCCTCCCCTGAACTCCAATGTAGCTTAATACCTAAGGTTTGGCAAATAAAATCCGAATCCCTTTCGATTACAAGCCTGAGAGCATCGGTTATAACATCGTAATTTTTTGCAAAAGTACCAATGGAGGAAAGTCGCCTTGAATGGATACAGATGAAAAATAAAAGTGTTTTAACAGCTTGCATTCCGTGGCGTTCCTCTTTCAACTGAGCGTTCCAACGAATGATGCTCTAGCAATTACTGCTGCTGCTGCTATAAATAATAATCGCAGTAATTTACAAAATAACAGTTAATAAAAAGTGTTGCTATAACATGAAATTGAAAAACTTTTAACAACTATAAAAATTTTATCGGTTCATTTTTATAAAATGTATGTATCAGATCAATACCTACTCATTAAAATTCTTGAATAGTTGGTACAGTCGGTCAAGGTCGACAACGACAAAACACAACACGCAGTTTCAGAACCCTCCTTTATCTCTATTTTCCCTTTGATTTAGGTAGTTCTTCGGTAAAAAGTCTTTTGTAGATGACTTTCTCTAGGAGGAGAACCTTCTTAACCTTCTATTCCTTTGGTCGTGAAACTCTCTGATGAATGAGCTGTTGCGAATCATTAATCACTCTGCTTTCTCGAAAATACTTGAGCCAGTGGTCTTAGATCTCGATAAATATATGAAAAGTTCGGAAAACCGTTTGGGTTTTTAAATTTTTCACATGATATTTACACAGGGTTGCGCAAAATGAACGAACGGGTTTGAATTCATTATAACTTTTTATTTAAGGCATAATTATTATATTTTTGTTTTTTTAAATATAGTATATTAATGGGGAATTTTTTTGATTTAAACATGAAAAATTATATCCCGCAAGTGGTGGCCATTTTCAGCTTCGCATATTCGTGCTCTTTCCAACACATTTTCCAAAACCTTTCGCAAAACGTCAGGTGTTATTCTGTTAATCTCGTCGCGTATATTGTTTTTTTTTAATTCTTGGATGGTTGTAGGCTTATTAACATACACTTTTCCTTTCAAATAACCCCAAAGGAAACAGTCTGGAGCGGTTAAATTTGGTGAATGCCGAGGCCAATTAAAATCGCTTCTACGCGAAATATTTCTGTCACCCAAGATGTCGCGTAAAAGAGCCATTGTGTCCCTCGCAGTGTGAGCTATGGCTCCATCCTGTTGGAACCATACTTGCGGATGGTTTTGCACAGCTGGCCTTAAAAAATGTTGCAACATTGTCCGATATCGAACACCAGTGATGGAAACGGCGACACCACGTTAATTTTCAAAAAAATATGGGCCCATTATATTTTCTGACGAAACACCGCATCAAACAGTACACTTAAGAGGGTGTACTTGTATCTGTTGAACCACTCTTGGATTTTCCGTAGCCCATATCCTGCAATTTTGCCTATTAATAAACCCATTTAATTGGAAATGGGCTTCGTCACTCATAATTAAATTATGAATAAAATCATGATTTTCTTCTGCTTTTTGCCGTAAATAAATTGCATAATCCAGTCGTTGCTGGTAATCCGTCGGTTTCAATTCTCGGACAAGCTGAATTTTGTATGGAAAAATTCTTATTGTATGCAAAATTCTCAGCAACGACCTTCGTGAGAGGCCAAATTGTGTAGAACGTCTCCTTGTGAATGTTTCTCCAGCTTTCCGAATGCTCTCCTGCACACGTTCAATATTATTATCCGTGTGCACCGTTCGTTGATAAAGTTCAACGATTTGGGCACGTTTTTCAATTGTGTATTGCTCCATTTTAAATTTCCCAAGTCTTCTTTACAAAATTCTGAAAAGAAATAAAAAAAAAAAAAATATTAGTAATAAAAAAGTTATAAGGAAATCAAACTCGTTCTTTCATTTTGTACCACCCTGTACATATGTACAGTTATGGCAAAAATAATAAGAGCGTCACATCCTCACTTCATTATATGCATTTAAATAATGCATTTCATTTATATTAATTAAAAATGTTATGTCACATTGCTAAAATCTATATGGGTACTCAAATGCGAATAAAATAATAAATTATCAATTCATGTTTAGTTTTAAAAAATTAAAAGTCAATTTTAGGTTGGCCAAAATAATAAGAGTGCTGTGATAATCAGCTTCCTGTAAAAGAGAAAAATAATAATAATTATGATTCTTTTTTTAAAAATTTTTGTAGAGTATGTAGAGTATGTATGTATCAGTATTTCGTTGTATACCCTTTATTTCGTAGAACTGCCTGACATCTTCTGGGCATTGAATCAATTAGTTTTTGACAGCTTTCCACAGGTATGGCATACCAAGATCTCTTTATTTCTTCCCATAGTGCCATTTTATTTGTTGTTTTTTTGCTTGACACCCTATTTTTCAAGTCTTTCCATAAGTTTACTATGGGGTTCAAGTCAGGTGACTGAGAAGACAGCAATATTATTTTGCTGAAACCACCTAGTTACCACCTTAGCGGTGTGTTTGGGGTCGCTGTCCTGTTGGAAAGTCCAAACCAAAGGCATATTTTCCTCCGCATAAGGCAGCATGACATTTTCCAAAATTTCCAGGTACAATTCCTTGTTCATATTTTCTTTTATCCAATAAAAGAATAGGAAAACCTCCCCAAATTTTGATGTTTCCACCTCCGTGTTTAATTGTTCGTAGGATTTAGTTCTTGATTCCTGCCTCTTCGTACAAATGTCCTACCATCCGAACCAAATAATTTATTTTTGTTTCATCGGTATATAGAATATTTTTCGAATTTCTTCTATTACTGGAAACTTGGTTGGTATTAGCAAATTCAATCCGTTGCTTGATGTTCTTAATGCTTAGTATCTTCCTAAAAGAACCTTCCTTGCTATCCGTCCGTGTAAATTGTTTTCTTGCAAACGTCGGCGGATCGTTCTAGAGCTAATGTCCAATGTCAAGTTTTTTTTAATGCCCGACGATGTGGTAAATGGATCCTTAAGAGCTTCTCTTACTATCCGCTTATCCAGTAACGGTGTGGTTTTTTTTGAACATCCTCTGGTTTCAGCTTTTTTTGTCGTTGAATTCTTATCCCTAAGTACCTTCGCTATAACACATGGTGACCGGTAAAGAGCATTTGAAATAAATTTGTATGTTTCGCCTCTACTACGCATTTGAAGTATCAATCTCTTTTTTTCTTCAGAACAATGCTTTCCCCGACCCATGGCTGGTTCACTAATATTTTTAAAAACTTCCCACACTTCAGAAAAGATTACAAAACACAGCCTGCAATGTAAATTATTTTTTAAAATTTTTTCACACCCAAATATATTCAAATTACTCTCGCACTCTTATTATTATGTCCACTAATAACTTGACGTCTACGAACAAAAGTAATGGCACTTTTGCTAAATGGCGCGAAAATAAAATGGTTTTGCACTAAAATGTAATAGAATGAATATAACAAAGCTTGATTCACCTAGCGGTATGCTATGAAAAGATCAAAACAACGATATACATAAAATATGATGACACGCTCTTATTATTTTGGCCTACACTGTATATGAAAATATAAGTAATCAGCGTGTATGTTTTGATCTGTTTGTATAATGTAAAAATACTAATGACGAATGTTATGTCTTCGGTTTGGCTGAGGTTAAAAGTAATGAAGGCTTTGTAATTTTGATGACGTCAGTTTGTAGTATTTTGGGCGATAGAAAGTAGTTTTGGGTTCCATTTGATTTTGACAACTTTTAAACTAAAAATATCTCATATGAAATCTTAACTGCTGAATTTGAAAGGAGCTCCAGAACTTTCAACTCTTGCATTTTTTTTTTGCCTTAAAAATTCATTTACAACTAAAAGAATTTATTTTCAATATTTCAAGCTCAATAGCAGACTAAGGACAACTAAATTAAATAAGGTTATGTATTGACTATTTTTACGTAATTAAACCAAATCAATTAAAATGCAAGTTTATTACATTATCATTAACTATAATAAATTGAATGCAACTATTTTTTTGTAAGGCAATTACAATCTTTCTTATCTATAAAATGTATTAATATGTATTTTATAATCACTAAAGTTTATGGTTAGTAATGCACTACTTTTGCATTATCACTAAAATGCATCATGAATAATGCATTATAATTGCATTATCACTTACAAACGACCAATTTGACCAAGGGTCAGTTTTGATTAAAGGTATTTCCTCAGAGGCATGCCAGTTCATATCTGTTATAAAATATAAAAATAACCTCTATTAAGCGAACGCGATTCTCTATTTAGTGGACGAATAAATCTGTTCCATGAGTGTCCGCTCAGGAGAGGTTTCAATGTTTGTTCACATATCGAAATTAAATCGAGATATAGCTCTTTGACGAGATTAACTTTCGTATCATGGTGAATATCACGAGATTAACCGACCAAAAGTTTTCTTTTGCTAGCATGGTAAATGCCAGCAGTCAGACGAAAACTTTAAAAGCTTAGTTGTAAACGGAGGAAATAATTTAGATCAAAAGTTTCTGTTTGAAAAATATTTTACTTTTGTTTGTTGTATTGAATTGTTTTTATTAATGTTGTATTTCATTTAATAAACAATCTTTTGTATACTTCATAATGCGTTTTAGTGATAATGAAAAAGTAGTGCAGAACTTACCATAAACTATAGTGATAATAAAATATTAATGCATTATTTTGATAAGAAATTAGATCATTGCAAAAAATGGTGTATAATGTTATTATAGTTAATGAAAAAAAATAATTTTTACACTAAAACAAATTTTGTTTTCTTTAATGGTTATGTAAAAGTAACGCAAATGCCCAGGTTGCTCAATAGAATTTTGAAAAAGTCCCTAGAAAGTCAATGAAGTAATGAGCTTTTAGCTCTACTTTACAAGAACGAAAACTTTAATCGAGTTTTTCTCATAACATGTTTTTCCGCGCTTTCGAATATCACTTAAAAAGTAATTAAGATATTAACTGAAAATTTTACATGTATGCATATTCTTTAACGTATGCATATTCTTTAACGTATTGGCCTTTGGACATACTGGCTAAATGTTTGCCACTTTCATGCCTTTTTGATTGCTGTAGAATAATTTTTCAATATAACGCTACCAAATTTTCAGGTTATATACTTCATTTATTAAGAAATATAGCGTGTTAGTTCAAGTTTGCCAAATGCATATAAATAAAAAAGATATTTACAAAAATAACAAAAAATTCTATTCAGGAAGTTTTGCACGTGTTCGAATTTATCAGCGTCGGTTCATCAATTATACCGTTATCCTTGCCATTTTGTTTTTGTTGCTGAAATTAATTATTGCTTCATTTGCGAGTGGCGTCCATGACGTAGTTGGTTAAAGTGCGTGGCCTCTATGTCAACGAACCTGGAGACCCGGGTTCGAATCCCAGCAACGACAGAAAATTATTTGAATTAGTCGTTTAAATTGACGAGTCGTTTAAATTAAAAAGACTGTTTTTATATTTTTATCAAAATGAGGAAGATTAATCAAAAGGCTTTAGATGAAATTGTTTCAATGACTGAAAACAGTTGTTCATGAAGAGAAATAGCACGAAGCTTACAAATTTGACATCAAACTGTTCTAAATGTACTTAAACGACGGAATATAAAGGCTTCAAAGGTTACAAAAAGGCGCCACAATATATTTTCGGTCAGAGATGCTCGAGCCATGGAGCGCTTATTAACTCAACAAGTAGCTAAGACACCAAAAGAAGCTGCACAAAAGATTAAAAAGCCTGTAAGTAAGTGGACAGCACGCAGAGCGCTGAAAAAAATCGGGTTGGAGGTCGATATCAAGCCACAAAAGCTATCATTGCCTTACAAAAACATGAAAGCGAGATTGAATTTCTGCAAAAATTACAAACACTGGAGTATCGATGATTGAAATCGTGTGATCTGGTCTGATGAGAGCCGTATTAACCGGTATCAGTCGGATGGGAAACAATATTAATAGCACCGAACCCATTAAAAGCTGCAGAAGAATCAAACAAACGATAAAACATGGCGGTGGTGTGGGGTTGCTTTACATGATGGCATATTGGTCCACTTGTAAGAATATTCGGTATAATGAAAAAAAGGCCTACCTGAACATCTTACAGACTAATTTGCCGGATTTCGTTGGCCTAAGTGCATATTCAACAGAAGAGGTATTCCAACAAGACGGGCATCCGATGCATACAGCGAAAATTGTTCAAGAGTACCTAAAAAAATCAGGGTGTCCAGCTTATAAAATGGCCAGAGTCCTGATTTAAACCCGACTGAAAATGTTTGGGCTATTCTAAAAAAACGGCTAGCATCTTACGTGATCTTTCACATGCAACTCTAGAAAAACTGGCCGAGAACATGCCAAAACGTATTAATAGCGTCATGAAGGCAAAAGGACTTTGGATAAAATATTAATTTTATATTTTATGTAATAAAAATTAACGCCGGGCAAAACTGTCTGAATGGAACTTTTTGTTATTTTTGTAATATTTTTTTTTATTTTTATACATTTTGAAAATTTGAACTAATACGTTTTGTGTCTTGATAAATGAAGTATATAATCTGAAAATTTAGTTGCGTTATATTGAAAAGTGACTCTACAGCAGTCAAAAATTGCATGAAAGTGGCAAACATTTAGCCAATTTTGCTCGCCACTGTACCTAAAAGATTATATTAATTTATTGTTTTTAAAAATTTGTTCATAAAAAGGAGTGTAATTTTTTTCTGCTTTCTTTTTGTGTTCTAATTTTCATTTTTTCTTTTTTTCTTTAAAATGAGATACATACAAAGGAAATAACTTATTTTAATGAAAAACTTTTGTTTGGTTGATTTCAGTTGACTACGAGGAGCTGGGCCTTCCACAGCGCAAATTGAAGGAGCCACCATTTTGTTTTTTTTTTATTATAAAAACATTTTTAAATCAATGTCAATATGTAATTTCATTCAATGTAATAAAAACTTTTATTTTTGTAAACCCTGAAACCCCTGTTGTCTGGAGGGTTTTCACCCCTTAAGATCACTGATATTATGTCACAATGAGCAGTTAATCTATATGTATATAAAACAGAGTGAAAAAAGCATGTGTTTCCCTCTGCTGCCCAAAAGTTTCAACCAATTCAGTTAATTTTTTTTTAAATGTAGATAATTATGATGCGATGCTTATGGCTTCAAAAAATAGGGTTGCAACCTTATTATTTTTTATTTAAACTTTATTTAAATTCGGTGGGTGAACACTAGGTAAAAATGGGTCATTGAACCCGAATCCGTTGTCAGAATTTCAAAATGATGTAATTTTTTATCATAGGGTTGCTACCTAAATTTTTAAATTTTTGCGAAATCGGTCGCTGAATCCGAATCCGTCGGCAGAATTTAAAAGTAACGTAATTTTTTTCCATAGAGTTGCCATCTAAGATTGTTTTCTTTTAAAGCTTTTTTTTTAATTGCCTGGTGAAGCGAGCAGTGGTTCAGCTAGTAGGACACATATCTTTTATATCATAAACTAAAATTGGGACTCAGTGCGTGGTCACAACGCTCGCATTTTAACGGTATGAGTACTTCTTAGCAGGAATGGAAAATAAAGATAATTTTTTAATTTTTGCATCAAAGGATCATATATAAAAAGATGTAAATTAATTTTAAATGTAGCCATATAAAGCTAGTGAGTCAGAGATTCCGTTTTTGGCATGATTTATTTTTTCATGATTTTTAAGATAGAAATCAACTTCAATCAATTATTTGTGATCGATTGTTTATTTTTCGATCATATATAATAATTATTTTTGATCGTTATTTTTTCGGTCAGCAATAAAAAGTTTTATTTCATCGTCATTTTTTCGAACAGAAAATAAATTCTACTTCTACGAATTTACTCTTTAATCATTATTTTTTCAATCAGAAATAGAATTGAATTATTTATCTTTATTTTTCTAATCAGAAATAAAAATTATTTTGCATCGATATTTTTAGATCAAAAATAAAAATCAATCATAGATCGAAATTTTTTCGATCAGATTAAAAAAATTAATTTTTGATAGAAATTATATCGATCAAAAAAAGTAACATATGTATTAAATAAAAGAATGAACCTACAAGAAAAATTAATTTCAATTGAAAAAAACTTTCCATTTTTTCAGCTGGGGTTCGAACTTGTGCTCGCATTAGCAGCGAGTAGTCCACACACTGTTTGACGCACTCGGCCACGACCGCCCCGAACATTTTCTCTCTCTATTGACATAAACATCTATGTTTGCATTTATGGTTGCATTGTCCTTAATTCAATGTTCAACTTATTTAAATTAAAATAAATAGTATTTAAAATATTTATATTTAAACATTGATGTTTGTGTTATAAATCAATAAACGTTTAATGTAAACACAACGACGAGAGAATGTAAACAGCAGCGGTTGATGACACGACAGTTACACATTATGTTAGAAAAAAAACACAGGTGCGTCACTGGACACACGACAGAAGCGAAGCATTTTCACAATTTCATAGATTTGATAATTTAATGGCTTTTTTACGATTCGAATAATTTTTAAATTCAAAACTTGAAAATAACAAAGTAAACTAAAAAACACACGTTTATCTTCACACTAATAAGTTTTATTATATATCATTATTATTTTTTTTTCTGTCACTTAGAAAAGCACTTGTCAACGCACTTTTGGTCAATTGTTAATTTTCCTTCGCGCTATGCAAAAATAAAAAAAAAAAAAAAAAAAAAAATGCCCAAACAATAACCCAAACTACTGAACGCTGTTGATGACAGTGTGGAATAGAAGAAGCAACAGTTTTGTTTTTTGCTACTTTTGTTGTTTGGCTAGCCAAGACACAATCCTTTGAAGAATAGTCAACACACAATCCTATTTTAAATTAATAGATTATAGTGATCTGCTGAAACATAGCTTTAGCTAATGTTTATTACTGAATCAACAAAGTTATGAAAGAAAGGGTTTTAGCGTAATGGTTAGAGGAAAGTACCAACAAACGATAGAACTTTGAGTTGTGGGTTCAATTCCTGCAGCGGGCAAGACATTATTTTTAATTTAACATTTTCTGGTTCAATTGATGCAAGCAAAAAAAACAATATCAATTCTAAGAAAAAAGGTGTCGGAAAAAAGTGTCGTTTTTTCTGATTTCACTCTAGCAAATCGCAGAACGAGGCGTAAAAAGCTTCGCTTCAATTATCCCAAGCTGCGTGACTTCCAGTGTTTTGTTTTTAGATTTTGATGACAAAGCTTGATAAGACATGACATGCCAACTTGATGAGTCCCTTTTAACATTTACCATTCAGTTCTCTTTGAATCAAACATGCCCACGTTGTTGCCCGTATGGCCCGCGTGGTCCTTCATACAAATTTTTTTCTATCTTAACTTGGTCTTTGCGATGAGCCAACATCAAGGAACACCTGCAAAAAACAACAACACAAACCGCACTCGTTCAGTGTTCAGCACATTTTCCAGCAACTATTTGGTTTTTGGCAACTATTTATTTTTATGCTAATGTCTCTTATCTTAACTATGTCGGCAATCATTTTTCGACTTGCATGAGCCAATCATCGGTATCGCGGTCAATTCAGCATATCTTACAGTTCATTGTTACACAAAAATGAATAAATATTTATTTTCCAGTGACAACTGATGAGCAAGTGGATATTAAAAGAAGGTGACCAATTCAAAAAGCTTTATAACATGATGTGGTGAATTTTTAAAGCTTTTTGCTTGTGACAGTTCAACCTGAATACGAATCAATAGAGATCGAATCAAAATGATCACAATTTTTCAGTATCAATTGATTGTGATGATTATGCCAGAATTGGGCTGTAAATGTCTTGTCATTTCTGTTGGTTATAGTCTTGAATGCGGCACAGATACAGCGCCGCATTTATCCCGGATTAAGAATTGAGCATAATGCGGAGCAAATGATAGCCTCAGCTATAGTTGATATGTGCGGTAATGAACGTCATTACAGCATCTTGCTAGTAGACTCTGCAGAGTCCTTAAGGTGAGTTCCACCTGGTGTTTGATATAGGTTCAAAATATATTTTTCAGATTTCTCTATGCCAAATTCATGGAGATCATCTGCATATTTGCGGCAATTATGTTATTTTTCTGCACAATCCACTCAATCACTATAGCGATGATATGCATACAATTGTGGACCTCAACTGGCAGATGGGCGTGGTTGACGCTAATGTCTTGATACATGCTCTTCCACATAATACTGCTATTCACTGATTTTCCCTACACCCCATATCATTGTGCTGGTGTTGCTCCGGTGATTATAAATAAGTTCTCAAAATTTCGTTGGGAACACCCGAATTTTTTTCCAGAAAAATTGGCAAATCTATATGGCTGCCTTCTAATATGCGCCACATGGGAAGACTTGCCCTATTTTGCTGTTCTCTCAAGCAATGGTCATGAAGAGTACGTTGGAATCGAAGGAAATATGTTGGAACTATTAATGTTTAGTTTCAATTTTACCGTGCAATTTCGTTGGATGAATGATGAAGAAATTAATCAAACGCTAGAAGAAGCTGGCACAATATTTCATGAGGTGAACTTTTACAAAATATTATTTAACCAGAATTAACAAGAATTAAGAAGATGAGAAAGGATATTCTGAAATAGTGGTACAGTTTATAGAAAAAGTAATGAAGAACATATAAATTTGTGAAATTTCTGGAAGTAGATTCCATTCCAACAGGCCAAGCCTGTTTAAGACGTTCTCTTGTGTGTTATATCAGTATGGGCCGATTCCAATAATTCCGATTTGCGCAGCGCAAGGAAGAACTCGCATGTGTACGCCGATATAACTGCTAGAGGTGGGTTGTTATTTAACAATCTGTTATTTTGCAACTGGTATTTTGTCTATAACAGTTGCGACTGTTATGTGTGTATAAAAATAACAGGTTCGCTTTTGACTTTTGATGTACAATCAAGCGAAAATAAGCAACAGCGAAAATAACAGTAAAACAAATTAACAGTAACAGTAAAAAAAACAGTAACAAAATATAACAGTAAAAAAATAACAGCAGCAAAAATAACAGCCAATAGAAAAATAACAGAGTCCAACAATTATTTCTGTTAACAGTTAGATAAAAAGCAACTATTTTTTTTTTATTTTATTTTGAAACAAGTTTCTACCACTTTTTTAATAGATAATAAAGCAATTCATAAACATAAAATAAATAAAAATAATATTAAATTAAAATTATTTATAAAGCAAGTAAAAATTAAGACAAAATAAATAGCATTTTAAAAATAATTTAATATAAAGGAAAACTGCTCAGTGCAATAGTGGCCCAAGTTACAAAAATTGATATATTTTTGGTTTCTTTTACTATATATTATAATATATGATTGCAGTTATGCAGCAGTTATGTAACAGTTATGTAACTCTGTAAAATTTTAAAAATTGAATTGATTGAACCACTACTGCACTGGCCAGCTCAACTGAGATACAAAAAACATGTTTATAACCTTTGTTTCTTATATCATATCATTTTGACTTATGAACAGGATCTGTGTTACTTTAGATCCTGAGAAACGATTGCGACGGTCGGAAATTAGATGTCTGCTTTTGGAAAATAGCCTTTCGCACGGTACAGACGTTGCCACTGTTCTGAAATGTAAACATTTCATTTCACTGAGATTCGGGAAATTATAGGCATTCGTTTTCCACCACTCTAAGGGATTTTGGAAACGATTTTATAGAGGTTCGTCTAAATATCGTTGAATTTCTAATTTGGCTCTCGATCTATAATTTCCTGATGGGCAAAAAATTGCAGTCTTTTGGTCAAATTTTTTTCCATATTGAAGCTTTCTGATTGTTCTGTGCATAGGACAACTCGGAAGAAGTGTGTTTAATAATACCACTATTTTTGTTCTTAAATTTAATTACTGTCATCAACGCCTTTATTGCTAATGATCTTGCTTTTTCAGCATATGTGTCAAGAGAAAATCCAATATGCTTAAATCTGGGATCTAAAAACGAACTTAATAAAAGTGTTGTTGTTCTAAATTTCTAAATCTGGAATTAATTCCATTCAATATACTTTCAATAACTTTTTTGGATAAATCGGAAAACTGATTATTTTTATTAGTTGATTGTAAAAGTCACGTAAACCATTATAGCCCGAACACAATACGCGCGACGACCGGCAAGCGCCAATTGTCACTTTTTTTTTACATGTATTTCTTATGGGACGTATTTTGGAGACTTGTAGCTCAACATTGTCGCGCGACATTGCCGTCGGCTTAAATTTAATTTTAATTTGACAGGCAGCAAAAGCAAGTTTCCGCCATTGTTTACATTGGTTATTACTGGTCACATGCAGCAAACTAAACAATGCGAAATTTATGGTAGCGATGGTAATGAGGGATGTTTTGTTTGAACTTTATTCAGAGTTTTAAGTCTGCATTCATATTCAGAATAAGTACAACTGAATATCGACATAAAATTGCATAAATTAATGCAAAATTGATTTATAAATAAAATTTTAATTCACATTTAATTTTAAAAACTTGATTAATTATTCATTTCAATAAATAATTTTTGTTGTTAATTTTTCAATTTTTTATTCATATGAAAACTATACACAAAGAATGCAATTTACAAAGAATTTTAGAATTTGCAATTGTTTCTTAATATAATTATATTTTAATCTTTATTAATTTTTTTTATTCATTGTTCATTTGTTATTCATTATTCATTTGTTATTCATTACTAATTTCTTAGTTATTATTGATTTTTTATTCATTAATTGATATAAATTTAACGAATAATTAATACATTTTTTAAATTTGAATGTGAAATAACATTTTTATTTATAAATGAATTTTGCATTCATTGAATAGATTCTTATTTCGTTATTCACTCATTCAACTTTTTGAAAATGAAATGAAATTGAATGGATTTCTTTTTCAGCTCTGATTGTGTTATTCTAAACCATGGTATAATAATACATGGTAGCATTGACAACTGCTTATTTTCTCTTCAACATGAAAACATAAACTGTCAAAAACAGTTTTTGTGGAAATACATCAGCAGCTGCTGTGGTTGTTGTTTTTTTTCACTTCAACGTTTTCAACATTGCTTGTGTTTTCAATGGCGGATTGTGAGCGCTCTCTTTTTGAGTATATTTTTTGACAGTATATGATTTCCCAAGCAACTGTCAATGCTACCTTGTATTATTATACCATGATTCTAAACGGCAACTGTTGAGTCGGCTGAAAGCAGCCATTGTTTTTTGTGTACTGTACATGCTGCTGAAGTCTGCTGGTGCTCAGCATTTCTCTACAACGACAGATTGGAGACGTGTTGCTCGCCGTTCGTCGCGCGTATTGTGTTCGGGCTATTAGTCACTACAATCACTGATGATAGAATGACTTTATGCTCCCCAATCATACCTGATGTAGTCGATTCCATAGATTCCATATTCATAATCCAAATTGGTAAGCATTGGCCATTCTTCTTTTCCTAAAGCAGCAAACGATGCACGTACTTCTTTTAATTCTGATATCCGCTCTAGCATATAGTAGACCGAAACTCTATAAATGATTGACGAAATCTTCTATTTTCTTTCACTTGTTGCACAGTAGAACTATCGGCACAAACAGAAATTGCATTGTCAATGTCAACTGCCCAGTGGTGCTCACTACATGGTTTCCCATAACCCGCGGGCATCGTGCGTTGTTGAGCTTTTGCATACGAAGTAGCAATCGGCTTGCTGTGTTTGTACACTGCGTAAAAGTTTGTTTTTTCTGCTGTGCTTTAAATTTCAAGTCAGTATCAGAGATAACAAGATGGGAAACTTCTGTGGGGAATCTGAGATTGCAAAAAGTAAACACACATACGAGAGAAACCATTTCACCACAAATAGTGAGGTGAATATGCCAGTTTCGGGTTGTGTTCCTTAACCCTTCCAACACGTTTGTTATTGATTGGCTTTATAACGAAAACAAAAATATCTAAAGTTCTCTAAATATTCGTATATGTATATGCTAAAAATATTTATTTTTGTGCTTTAGCTTCATGTTCAATAAGATTTTATACCTAAAAAACCACAATATTTCCTTACGAAAAGCAAAAAATTTGTGCATGTAACGTACAGGTTAATAATATCAGCTGGGTGAATTTATGAACGAAATGTTTTTTTCCCATTCAATTGTTAGAAGTAGTGTTGCCAATTTATCTTCTTTAGGATAGCTTTTAATTTTTCCTTATATTAGGTTTTTTATTTTTATTTCGTTTTTAGGATAGCTACGACTAAATTCCTCTTACAAATCTACAACGATGAGCATAGGAAATTAATTGGGTCTACGGAAGTCAAAATATATAAGCTGGTAAACTTAATTGATTCATAGTCTGAATTTTAAGAAATAACATGGTTGAAATAATAAAAGCATAAAAACAAATAATATTTTCTTATTATTTGCCCAAAGATACATTTATTATTGCTCATAATTTCTTATTGTCAAATGAGTCAAAATTAAGTGTTCGGAATATTTCCATAAATGTAACAGATATTCTCTTAAAATTCAGAAAGGATAAGTAATGATAGAAATTGGAGTTATTAGTTTGAGGACTGAGCCGTAGGAATATAAATGGAAAAGTAATATTTATGGCAAATAATGGAATAATATGTGAAATGACTTTAAACTTAATATATTACGCAATACATAATACATAATCAAAGCAGTTTTACAAATTTTACAGATAAAACAAATGCTAGTTCGTACCGAATAATATTTATTCCAACCAAGCAAATTTTTTAAAGAAAACAATGATAGTTGACAACTCTGATGGGATGAAAAATAACAGAACTTTTACAAAACGGTCGTGGTGAAAATAAAAAGCTATTTCAAATACAACAAGTGGCAAAATTTGCAAACTTTGTTAGGCGATTAAGATTAAAATAAGAAAATGCATGTAATTATTTGAGTGTTTAACAGATTCCTGTAACATAACTTAAAGATTTAAATACTCAAACACTCAATCCATACATTATTTTTCTTGTTTGTAAACGAAGTTTCAGCAGAAAAATGCAGAAAAAGAACAAGAGCGTTCCTTTTTCAAATTTCACCTCGAATAGCGGGGGTTTGTGTAAAATAGCGGGGGTTTGTGTAAAATTAAAATTTTTCAAAAATGTTGACAAATACAACAATTGAAGAAATTGGCAAACTTTAGACGCATGTATGGACTAAAATAAAGAGACTTAGTAATCAGTTTTGGTTGCAAACAGTTTATTGCAACTCAACTTAAATATTTAAATCATAATAAAAAGATTATTTGCATTATTTTCAGCGGTTGCAAAGTGATTTCTTTGAGAGTTTGCGGCCGATGAAGAACAAGAGTAAAATTCAGGGTCGATTTTTTACGCAAAAATAAAAAAGAAATGATTATATTGAAAATCCAACACTCGACAAGAGTTCCTTGCACCAAATGTTGTGAGAGCTTTTAACAACTTCTTGTTTCAGTGTAAAGCTGTGCACTCGGAAAGCTCTCTTTGTTGTTGTTTGAACCTTGTGTTGATCACCACTAAACTCAATTCTGTCGACGAATCTCTGTGTGAATAGCTTTGGTTAAACTCAAAATAAACTTTCTGTGTGAACATAGCATAAAGCTCTGTTTTATACATTTTCCATTTCGGTGACCACAGTATTCCTAGGGGTTGGATAAAATTATCTCTACACAGAAAATAAAAGAATTGATTTGTTACCTAAACTAGTTTATCTAATGCAGGGGCGGTTCCAGGAATATATTTCGGGGTGGGTTTCAAAAATATTTATGTACGTTATATATATAAAGGGTAATTAAATTTTAAAGGCCGATGTTGATTTTGAATAAAACACAAATTATTAAGGAAATTATTGTCGTTTCTTTTAATTATGATAATATTGGTATGGTTCAATTATGCATGGAACAAAATATCGGCTAAATGGCCGCCGCGACCTCGGCGGCACACCACCATCCGATGGTCCAAATTTTCGATGACGCCGAGGCATAAGTGAGGTTCTATGCCGTTAATGTGCCGAATTGGCGGGTATCAATAAGGCCAACGGCAATAAGGCCAAATTGGCTTTATTTCCTTTTCAAAGAGAAATAAGGCCGAAATTGTGAATTTGGTTTTATTTCCATTTGAAAAGGAAATAAAGCCTAAAATAAAGCAAAATGGTAATGAGGCCGAAAAATAATTTTTGCAAACTAAGGATTATTTTTTATAATTATTTTTAATAAAAAGTACGCTCCCTGTAGTCTGTTGTTTGAAAAGTTACTGGACTCAGCGTAGGTACTCAATTTGCAAGAGAACAGTTGCCATTGTCAACCTCAATGTGCTTGTTTTCGTATCAACGCGAAAAATTTATTAGTAGTAGTTCAATAGTGAAGGTGAAGAAGTTTTAATATTATAAGGAATGAGCGCCGCAGGCAAAAAATTTTTATTAAAAATCGCGGCGATTTATTATAAACCTGCGGCGCTCATTCTTTATAATATTAAAGCTTCATTAAAAATTTTAGTAAAAATCGCGCATATTTTATAAATTTTCATTCATAACTTTTACGTTTATATTTTACATTTTTTTCTCGACCACTAACAAAAAGATGTATGTTCTTTAATTTAAACGATAATATTTTTCGCTTTAAACGGATGTATATTTCTATTATTAGAATAAGATATCCTTGCCTTCTCAATAAAAAAATATGTAAATTTTTTTAGACTTTCACGATTTTTATCTCCTAAGCCATTTGAGACCTACCTATTTTTTTTTTGCAGCATTAGATTTAGAAGTTCCATACACATTTAAAAAACAAAAAAAAAAAAAAAAGAAGCGTGTACCTAGAGTGCAATTATTCCAAAATATGTACATTTTTCAAACTTTCACGATTTTTATCTCCTAAACCATTTGAGACCGACCTTTTTTTGCAGCATGTGCATTAGGAGCTCTAAATGCACATTTAGACAAAACAGAAAAAAGGAGCATGGGCCCTTAAGTACAATTATTGCAATACTTTATATCTTTAATTTTTCATTAAATAAAACTAAAAAACTTATTTGATGGCGTTTTAATATTGGTTCCTTTTAAAGGGAAATAAGGCCAAATTAGCTTAATTTCTTTTTCAAATGGAATAAATAAAATTGCCGTTGGCCTTATTGCACCCTGCCGCCGAATTATCTCATCCTTTAGCTTTTGAATTGTTGCTGGCTTATCGACGTACACCTTTTCTTTCAAATAACCCCAAAGAAAGAAGTCCAACGGTGTCAAATCACATGATTGGTGGCCAAATGACATCGCCACCCCGTGAGATAACACGGCCATTGAATTTCGCGCAAAAGAGCCATTGTTTCGTTAGCTGTGTGGCAAGTGGCACCGTTCTGTTGAAACCACATATCGTCCACATCCATATCTTCCAATTCGGTCCATAAAAAGTTCGTTATCATCTCACGCTACCGAACACCATTCACAGTAACTGCCTGACCAGCCTCATTTTGGAAAAAAATACGGCCCGATGATGCCGCCAGCCCATAAACCGCACCAAACAGTCACTCTTTGTGGGTGCATTGGTTTTTCGACAATCACTCTTGGATTATCATTCGCCCAAATGCGGTAATTCTGCTTATTGACGAATCCACTGAGGTGAAAATGTGCCTCATCACTGAAGATGATTTTCTTCGAAAATTGATCATCCACTGTTGCCATTTCTTGCCACCATTCTGACCGTGTAAAGGCAAGTCTTTATGCATAATGTTCATCAACGACGAACGTGAGAGGTGCAATTGTTGGGCACGACGACGAGTTGAGGTGGACGGCTCTTCAGCCACACTATCGCGAACAGCAGGAATATTTTCTGCAGTACGAGCATGCACTGGTGTTTTCACATCTCCTACAGACCTGGTTTGTTCAAATTTTTGCACGATTTTTCCGATTGTACGCACATTTGGACGATTAAATTGACCGAAAAAATCACGAAGTGCTCGATATGCATTTTGATTTGAAAGCTCATTTTCATAATAAGCCTGAATAACTTTAACGGTTCAAATTGAGTTAGTCTGAAATTGAGAAATGTCAAATGAAATGCAGAAAAAAAGTTGACATTTAGGTGTGGTTTATATTCAACATCGGCCCTTAAAATTTAACCACCCTTTATATACATTAGAGCGGGATAATTTTTTTTTCAAAAAATCGTAGGCGTGGGAAGAAACCGTTAGTCTAAAATCTATTTCGAGCCTCTGGTTTTTCAAAAGAAGGTTATAATTTGTGTTTTGCTGCAATATGTGAAAAAATTTTTCCACTTATTGGACAAAACTTTGCTACGAAAAAAATAGCCATCCACATTTCACTCCATATTCACTCCATATGATTATGTGGTGCTCAGGATTATTTTTTTGTGTTAAATACCACAAGCTGGTGAAGATAATTATAATAATAAAAGTTATTTCTCTGTTTATTTGACTCGAACACAAATCTTAAAGGCCAACATAAAACCAACTTCAAAATAAATAAAAACTACAAAAACCGGAATTTTTCTCCATTACTGAATAAAAAGGAATTTACGTTACACTACAAAAACCGGAATTTTTCTCCATTACTGTATAAAAAGGAATTTTAAGTCTACACTTCCGATACTATCGAAACTGTGGGTTTTTAAATTAAGACTGTGCGGTGTTTGGATATATTTTATCCAAAAAATGCGGTGTTTTTGTGATTTCAGGTTAAGATTGTGTGTGTGACTGTTTACAGCTACAGGCGCAATATCGCAAAAACAATCAAAAACTGGAACAGAATTCAGTATTTTAGCAATACGTGTAGAAACAGCTACAAACGTTTACAGCATAGGGGTGTGAATATTTAAAGTAAATTATATAAAACCAATTTTTTTTCTTTTTGGTACTCTTAGCTCACATAATAAACATCAGTACATCACATTTAAATACAGGTTCTTTTAGAATTTCGGGGGGGGTTTGAACCCCCAAAACCCCCCCCTGGATCCGCGCCTGATCTAATGTGAAATTTTCTATTTCACCTAATCTTTTCAACAACTTGTCTACTTACACAGTTAATTACACAATCATGCATTAGGTAATTTACATAATTAAAATTCGTAAATTCTACTAAAATTTTGCTTATTAAATCATCTAATTTTTCTAGTCATTTTACCTAATGCAAGTTGTCGATTTGTTCATATGCAATGTAGCATTTGAATGTTAGCTTTTAGGGGTTAATCCTTAAAGAACCAATTGTTTTTTATTTCGTTGTTATTTAATTACACTTTCTTTTTATTAAGTGAGTTTTCTTTTTAAAATTTTACAATATTATTTTTTCAAGTTGTTCTTTATTTAATTTATTTCGATTGGTTTATGTATCTAGATAACTGGCTACAAAAATGTAGTTTCCTTACATTTAAGTGGAAAAATTATCTAAGGAATTGATTTCCTAAAATATGTCGTTGTTTTTCCTAATCTGAAGTAAACTATTAAAATAAATAGTTGATTTTTCTAAAATATGTAGATGTCGTTTCCACTCTTAAGTGGGAATGCAATCTAAATAATTAGATAATTTTTCTATACTTAGTAGGTGGCTTACCTAATCTGAAGTGGACATAGTTTCAAAAACAATTTGCTAATTCTTCTAATAAATTATGTGTCTTATCTATTTTATGGCTGCAGGTACACCAAAATATTTAGGTGCTTTATTTACTCTCGCAGTTAAACTACCCAATATAATTGTAATAATTAACATTTAGAAATTGGTAGCGCACCTAATCAAATTCGTTGACTGAAAATCACCGGATTACTTTAGCTGAATTCACAACATTTTTAGGTAAAAGTTCTACTCTTTTTTTTCTGTGTACGCTATTTAATCTTGGGAACTTGGGTTATTGAAGCCTCTCCAAATGGCTTCTATTCGAATCGTACAGTACTTGATATCAAGATTGTAATGAGATTCTAAACCCATCTATGATTTTATACATTCAGCATTTCGTTACAAGCCTACATCGCCAACTGATTACTATGCACCCACTACAGGCTACTAACACAGCACTTTCGATATTATTGTCAGCTCGAACTCAAGGCCTTCCAGTCCCAACATCAAGCTGCTCTTTCCGTTTGTTATCGAAATTTGGACGGTACTCTTGGTGATATTTATAATTGGTATCGCTTTAACATTAATTAAAACATTTATGAAAAACTTAAACAAGACCCTTTATACTGGGTAACAAAAACAACACACCGATCTATAACATGTTCGTGATAACACTGGGCGGTAGCTTATCCCCTTTGCCACGGGGAAATTTTGCTCGATTTCTGCTATGCCTCTGGATTGCAGCGAGTCTGGTATTACGAAATTGCTATCAAGCTTTTCTTAACCACTACATACGTACAGACATACACATACCACCGCCAAATACCATGCAGGATATCCTCACAAGCAATTACAGTTTAATGATGACCTACTTTGTTTTTGATGTCATTAAAGAATTGTCACACATAAGCAGATGTGCTGTACTTCTGAATGGTTCTGAATATGATAAATTCAAAATGCTACGTGACAGTGAGAAAAAAATCGCCATATTAATGCCTTACGAGTATTTCGGCTACTTCAAGCGGATCCATGTACACAACGAGGACTTTCATGTTTTGCCCGAGAGTGTTTTCACTCAACAATTAAGTATTTATATGCGCAAGAATTCCATTTTCTTGTCGCGTTTTAATTAGGAAATTTTGGATTTTAACAGCGTTGGTCTAATGAAAAAATTAGAGTATGATTTTGTGGACACAAACCGAAAGCTTCGTGACTTCGATGTCGATGAGCGGCCACAACGCATGAATCTAACCCATTCGTATGCGGCCCATGCAATTTTAATTTTCGGCTTCTCACTGGGTCTTTTGGCTTTGATCTGTGAGCTTTTTGTAAGTTTTGTTGACAGAAGTTACACAAGAAGGAAACTTCGCAACAGACGTTGAGAGAAATTTTCTAAATGGATTTCGTAATTAAAAAAATCTACACTTGTTTATTATATTTCAACTGGAACTTACCCACTGGTATTAGTCGCAGAATACAACATTTTACTACAATTCATACAGATATGGTAGCATACAACATTTTCAAATTGGGTGGCCTCGGTAGTCGAGCATGTAGTGCGTTTCATAGGTTTCTACGACTTCCCGCTACGCTAAGAAAGTATTTCACATGTTTTACTTGATTGGCATTCTTCTTTCCTATTAAACTATCACTCCATTTCGAATCAAGACAGACTTGATTGAAAAGGCATAACACCTGAAATCCTTTATTCAATGTTAGAAAAAAAAACCGGAACAATACTTGCAAATTGTGCAACTTTATTTCGAAAATCGTGGTTCAGTTCGGGAATGTTACCGTACGCTACGTAAATCTCACGATCAACATCATTAAGAGTTCGAAGCGACTAAACGGATTAACCACCACGCATATTCTACATAAAAATACGCATTCTGAAAGAATATTGAAGATTTTAGCATGAAAATAAAAACACCACGAGACACAATATCGAAATATATTATTCCGAAAGAAACACGTGAGAATAGTCTCACGTCTTCAAATTTTAAAGATAAATTTTTAACATGTCAAGTCATACTTTAGAGAAATCAAAATACACTAAAGTTTTCGAAATGATTTTCCGAAGTTTTTTATTCATACTTACCACAAGTCATCTCAAAAGAGTTTATCAACAAAAAAATGTCAAGGTATTTTGTTGAAAAATAGAAAACTTTGAATTATTTAATTTGTTTGAACATTCGACATCAAAATTTAAAAAAAACAACAAAAAATATAACATGGCTTAATAGTATAAATCATAACAGGGCAAGGTCCTAATTTTTTAAAAAAAGTAGATATGTATCCATCTCAATAATGACTACATATTTTTTAATTCTTTGTTAATAATTGTAAAAAATGACTTCATACATATTTCAAAATAAATACAATCAACAAAATAAGGAAATGCATGTTAAAGTTACAATTGTTAAAGCTTCTTTGTTAAAATAGTTTTTAGTTTTTAAAGCTTAGTTACTTTGATTTTTGCTTAAGTGTACATAGAAAAAATCTTAACTACCTTAAGTATGTAGCTTTATATAATTAATATAAATATATTAAAAAAGCTACATATTGATTTGTTTTAAATTTAAATTCAGTTCTTAACGTAGCGCTTTCTGCTTTAGCATCCATCTTTTTACCATTACCACTCGATATTGGCCTCAAATCTACAACTGCTACCGATCCACCATTCTTCGATGTTGCGATATATTTGCGTTTTTTGTCTGACCGTTGCACTGTGCAACTTCTCACAGAGATCACAAAATGGCGAACGATATCCGAGTCGATAGTATTTGCGCCACCAGAAGTAACGCATGTACTCGGCTGGGTGTGTATCCAAATA